>BSBK01008261.1:0-217500 GCA_027943335.1 Chamaecyparis obtusa | reverse complement strand
CTTAGCCCAAGCAGGGGTAAAACTTCCTCATGACTATGACATTGTAGCACTTAAGAAAGATGAGGAAGAGGATAATCCTTTAGGTACTATGAATAAACAATTGAAAATGTTTCAAGCACAAATCAAGGCAATGAAGAAAGCCGCCGAACCTAAGCCCTTTTCCATCGAGGCTTTACACTCATTTCCATTTGATAAGAGATTGGTTATGGCCCCTTTCTCATTTAATATGGTCTTTCCTAAATACAATAAATACATGGTTAAATCAGACCCACAAGACCATTTGAGATAATTATGTGCCTTGAGTATAGAATTCATGTACGACACTACATATTTAATGACGCTATTTCTAAGGAGTTTAGGCAGCCAAGCCATGGAGTGGTTCTCTAAACTTCCACAAGGAATTAAAACATTTGAGGAATTAGCTTCAAAATTTGTGACTCATTATTCCTATAACATAAAGCATGAAATCACCATGCTCAACCTATGCGATACTAAATAAAGAGATGGTGTCTTTTCTAGAGTTTCTCCAAAGATGGAAAATAGTTTTTGCACGATATCCATGAAGCATACCCGAGAAAGAAAAGATGGAAATATTTATGAACAACTTAAATATGGAGATGAACTAAAGGCTCCAACTTCAATGTCCCCCTACATTTGAAAATATCATCAAAAATGGGATCAAAATTGAAGAAATGTTGGTCAAAAGAGGTGATATTAAACTATTCAAAGTTAACAAAACCTATACCAACACCAATAACAAAAATAAATCAAATAATAATAATAATAATAAAGGATCCAACAATCACAATGATAAACCAATATTATGGCTAAAAAAAACCAATAAGAATCTTGTGAATGATGGAGTTGTGGAAGCACACAACTTGAAGGCTACACCCTTTAATTTATCGAGCGGGTCAAACCCAACATATAATGTTAATCACATGACCAAAGCTCCTTTCAACACAAACCATAACAATAACAACAAAAACAACAATACCAATAACAACAACAACAACAATCCTTTCAATAATTCCAATGTCGATAAATCTAAACCTTTCTTTTCCACATATCAAAGAAGGAAGTTCACATTCCTAGGGGAACCCTTGGAAAATGCATTGAGAACTTTAGTGGCCAACAAAATCATTGTTCTACTTGAATCAAGGCCATATGAACCACAAATAAAGCCAACATGGTGGAATGACTCTCATCATTGTGAATATCATCGTAAAAAAGGACATAAGACTAATGAATGTATGAAATTGAAACATCTAGTTCAAGACCTAATCAATGATGGAACCATAAAGGTAGAAAGACCTCAACATAATGAGGATCACATAGCTTTCAAGAACCCTTTCTTAAATCATGAAAAGGGGGAATCATCAAATACCAATCACAATAATAAAAGGGGTAATGAAAAGGTACATTTTGCCCATACTTATGACAATGCCATAAATACCTTAAGTGGAGATGAAAATAAAATAAATGTGATTGTGGTGAAAGAAAAACAAAAGGAGGCAACATCTAATGTTGTGACTAGGGGGAAAACATAAAAGATCACTCTATCAGGAGGTGCTCCTAGAATCATTCTACCTAATCAAACATCCTCCTCTTCAAAACAATACAATTTGGTGGACCAACTACAAAGAACCCCTACCCAAATTTTGATCTTAGAGTTGCTCAAACTTTCACCCACTCACAAGGAGATTTTGGAAAAGGCCCTTGTCAAGACCAATGTACCTTTGAATTTGGATGCGGATAAGTTCTAAAATATGGTAGCTCATCTTGTTGCACCACATTGTCTATCCTTTTCTGAGGAAGATGATATGTCCTTGAATCACCCAAAAAACTTGCCATTTCATATTGAGGTGTTGATCCACAAGCATAGGATTAAGAGAGTCCTCATTTATGGGGGAGCCAACCTAAATATCTTCTCTTTAAAATTAGTTAAAGCCTTAGGATTTTTTGAGGAAGCTATTGACCTGAAGAAGAAAATAACCATTAAAGCTTATGATGATGAAGAAAGAGCATTTAAAGGTATAATAGTAATCCCCATTAGAGTTGGTCCAATGCAAAATGAGACCATTTACCAAGTCCTAGATCTAAAATTGACCTACAACATCTTATTAGGAAGGCCATGGATCCATGAAATGCAGGCAATACCTTCAACATATCATCAATGCCTCAAATTTCCATACATGGGACAAGAGGTTATGGTAAGTGGAGATTCAAATATTTTCAATAATGAAATAATATGAAACTCATAAATGACTCCTTGGTCCCACATAATGCCAAATGATCTATATCAATCAAGATAGAACCAGGCCAAATCTCAAAGGATCTCCCATCCATAAAAGGCAAAGAAAAAGTAAAGGAAGAAGAGAGTGTTGTTGAAAATTACCAAGTTCCCACTAACTTAACTACATCGACTAAGGGAAAGGAGAAAGTTAGTGAGGAAAGTGCTCATAAAGAAAAAGAAGACAAAGACAAATCCATTCAAATCTACACCAAGGAGGATCATTACCAAAAAATGGATAACATGGTGAAGAATTTTGAGAAACAATAACAAATCAAGAAAAAGAGTGTGAGTGAATACTCCTTATCTATGATGGATCTACCCTTATCTCCCAAATCCCATGGAAAACCATCTAGCCTACATACACCCCATAAATAAAATGACCACTTTATAAGGGCTAGTACTTCTTCATCTATGGATGAAGAGGATAATTAATTCTTAAAATGGCTATACAAAGATGATGAGTCAAGTGCCCATGAAAAATGCATTCAAAACATAAGTATTCCTACTCATCAATATGGAAAAGGGTTTCAAATAATGCAAAAAATGGGATATAGAGGACAAGGACCTTTGGGAACAAGAAATGAAGGACTAATTGAACCCATTGAGATGTCTTGGAGGGATAGAAAAGGGAAAATTGGATTAGAGTATCTTGAACAAGGATACACTCAAAAGAAGCACCCTAGGGTTTATGATCAAATCTTGCAACTAGGTTCCCAAAGTGAGAAAGATTCAAACAATTGGGAGTGGGACTCATTGTCAAGTGAGTCTTGCCAAGATAAAGAGGTGGATGTAATTCACACTTATACTCCCAACAAGGGAAAAGAACAAGCTTTAGGATCATATCATAATCAAACATCAAGTTCTACTCGTGAAGTGCTAGAAAATGTGCCAAGTCAAGAAATTGAAGAGAATCCATGGGTAGGAGAGCCTTATGTTCCATCATGGATACCTACTATAGGAGAATCTAACCCTAGGTTTAACCCAAGGGATTTTTACCCATTAGAAACCCAAGAGGATTCAAGTGAGGAAGATTTTGATCCAAGTTCTCTAGAACACCTAGAAGAGGCACATGCTATGGATTTGAGTGATACAATGTTCAAACCTTCCAATTAGGTCATGTCCCTGAACCCTACCGAGCCAAACCAAAACATTGATCCCTTATCCCTTATCTATCCAAAGCTCATTGAATGGGATTCCATCGAATTTACTATCCTTCCCACATTTTTGAATGATAAAATGGTATACCAGTACCTTAATGCGGTTGAACCTTCTTCTACCATTGAATATAAAGAAGAAGTGGTGAAGGGAAGTATCTAATCTCTCAGTTTAGATAAAATTGAAAAGAACAAAAAAAAAAAAGAATTGAAAGAATCTAATGTCGAAAACCACATTGTGGCAGCATTAGATCAAAAAGAGAAAGAAATAAAGAGTGTTTCTGAAGGTGAAAACACAACAGAGCCACCTAACGAAGAGAGGTTGGATACTTTGCCTGAACACTATGAGGAAAGATCACCTATTTTTATTGAGCCAATAGAGAAAGTCAACATTGGTTCAAAATCAGAACCAAGGATTATACACCTAGTAGCATCCTTATCTAGTGAAAAAAGAGAGGATTTCATAAAATTCTTCAAGGAAAGACAAATCAATTTTGTATGCTCATATGATGATATGTCAAGACTAGATCCTAATTTGATAATGCATCATTTAAACATCAAATAAGGAGTTAGACCAATCAAACAAAAATTGAGAAAAATGCACCCACTCATAGCACTCCTTGTCAAAGTGGAGTTGGAAAAATTACTAAAAGTGGGATTCATAAGAGCCATCAACTATGATGAATGGATATCAAACATTGTACCTATTTTAAAAGTAGACAAGTCTATCAGAATTGGTATGAACTTTAGATATCTCAATCTTGCATGTCCGAAAGATGATTTTCCATTAGCGAGCATAGATGCCATAATAGATTTGATAGCAGGTCACTCCATGTTCTCTCTAATGGATGGATTTAGTGGCTACAATCAAATTAAAATAGCACCTGAGTATCAAGATAAAATGGCATTCACATGTGCATGGGGGATATTTTTTGGGAATGTTATGCCCTTTGGTCTAAAAAATGTAGGAGAAACATATCAACGAGCAATGACTACTATTTTTCATGATATGATGCATAAATTCATAGAGGACTATGTAGATGACATACTTGAAAAATATCATTCAAGAGAAGAACATCTACCTATTCTGGAAAAGATATTCACAAGGTTGGAGCAGTTCAAAGTGAGACTCAATCCTAAGAAATGTGCATTTGGTGTACAATGAGGAAAATTGCTAGGATACATAGTTTCAGCTAAGGGAATAGAGATAGACCCTGCAAAAGTAAAAGCAATTATGGAAATGGGGGCACCTTGAAATGTAATACAAATGAGATCACTTCAAGGTAGGATCTAGTCAATCAAGAGGTTTATATCACAACTGGCGGAGAAATGTCACTCTTTTACTCAATGCCTTCACAAGGACATAGTATTTAGATGGGACAAAAAGTGTAAAGAAGCATTCACATTACTTAAAAAGTACCTGATGAATCCACCTACTTTGATGCCACCAATAAGAGGAAAACCATTTATTTTGTACATTTCAGCAACAGAACATGCTTTACGAGCACTCTTGGCTCAAGAGGATGAAAATGGTAAAGAAAAAGCCATCTATTACATAAGCAGGACTTTGATAAAATATGAGTTGAACTACACATTTATAGAAAGAGCATTTTTGGTGGTAGTTTTTATTTCCCAAAAACTATGACATTATATGCTATCTCATAAGATTAGACTCATAGCAAAAATTCATCCATTGAAGTATTTCCTAAGCAAAACAACCCTCACAGGAAGATTGGCCAAATGGGTCATGGTTATAAGTGAGTTTGATATTGAATATGTGGATAGAAAGGTGATCAAAGGCAAAGTGATAGAATACCAACTAGAAGAGTCACCTTTACAAGATGAACATCCTATTCAAGTAGAATTTCTAGATTCATAGATAATTAATGTTGAAGCAAAGACATGGAAGTTATACTTCGATGGCTCTTATACCCAACATGGCTTAGGTGTAGGAATATTACTAATTACCCCTCAAGGATCAATGATCCCTAAGTCATACAATTAGCTACTATTTCCATGTAAAAACAATATAGCTAAGTATGAGGCATTAGTTATTGGAATCAAATTAGCATTGGAATGGAAGGTGACAAAATTGTAGCTATTTGGAGATTCTCAATTGGTCATTAATCAGATAAATGATGAGTATCAAACCAAAGATGATAAGTTGATACCCTACAAAAATGTGATAGAAGATCTCAAGAAGTACTTCACATTAATAACATTTGAACAAGTGTCGAGAGATAAGAACAAAGTAGTAGATGCAATGGCTACATTAGCTTCACTTCTCCAAATGTCGGATCAAAGCGCCAAATATGAATTCTTGGTAGAAGAAGTTAGATAACCCACATTTGACCCCTCCCATCTCTACACTATTTTCCTATTAGTGGGAGATGAATCACCTTGGTATGGATCCATTTATACATACCTAAAATACCAAACTTTACCCATGGAACAAACCTGAAACCAAAAGAAACATTTCATAAGACAAGCCTCTCGTTACACCCTTGTATCCAATACATTGTATCGTAAAAGTCTAGACATAATGCTTTTAAGGTGTTTAGAGAAGGAGGAATCAACTTTAGCCTTACAAGAAATGCACGAAGGAATTTGTGGGTCACATTCGAATGGGTTGACCTTAGCTAAGAAAATTCTTAGGATATGATATTATTGGCCTACTATGGAGAAAGATGCTTGTCACTTTGCAAAGACTTATTGGAAATGTCAATACCATGGGAACCTGATTCATGTGCCAGCACAAGAACTACATCCAATGACTATACCTTGGCCCTTTTATCAATGGGGTTTGGACTTAATAGGGATGATTTATCCACCATCATCAAATGGTCATAAATTCATCATTACAACAATGAAATATTTTACCAAATGGGTAGAAGTTGTGCCATTATCTGTTGCCACAGGAAAGAAAATTTCAATGTTCATATTAAACCACATAATTTGCAGGTATGGTGTTCCTAATGTCATCATAACAGATAATGAAAAACATTTCAAGAACAAGGACTTGAAATAACTATGTGGAAAATTCCATGTGGTACATCATTCATCTTCAATATATTATCCACAAGGTAATGGACAAGCAGAAGCCACAAATAAAAACATCTTCAAAATATTGAAGAGAACAATGGATAATTCAGGTAGAGATTGGCACATTCAAATAAAACCTACCTTATGGTCTTATAGAACAAGTATCATAATGCCAACATGAGCTACACCATTCTCACTAGTTTATGGAGCGAAAGCAATTTTACCTTTGGAGGTAGAAATCCCCTCTTTGAGAGTCTCCCTACATGAATTACTGAGTGAAGATGACTATAGGGTTTCTAGGTTACAAGAATTGGAGCTACTAGATGAAAGACAACAACAAGCCTTTGACCATTTAAAGTGTATCAGAATGGAATGCAAAGGAACTACAACAAGCACATCAAAGCAAGGACATTCCAAATAGGTGATCTAGTTTTGTGAGAGAACCCTAAAAATCAAATAGAAAGAGAGAAGAAATGGAAATGGGAATAAAATTGGTTAGGACCTTTTGTGATCACCTCTTCTTTTGGAACGGGTACCTATAAACTAGCTGATTATGAGGGAGAAGAGTTGCAAGAACCCATCAATACCATACACCTGAAGATTCTACACACGAAGCAGATGAAAGGGTATAAAGAAAAAGAGCATCAAAAAATCAGATGAGGGAGCATATATTTATTGTACATAGTCAAAAGAGATCTTGAAAAATCCAAAAACATTGAAAACTAGAAAATCTGAGAAAATCAATTAGAAATGTAGAAAATACCAAAAACTATGGAAAATTGAGCATGAAGAAAGCCAAAAACATTTAGAAATGATCCTCAAAAAGATGTTGGCTTGGTGAAAACCTAGCTGTAATCACCCCAAAATGGTCATCTAGACTATTAGCCCCTTTCTAGCATTATTTGCTAAAATTGCTTATTCTTGATCAAATCCTAATTCTATCATTTATTCGATTATATTCTATGGATTAACCATTTTATCCTAAATCTTTATTTAATTAAAAGGAATTCCCTCCCCTTTTATTAAATAAAAAGCCCCCACTTACCTTTTATCCTAAGTTGCACAAATAAAGCATTATTCCTATTTAATAAATAAGAAGAAAAGGCCTTTTTGTCTCACATGGGGCACAAAAGTCAACACTTATTTCTCATTGGAGGAGACTTGTGCACAAGGATTGCTCCCACTTTCAAACTCCACCCTTGATCAAATATTTTGCCTCTTAATCTCCATGGTCCATTTATCTTTAAAAGGAGAGCTCTCTTCTCATTCTAGGATCTCCACTCTTGATGCTAATGTTATGATGCAGGTTTTCTTGGTGCTATTGGAGCTTTTGAAGAACTTGTTGCATTTTAGTTCTCATATTTTTATTGTAGCTTAGCTCTCATGGCATTCTTAGCTTAGTTTCCTTTCATGCTTTAGCTTAGTTCACATAGTTTAACTAGTAATGGCTTGTAACACTCTCATTTCTATAGTTTAGTTGCATTCTCATTCTAGCATAGCTTGCATTGCATTTTTCATTGTGATTCTTGAAGATATTGGCTTTCTTTCCCTTGTCTCTTTGAATCTCCCATTGCATGGTTTACTAGCAAGGTTTCATGCTTAATAGCTCTAGTTGAGAACCCTCTAAACACCCTTGCACTCCATGCCTAGGGAGCTCTAGGTCACTTTTCGAGGTTTCCAATCCATGGATGCCCTTGGAGTTAATGACTTAGAGAAGTGCACATTCTAAGTGCACATTTTTTGCACCCACCGTGGGGCAGAATAACTCCATTTTGCCTTTCTTTTCTTTCATTTTCGCTGCATTTTTGTCACTTTTATCTTGTTGTTTCGGCCATTTTTTTGTATTTTATGATAGAGTATCATACGACATTTTCTAGTGTCGTATGACAGTTTCTTACATATCCGTGTGATACTTTGCTAGTCAAAAGTATCGTACGATCATACAAAACTCTGTCACCCACCCATATAATATTCTGTCATTTGGTGTAGTGCGAAGTGTCACCCAAAACAAAAGTATCGCACCCCTATACTGCAAAGTATCGTGTGAACCTCTACCAGTAGAAACTGTCACTTGGGCATGGAAGTGACTATTTTTAGTTCTTTTTTACAAGATTCAAATTTTCTACTTTCTGGTTTTTGATTTGTTGTGTTAGGACAAAGATTTATTTGTAGATTATACCTAGTTTTGTTGTACTAACTCTTGTGGGCCTAATGAGTTGTGCTTGTAGGTGTGCCCTAATTGCTTGCATGGTTTTCTAAAAGAATGCATGTCAAAGCTTCAAATGCACAAGGGCTACTAATATTTCTTGCAGGGTTGACCAAAGCATAAAAACCAAAAGTGCTTGTTCTTTCCTTTCATTTTTAAGTGCGGCATTATACTAGTTCATTTTCTAGGCACTTAATATCTTGTCATTAGAGTCTTTTGGTGGTAGGAGAGTATGCTCTCCATCCTTGTGGTGAACCAAAAATCTTGACCCACCTCTTAGATTTTGAAAGCAAGAGGGTTAATTGAACATTGATTGGCATGTTTGGGAAAGGCTTTTGAGATAGGAGAGTATGCTCTTCACCCTTGTGGTGAACCAAAAATCCCAACTTTCAAAGGTTGATCCACTTCTTGTTTAGTCTAGAATCCTTTAGAGGGCCTGCTTTTGAGCAATCAAGAGGAACGACCCAAGTGGGGACAAGCTAATACCTGGCTCTTCCTACCCACTATAAACTCAAGGCTATCAAGGACACAAAACCTTGGTAGATGTAATACTTGTCTTCGCTTAGTATGAGTACTTGTGGGATTGTGACCATGAGAAAAATGCTAAGCAAGAATTCTTAAGGTACTCTTATGGCCGCGAGGTCCATTACTTTCCACAAGGTAAGGAGTCCCTTCAGGGAACAAGAGGGGTATTGTGAATAGAAGCCCTTATTACGAACCTTAGATAGAAGCTACCCAATTTTTCTGCTCAACATCTTGGTGCAAGGATTGATCCTAGTGGACTACCCGGATCACCCCAAGATTTTACACTCACCATCTGTGTTCCTTTGGTTGTGTCATTGGCACTTCCACGACAAAGCCAATATCTATTATGGGCAACCACTTTGTGTGAGGCAATGGAACATCAAGTGTGGGCTAAGTTGTTGAGTATTGAGCCTTTGTCTTTCTAGGTTAGCAAGTGCTTGAATTGTCTTCGATGTGATCTACCTGTGTAAACATTCTTAAACATCAAACATCATGGTAGTGTTCATATGATTTTTTGTTTTGATATCCCAAGTACATGTCTTGGCAAGGTTGCTTTTGCCCTTGTTCAAGTGTTTTATGACACGTTTGATCCCTCACTGTTTGCAAAAATTTCTATTTTCTGTTGTTACTACGTTCCAAATTGAGAAATTGAACTTATCAAATTGCAACTTGAATCAAATTACCTTCAAAACTGGGTTTTACACATTCACTAGTCAAACATTGTGCGATACTGAACAATTATCACACCACCTACCAGAGTATAATAGCATGATACTTCACTGCTGAACTTGTATCACATGAATGTTATACCTTCTATCACATCAACTACCTCGTTACTATCACATTGCTGTGTGTGAAATATCATCTGGCCAAATTGTATCATCTTGCTATCCTGCAAACTATTGGACATAATCATTTTGTTGTCTTACTGTTGTCTGCAATCCAAAGCTGTCAAATTTGAATCTTAGTTTGTCGCAGAGTGTCCTTTCCTATTCTTACCTAAATCTGGCATGTTATTTGCATGTTTAAGTTTGTTCTAGACTAAGAAAGATGAGTTAAACTATTGGGTTTGAGCCTATCAAATGCTACTTTCGATCACTTGTTACACTACGGTTACCTCTCTAGCTATTTGCTAATCGAGCTTCTTGCTCATATCTCGGCTTGAGTCAATTGACTGCTGTAAATTCTTGAGCACCTTTGACAAGCCATCTCTATTGTTCTATGTCGACAAGTGATCTTTATTGGCTTTGCTTATCTCAAAATCCAAGAAACTTTGCTTTGTTCTATTAGTCAAACAACATTTCTTTTCATGCCAGTTACAGCTCGGTTTCAATTTGAGCAGGGGAGTCACCCTTCATTCAAATATAAATATTTACCCTCTCCTACAAGATGCTCATGAGCCCTAGTTAGTGATGATAGTTCTAGCCCAGACAAATCTGAGGATTCCAAGGTCACCCCATGGTATAAAGGAGGCTTCCTTTTTTCTGCATTCAAGGCCCCCAAAAACATGGATAATGTCTCACTTACCATGATAGAACAAGAGAAATATTATTGTTTGCAAGAACACTTTGAGCATAGAGACAACCAAGCACGCTTAGATAAAGAGCATAATAAAAGCCTAATGGATGCTGCCAGGCACATGGCTTCAAGAGGAATGTCTCACAATCAAGCCGAGACTAGTGGTTATGAAAATAGATCTTTTTTTGGTACTAGTGGCAATCATGGTAACAATATGCCACCCAAGTGCCCTCCCAGAAGAACTTTTGCTACACCTTCTTCACCTCCTAGACCTCCTCCCTCTCATCATGAGGAAGAGGCCAATGATGACGTTTCTAGTGAAGAACTTATGAGGTTTGCACAAGATGAGGCTTCCCAATGTTTGATGCATAAACTTTTAGAGCATAATGGAGATCAATACTTTCAATACATGACTTCTAGCGGATACAAGCTCCCTCTTGGTTATGATGTCCACCAAATCATTCAAGAAAGAGTGCCCACCGAGTATGAAATCATTAGAGAGGAATTACAATGAATGAGCCAGCATCTTGCTCAACTTGCAATAGAAAAGGAACCTTCGAAGGTCTCTTTTGTAGAATCTATTTGTGCTCTTCCCTTTGCTAGGAGTCTATACATGGTCCCATTTCCTAAGGATATTGAGGTTCCCAAATACAATAAGTATGATGGAAATGGTGATCCCTAGGATCATGTGTGTCATTTTTATGCTCTTAGCATTGATTTCCTTCAAGAAGACACATTTCTACTATGGTTGTTCCCTAGGAGTTTAAGAGGACAAGCTCTGGAATGGTTCACAAAATTGACACCTCCTCTCAAGACCTTTGATGAGTTGGCTAGGCGTTTCACTCAACATTATTTGTACAACATTCAGCAACCTATTACAATGATAGATCTAGGTGCTCTCAAGCAAAATCAAGGTGAACCATTTGCTACCTACTTGCAACGTTGGAGGTCGTTATATTCTAGATATCCTCGGCAACTACCTAAGAGGGTAAATATCAACATCTTTGTCAACACTCTTGTACTTGAATTATATTATGATCTAAGGAAACAATTATTTTCCTCTTTCAACGACATGGTTGAAAGTGCATACTGTATTGAGGATGTTGCCATAAGGAAAGGGGATATTATCATCAACAAAGATACCAGAGGTAATGGAAAGGACATAAACAAACCCTGGAACAAAAACAAATATGTTGTCAATGATCAGGTTGTAGATGTTCCTAAAGCTAAAGAGTCTTCTTTCCACCTCTCCAATGCTATCTACGCAGCTAAACAACAAGAGGGTGCCAACACTCAAAGTGCATCTAAACCTTAATATGTAGACAAACCCAAGAAGTCATATCAATGACAAGTCTACACCAAGTTGGCTAAACCTTATGACGTGATCCTTAAAACCTTGGTTGCCAACAAGTATCTCACACTTCCTGACAATTCTCATCCCTTCAATCCACTAGTTAAGCTTGATTGGTGGAGAGAAGATCATTTCTAAAATTGCCATAGAAATAAGGGACACAACACAGATAATTATTTCAAGCTCAAAGATGCTATTCAAGATCTTATCGGTGGAGGTGTAGTTCTCATAGACGGCTTGGTTAAAAATTATGATCACAAGGCCTTCAAAACCCCTCTACTTGAGTATGAAAAGGGGGAGTCCTCTCAAGCAAACAAGAAAAATCATGATGCCAAGATCAATTATACATATACTAATGATGAGAGGGTGATCAACATGTTAGAGCCCGTTGAGAGTGTTTTTATGATGAGATCTCAAGGTAATAGTGACATTAATCATGATACACCTAAGTTGGTCTTGTAAACACTTGATGGTTTATCTTCCCGAAGTGAGACATTGAATGCTGTTACTAGGGGGAAAGCCAAAATCATCCTTCAAACTGCTCACAATCCCAAACAAGCCTCATCTTCTAAACAAGCAGGTCCTCCAGCCATATCTAGCTATGATATTGTTCACCAGTTGCAATGAACTCCGACCCAAATATCCATTTTTGAGTTGCTTGAGCTATCCCCCTTGCACAAAGAGATCTTTGAAAAGGCTCTATGCATGACAAATGTCCCTAATAACATTGATCCAGATAGGTTCTAGGCTATGGTCAATCATATCTCATCTCCTCATTATCTCTCATTTTCCACAGAGGATGACATGTCCCTTAGTCACCCACATAATCTTGCTTTACATATCGAGGTCCAAGTCTACCATACTCAAGTCCGCCGAGTCCTGATAGACAATGGTGCAGGGTTGATTATTGTTTCCTTTCATGTTGTGCAACAATTGGGATTATCCAAATTTGTTGTAGATCCTAGGTGAAAGATCACTATCAAAGTATATGATGAAGTGGAGAGGTCTTCAAAGGGTCTTATTGTGCTACCTATCCGAGTGGGTCCAGTTGTGAAAGATATCATGTTTCAAGTATTAGACATCCCACTCACATACAACATTCTTATGGGTCATCCTTGGATCCATGACATGCAGGTTGTTCCTTCTACCTACCATCAATGCATCAAATTCCCATATAATGGAGCTAAAATTGTGATTCCTGGGGACAATGCTATTGCTATTAATACTCTCACTATCACTAAAATGTTTGTCCTGCACAATAAACAATCTCATGATCCTAATGCATCCCTTATTGCTGCTGAGCAGAAATTAAAAATGATGAGTATTGGTATGGGCGAATACACATTGGATTCTATTGCTGCTATGCCTACCTCTCCTAAGTCATATGGTAGACCTTCATACAAGATGAAGCCTTCCGCTTCCACCATGACAGTTTTTGGTACCTTTGTTCAAGTGTCTGTACCCTTAGAGGTAGAAAAAGAAGAACAAGCTATTAGAGATTAGATCTATAAAGTGGAAGAAGACAATACGACAGTTGCTACTCCCATCTCCCCTAAACGCTATGGTAAAGGCTACACATTTTTGCAAAAAATGGGCTATCAAGGTCAAGAACCTTTAAATAATAATGGACACACTCTAGTTGAACCTTTGAGTCATACCGATGGTCGACACTCTAAGGATACCACGGGTCTAGGATATGGTGCCGAAGATGACCCCCCTGAATGTTCTAGACATGCTCCCATGATTAGTGACTTAGATACAGATATGGATGAATCACCACTATACACTATGGCCCAAATGGGAGATGGTCTCTCTTCTACTTCACTTGTTTGGGGGGAAGAATGCATACCTAATGATGACACAGGTGAAGCCTCTACATCTAGAAACAATGTACTTAATGAATCTAACCCCAGAGATAGACAACATAGAAATATTGCACGGTTACTAGAAAGAGCAGATCTCACACATAATGGCATGGGTGCCTCTACTTCTAAGCATCCTAAACCTTCTTGGTGCAAACATCCCAATAGAATTTTAATGACAGATTCAAATGAGTATGAATGGGACACTCTCTTAGAAGCATCTTCCACAGTGGATATGGAAGTTGATGTGATTCATACTTATAGTGCCCAACCTGACATAGTTGATGAGTCTCGCATAGGGTTTGATGAGTTTGATTCATGTATTGCTTTAGTGAATCACATTGGTCCTTCTATGCCAAATCTAGATCTTGATACTTTTGGAGCCTACTCTATAGGCTCAACTTCTCTCATCATCAGAGATGATACCTATCGCATCAATAACCTTGAGCCTGTCACTTTGCTTCCTCTCATACACTCAAATCTCATAGATTGGTCCACCTAGGATCAAAGACCTACATTGCCTTCCTTCCAAAATGATTATGAGATTGCTTGTAACCTTAATGTTGTTGAACCTATCACCTCTTCCACCAACAAGCCAATAAAAAATATGACAGAATCATATATCAAGTACCTCAGTCATAAAATCAAAAGAAAAAAGAAATGGTTGGATGGAGAAAACCACATTGTGGCAGTGTCTGAACCTCAAAATAGTAAAAATAAAGACGTATCTAAGGGTGAAAACCTCTCCGAGGCACCTGAGGATGAGGTACTTGGTAGTTTGCCTAGCTACTTCCAGGAAAGATCTTCAATTCTGATGGAACCTACACAACCAATCAACTTAGGAACAGAGGAATCTCCTAAGATAATCCATGTACCTCAGTCCCTCTCGGTAGAGGAGAAAGAACAATTTACCACATTTTTTCAGGAGAAAAAGATCAACTTTGCATGGACATATTCAAACATGTCTGGTTTGGACACTAAGCTTATTATGCATCACCTTTTTATTGCTCCAAAGGTAAAACCTGTCAAACAGAAACTCAGAAAGATGCATCCTCATGTGGCATTATTGGTTAAAGCTGAACTTGAGAAACTTCTAAAAGCTAACTTCATAAGAGCTATTGACTACGCTTAATGGATTTCCAATATCGTTCCTATTTCCAAACACAATAATTCCATTCGCGTATGCACCAACTTCAAATATCTAAACAAAGCATGCCCTAAGGATGATTTTCCACTTCCAAACATCGATATGATAGTGGACATGACAACGGGCTATGAAATGTATTCCCTTATGGATGGCTTCTCTGGATATAATCAAATCAAAATCACCCTTGAAGACCAAGAGAAGATAGCTTTCACATGCGCATGGGGTACCTTTTGTTGGAATTTCATGCCATTTGGTCTTAAGAATGTTGGTGCAACTTATCAAAGAGCTATGACTACCATATTCCATGATATGATGCATAAAAACATGGAAGACTATGTTGATGACACACTTGCTAAATCACAAAAAAGAAGCACTCATTTATCCGATTTGAGTTTGATATTGGACCGCATAGAATGGTTTCAACTCAGATTGAATCCTAAGAAATGTTCTTTTGGTGTCACTTCTAGGAAATTGCTAGACTATATCATATCAGCAAAAGGAATAGAGGTAGATCCAAAAAAGGTGCAAGCTATCATGGAGATGTCACCTCCTCGCAACATAAAATAATTAAGGGGCCTCCAAGGCCATCTCCAATCTATTACGTGGTTCATTTCCTAATTAGCTAACAGAGCTCAACCCTTCAACAAGAATTTGCATAAAGGGGCTACTTGCATATGGAATGAGGAGTGTCAGAAGAACTTGGACCAAATCAAGGATTACCTAGAAAAACCTCCTATTCTCATTATGCCTATCCAAGGGAAACCTTTGATACTCTACATATCTGCTACAGTGAATTCTTTAGGTTCTCTCCCTGCACAGCAAGATGATATGGGTAAAGAACAAGCTATCTATTACATTAGTCGCACCTTGGTTGCTTATGAGCTCAATTATACCAGCATCGAAAAAGCTTGTCTAGCAGTAGTGCTTGCATCCCAAAAACTTAGACATTACATGCTCACACATACTACGCAGCTGATCGCCAAAATTGATCCTTTAAAGTGCCTCTTAAGTAAAGTTGTGCTTATCGGACGACTTGCTAAATGGATGTTGATTCTTTCAGAATTTGACATTCAGTACATTGAAAGGAAATCCATTAAAGGACAAGCAATTGTGGATCAATTGGCCAAATTTCCCATGACTGATGATGCTCCTCTTCAGATAGACTTCCCAGATGCTTCAATCATGAATGTCACAGAACGTATGTGGAAAATGTTCTTTGATGGTTCTCATACATAGAATGGGGCTAGCGCTAGAATATTATTTGTTACACCTCATGGATACATGATTCCTAAATCTTATAAGCTTCTCTTTCCATGCACCAATAATATAGCTGAATCTGAAGCCCTTCTAAATGGTGTTAAGCTTGCCCTAGAATGGAGGATTATAGAATTGCATATCTTTGTAGATTCACATCTTGTCATAAATCAAGTAAACAATGATTATCAGACAAAGGATGACAAGTTGATTCCCTACAAGAGGCTGATAGACTCGCTTAGGAATTATTTCATATCTGTTACATTTCATCAAATTCCTAGAGTTGAGAACAGGGCTACTGTTGCCATGGCTACTTTGGCATCCATTCTACAATTGGAAGAACATGAGTCATGCTTTGAGTTCCTGGTGGAAGAGTTGCATTATCCCGCCTATGATTCCCCTGATGACTGTATCATTTACATTGTGGTCAGTCATGATTCATACCACTATGCTACTATATTTTCCTATCTTCAAGATCAGATTATTCCTGAAACTCTAATGCGCAATGAGAAGCACCAACTCATCTGCAATGCCTAACATTTTACCCTCGTCTCTAGTGACTTGTATAGGAAGGGTCTAGACAGAACTCTCCTTAGGTGTCTAGAAATAGAGGAGTCAGAAAAAGTGCTAGCTGAAGTCCATGATGGCATATGTGGTTCACACTCTAATGGTCTTGCGTTAGCTCAAAAATTACTTAGGGCTGGTTACTATTGGCCTACTATGCAAGCTGACGTTGTTCGATATACCAAGTCCTGCAAGAAATGTCAACTACACGAGAATCTCATTCATGCTCTTGGACATGAGCTTATTCCCTTTGTTACATACTGGCCATTTTAGCAATGGGCCTTTGACTTGGTAGGCAAGGTTCATCCTAGTTCTTCAAGTGGGCATAAGTTCATTATTACAGCTACTGAATATTTTACCAAATGGGTTGAAGTTGTCCCACTATTTGCAGCTATAGGAAAACATGTTGCCTTTTTTTTTATCTTGAATCACATCATTTTCCACTATGGTATTCCTTCTTCCATAATCACAGATAATGGTGGCCAGTTCAAGAATAAAGATTTGAAACAATTGTGCAAAAAATTCAAAATTAAACAACATTGGTCTTCTATTTACTACCCTCAAGGGAACGGCCAAGCTGAGGCCTCAAATAAAGCATTGTTGAAAATCCTTCATAGGATAGTGCACAAATCAAGCAAGGATTGGCATCTATAGATCAATCCTACGCTATGGGCTTATAGAACTTCTATTCTCACTCCTACAGGTACCACACCTTTTTCCTTGGTCTATGGTACTAAGGCTGTTTAGCCATTAGAGGTTGAAATACCATCACTAAGAGTCTCTCTACATGGTTTGATTACCGAAAAAGACCATAGGGCCATGAGAGTTCATGAGCTTACTACTTTGGAGGAACATCACAAGGATGCCTTTGATCACATGCGCACTTATCAAAAGAGAATGTCTGTTGCCTATAATAAGAAGGTTCATCCTAGAGAGTTCCAAGTGGGTGAATTAGTCCTAAGAGAAAATCCTAAGAATCAACAAAATAGAGAGCAAAAAGGCAAGTTCGAGCCGAATTGGTTAGGGCCTTACATCATATGAGATCATTTGGATCTGGGGCCTATCAGTTATCTACACCTAAGGGAGAAGGCTAACTGAACCTATTAATGTTCTACATCTGAAGAAGTTTTATGCCTAAGGTTTTTGAGCTCTTTGTATATATCTTATTGATCCTGAAAAAATTCCCAAAAATTCATATATGATGCTGAAAAAATCCTAAAAAGCATATAAAGTCCTAAAAAAAAAAGAGCATCCTAGTGAAAACCTAGCAATAGGCACTTTGATGTCTCACCAAAAAAAATAAATTATACATTCCAAAAATTTAAAAAAAAATAGAAAAAGTGCCTTGGTGAAAACCTGGAAACAGGCGTCTTGGTAACAAAAATACAAAAAAATAATGAAAAGTCCTAAAAAATCTGCCAAGTGGTGAAAACCTGGAAACAGGCATTGCTTGGGACCCTTGCACCTATGTCTATTAGTCTTGCATGGCACTCATTCGCTCCACTTCTCGCTTTGTCTCTCCTAGCCTGGAATTGACTCTTGTCTTAGTCTAGGGGGCATACGTTGTTTTAGCTTATCTTGGGTCTCTTTGTGCGTCGAGGTTTCTTGGGCAACTTGGTTCAAATAGTGTTTCTCAACACTTCCCAACTATGTTTTTCAACACTTCCCTAGCATCAAGTGTTTCTCAACACTTATCAGATATCCTACCCGCAGTCTAGAATGATACAATATTTCTCACCAGCAGATGCAATACTCAAAGTTTGACTCTATGACCTACACACACGCACTTAAACACTTGACTCATTAAGACTTGCTTGACTTTATTTCTTTGTGTGCTATCTATGATGATTTCTTTTGATGAGTGTTCTCTCCCTAATAGTTTTTGATGATGCATAACTAGAAGACTGGGGGCATGAAGACATGTTTTATCTATTTTTCTACCTGTGGGAATATCTTGTTGATCCTAACTGTCATGAGCATTTATGCTTGTTACACTTGACACTGAGGATTTACAATGTATTATCCTTGACTATTTTCCACAAGTGCATGCTTATGGTCCTCTTGACTTTCTTATGTCTCGATGTTAGCATAATCTTTCTATACTAAACTTAGGGAACCTCACTACACTAGTCATCTTAACCTAAATTTCTTTGATGCTTAGGTGGGATTCCCACATACCTATCTGATACAGATCATATTCATATGCCCATAGTTATACTAGTGTGTATTGTATGATCTTAAGAAACTACCAATAAAGCTTGACGATGATTATTAGAGTTTAACAACTTTGTAACCTTGCAAGTAAACCACTTTTCATAGTAGCTTGCACTCTTAGGTTCATGTTAGTTTAGTTTTTGCATCTTGCATATGGAGAGAGCTCTCCTTTCATCTTTCATGGACTTTTCAATCAACTGCACTCTTCTTTCACTTCTTCTTGATCATGTCTTTCACTTCTTGTCTTTCATATCACAAATGAATTTTGAAAATGACCTTTTCACCCCTAATACAGAAGTTTGACCTAATATGGCATTTTGACCTAATTTTCAAAACATCTTGGAATTTTGCAAAAATTGCACCCCTGGCTAATTTCGATGTCCTGGATCCATTTTTGGGATCGAAATCAAAATCCAAGTTCATCTTGATGGTCAAAATTGTATTTCAAAATTTCTCCTTCTTCTGCGCAGTTGGCTAACCATTTGAGGCCTGGTCCTTCGATCTTCGCTGGGGCATCTTCATTTCTTCATCTCCATCTCTCTCACCCTTTTAGTCTTTCATTCATTTCCTTCACTTCGTCTCACTGAGGTTTTGAATTTGTCTTTATCCTATATCTTTCTCAATCAAACCTAGTCAAACTGGGGCATATTTTCACTGCTTGATGGTTATTCTATTATCTTTCATCTTCGATTATGATTTCTAGTGATTTGATCATGTTGCTCTCATCTTGCTTCTGCATTCCCTCTACCTAATTTTGATTTCAATCCCAAGGGGGTAGACATATCCTATCAGCTATTCTCTAGAGCATATGCTTGACCATTCCATTTGCTCTGATCTATCTATTATGCTTGACATGTTAGTTCTCATCTTGAGTTCTGATACTATCCATCTCTTTCCTAAGTGTTTAGTACTATCGCTACTAGGTTGACCATGTAGGATTTTCTATCTCTCTACACTTCATTTTTTGGAGTCAGATCTCTATATATTGTCTTCTTGGGATGATCTATTCTTTGATGTAATGTGTTCCCAGATCGATCACACATTAGTCAAAGAGGGGAAAATGTAATCACCCAAAAATGGTCATCTAGACTATTAGCCCCTTTCTAGCATTATTTGTTAAAATTGCTTATTCTTGATCAAATCCTAATTCTATCATTTATTCGATTATATTCTATGGATTAACCATTTTATCCTAAGTCTTTATTTAATTAAAAGGAATTCCCTCCCCTTTTAATAAATAAAAAGCCCCCACTTACCTTTTATCCTAAGTTGCACAAATAAAGTATTATTCCTATTTAATAAATAAGAAGAAAAGGCCTTTTTGTCTCACATGGGGCACAAAAGTCAACACTTATTTCTCATTGGAGGAGACTTGTGCACAAGGATTGCTCCCACTTTCAAACTCCACCCTTGATCAAATATTTTGCCTCTTAATCTCCATGGTCCATTTATCTTTAAAAGGAGAGCTCTCTTCTCATTCTAGGATCTCCACTCTTGATGCTAATGTTATGATGCAGGTTTTCTTGGTGCTATTGGAGCTTTTGAAGAACTTGTTGCATTTTAGTTCTCATATTTTTATTGTAGCTTAGCTCTCATGGCATTCTTAGCTTAGTTTCCTTTCATGCTTTAGCTTAGTTCACATAGTTTAACTAGTAATGGCTTGTAACACTCTCATTTCTATAGTTTAGTTGCATTCTCATTCTAGCATAGCTTGCATTACATTTTTCATTGTGATTCTTGAAGATATTGGCATTCTTGCCCTTGTCTCTTTGAATCTCCCATTGCATGGTTTACTAGCAAGGTTGCATGCTTAATAACTCTAGCTGAGAGCCCTCTAAAAACACCCTTGCACTCCTTGCCTAGGGAGCTCTAGGTCACTTTTTGAGGTTTCCAATCCATGGATGCCCTTGGAATCAAT
This sequence comes from Chamaecyparis obtusa, assembly GCA_027943335.1. Taxonomy (NCBI): domain Eukaryota; kingdom Viridiplantae; phylum Streptophyta; class Pinopsida; order Cupressales; family Cupressaceae; genus Chamaecyparis; species Chamaecyparis obtusa. Next base: position 196,449 of record BSBK01008261.1, on the reverse strand, counting down.
GGCTTAGAGAAGTGCACATTTTGAGTGTACACTAGAAAATAGGCACCTTGATTATAAAAACCAAAAAAAAATTGAAAAGGAGAAAATACAAAAAGAATGAAAAAGAGAAAAAGTGCCTTGGTGAAAACCTAGCAAATAGGCACCTTGGTAGCAAAAAAAAGGAAAAAACTTGAAAAAGAGAAAAAGAGAAAAAGAGAAAGTCAATTTAATCGGTGAAAACTTGGTAAACAAGCACCATTGAAAGTCCAAGTCAGTCTCATGCCTAGTCTTCATCCTTGTAAATATTGCATTCGCCAGCATTTGTATATATTGTGTAATAAAACCCCACAGTTGCATTTGCAAATACCTAAAGCTTTTGTCCTAGGTCAGAAAAATGTCTCAAGTCCAACAAACACCACAACATCAAATTGGGGGAAAATTTATTCATCAAAGAAAACATCATTGACACAAAATCAATTCATCAAAACACAAGTGACCCACTTACACGATCAAATCCTAATCCAAACTTTAAAATCAAACAAATGCAAAATTTTGATCCAGGATCTCACAAAGACCTTACCTTTATCAGGATTAAAAATATGAAATGGATGGAACTATACTTGAAATATGGATTTAAAAAAAAGTGCAAATTTTTTCTAAGTGATTACTTGATTGATGAAATCATGTCTTTCTAAGCGAATTGATGAAGTCTCGAACCAGATAAGCATTGATGAAAGCATGATATTTTATTGGTTTCTAAATGAGTGTCTTAAGATCAAGGTTTTAAAATATGTATCAATTGTCTAAGGATGTGATCATCAAAGAATCATCGAGGACCTGTACATATGGCGAAACCAAGATCTTTGTTTATTTACACAACATAATACCTTGGATATTTTGATGTTACATATCATAATACCAAACTCCACTTGCAACATAGAATCCGATGAAAGCGGTATTCATACTCTCATGATTGAATCCAATCAGTGATAGTTATACCAAGAATGAGAATGTAACATGGAAAGGGAAAAGGTATTCATATCACCATGGTTGAACCAGTGGTGATTGTGCCAAATTTCAGGTCTCAAAAACTGCTCAATGATGAATATAAGCTCCTAATTTGTGAATAGTGATAGCTAGCTGCATCCATACTAGATTAAATGCATTTAAGTTGCTTATTTTTCTTAGCTCAAAAATTAATTTGAAAAGAGAAAAAAGGGGGTGGAGTTAAATCAAAATCAAAATCAAACGTTCATCAAAAACCTTATGTGATAGAGTGTGTTGGGAATCAAATTAGAATCAAAGGTGCATTGCATTAGATTAATTACATTGTATTAAGTTCATTTTAAAATTACATTGCATTAGGTTGAATTCATTTTAGTTTCCATCATTTTAATTTCATTCATTGCATAAATCAATTTAGTCCACATAATGAGGTTATTACTTATATTGCATTAAGTTCATTCTAAACATTGCATTTAATTTCATCTCACTGGTACATTGTATTATTCATTAAGATACACTCATTAGGGTTCATTACATTTAAAACTTTGAAATTACATTTAAGAGTATATGTGTATTAACTGCATCATTGCATTGCATTAGATCATCCAATTGCATTAAGTCCATTATACATTATTCATTTATCACGTCACTGGTAGATCATCATTAATCATTATATCATTAATTGCATCCATTTATCATTAATGACATCTATCTATCATGACATTAATCATTAAGTTCACTAAATACATACATGAAATTACATTAAACATTATAGTCCATCCATTACATTTACATCCTATTAAATCATCCATCGCATTACATTGCATTACATCATCCATAACATCATTAAAAAGCATCCAAAAATATAATCATTAAATTATTAAACCATTAAATATTCATCATTATACATCATTAAATATTAAACCATGTATTAAATGCATCCATCTACTCTATGTCATAAATAAGACATCCACATCCGTAACAAAACATAAACATGTGCATTCATATCATAAACTGCATTTGAAAAGAATAAAAACATAGCATATAGAGATAAATCATATATATCTGCATATCATATAAAGCACTTGAAAAGAAGTCCAACACATAATGACATATAATACAAACCTATCAAATAAAATAAAGTCCATGGTACCATCATTGTCCATCTCAAATAATTAAATCAGAGTCCATCAAACATGAAAAATATCAATCATAAATAACATCATCTGATAAAAGAATAATGAGTACAATATCTCGATATCATACAACAAATCATAATGTACATCAAAATAATGGTTCATCATATATCTCAACTGCTAGAACTACCTGCACCATCAGTACTGGGACCTATATCAGGGCCTCAGCTAGAGCTCGCCTATAGCCCATGCTGACTCATGACAGCCATCACTAGTGAATTTTAGTTTCATTTTCAACAATGAATAGTCAATTTTTCGATGCAAATTGGTTGACAAAATGACCAATATTGTTGTCAAAATTTCTACGTTGATTATTTGACACATTGTATGTTTGTCGCATATTCGACTAGTATAGTTGTTGAAATATCGACTGATCTAACATCGAAATAATCACTTCAATCTGGAAGAATGTCTGATGTATCTTTCATCTTTTTCGACCAATGTTGATCAAAATAATCATATAATGTTGGTCACAATAATTATAAATAGCCAATAGATCTTTTTACATTTTCGACCACATATGGTCAAAAAATTGATCGATTAAATACGTCAACTATATAGCATTGCAGTCAAACTTAAGGTAGTGCAAAGACTGCAAAGACCTATTGTTTGATCTCTGACATCTCAGACTGTAAAGACTGAACATCGGAGGCCAATGCTGGTGCATGAGGAGCCTGTGCTGGTACCTATGCAAGAGGAGCCTGAGGAGGACCCTATGGTGGAGAAGCCATGGAAGATGATGGTATGGAAGAAGATGGAAGAGAAGAAGAAGATGGAAGCTGAGTAGAAGGAGGAGGACCCTGAGGACCCTATGGATGAGGAGGTTCCAGGGGTGCCTGTGCTTGATCCACAAAAAATTAGGCAACCTACGCATCTAGATCTGCCATAACCTATGGGACAACCTATCTGTAAACCTAAACTTTGTGCTAGCCCCATTTAGCTAGTCTATCCACACCAACCTGATGTAGAGCCCTGAAAGGACCACCTCGAACCCAGACCTGTCTACCTCTCATGCGGACTCTACCTCTAACTGGAGTAGGGGCAACAATTATAGGAATGACAATCCTGTCACCTCATCTCACTCTACCTACCCATCATCCTCAATGACCCCTTCTGTCACCACCACCGCCATCACCCCCATCATCATCATACTGCTCCTCGATCTTGGGTAGTAGCTCTGTTGGATCAGTAAACCTATGGAATGGGTTCTGTAAGAATCACTGTGCATAGTTGTCGGTCATGCCAACATCAATAATGTGCTCCCTCATGTCCCAGGCAAGGTGAGGTAGCTGTAAAAACTCATCTTGAGCTATCTTATAATCTATTTGAGAAGCCCAAAGGGATCTCTCGACTTGTACTCGAGCATATAAGGCCAACCCTTGAGGCATCCCCTATGGCCGACCAAACTGTAATAGAACCCGATGAAAGCAGAATCTCTCAATAATCAAGGGTGTCCGCCCTATCATCCATCATGGCATACACATGTAGGGAAGCTTTGATACATCCTCGGGCTACAGATCACATCCTAGATATGGTCTCCAGACCACCTGATCTATATCATCAACGATATGTCACCAGTAATCCACCTTGCCTAGGTGGGCCTGGACAACCATCCCCTCATATATAAAATCAAAAGACCACCCTACATCTCGATGTCAAATTGCAATGGGTCGAGTCACAGGAATATTCTCCCATGTCCATAATTGTAGTAGTACTACCCCATCAGAAAGTGATGCGGGAGCATCCTAGGGTAATTGGCAATCTTGCATGGTGGTGTTTTGAAGTGGTTCTGTGTTACTCAGTTGTGGATTTGACTGAGGATCTCGGTCATTGAAGGGGCTCAATCACTGAAGGAACTTGGTAAACTTTTGGCACTTGGCAGAACCTATGCTCAATGATTCTTGTGGTGCTCGGTCGACATGCTTTCTCGGTGATGCCTAGTTGGCTCGGTTGTTTTATTAGCACTTGGTAGTTTTGGCTTACCGACTGAAGTTCTTGGAGATTTGGTTGGATGACTTGATGTATTTAATGCTAGTAGCTTGTGTTGTATTCTCCTATGTGGATCTTGAGGCTGACATGGAGAATTAATTATTTGTAAAGCTATTTGAGAGCTCTACTGTTGCATTTGTTTATTTTAGAAGCCGACTTGGCTTAGGAGTTAATTATTTCTTCCAACCGACTTGTGGTTGAAGAAATGTATTTAAGGAATTTTTGGGTAGTTGTTTAGAGAGTCATTTAGTGGAGGTAGCTCAATAAGACAAGAATTGGATCCTGTGATATCTTGAAGATCAGATTGTTTTTCTGATATCTGTAATAGCAGAGCTAGTGGTTTGCATGCTTGGAGACAAGGAGATTGCTTGGTGGCTTGCGAGCTCAAGTTTAGATCTGCCTTAGTGTTTCCACTAGTTGTTGATGTGCTATAGAGTTGGACTAGCTAGGAGATTGCATAATCACTATTGTAATTTATTGTATTTGGCCCTAACCGGGAAGGCCTTACAGCCAGGCATGTTGAATGAAATTCTATTTGAGCATTATATTGTTGTGTTCCGATATATTGTTGTTGGTTGTGTAGACTTGGACTATCCATTTTGGGATTATCTTGGCCTGCACCATATCAAAAAGAGTAGCACCACATCGATATACTACATCATGTAGCTCGTGATATAGCTAGGCTAGCACACATGAGCCCTAATCAAACCTGTAAGGATGGGAAATCATATCCTTAAGAATCTTGCCCCAGCCAACTGTGAATCCATGTCCTCGTCTATCCAAAACCAAGAAATCACCGACTAGAACCCCTAGTACCACTAGAAGTACTAGGAAGGAAGGAAACTGGGTCCATAAGATGCTCTCATATCCAATGGTGGGGTCACCAAAGAGACGTCTATAGAATGTGTCATCGTAGACCTAATCATAGTACACTATCTCCCCATGGATGGGGATCCGTAGCAACCGATACACGTCCTTGGGGGTGATAGTCATCTCCCCCATCGGTAGGTGGAACATGTTATGGTCAGAGTGTCGACACTCTTCCATAGTTGTCAGGAGACCCCGATTCATGCAGAATTAGGGGAGAGAAAGCAAGAAAGACAATCCACATCAACCAATCACATGGCGCTTCAGCTCGCTAAGGTCATCAATCATATCAAATGGAAATGGAAATAAACCTTGGACAACTAGCTTCTGAAGCTGAGCCTACAAAAGCAAGTTTAAACACATCAAAAATTGAAATCATCACATATTGGATCATCATAAGTCAATCAACCAATCAAAACCACAATCAATTTTCCTGATTCTCTTAAGAGAGGATGAAAAATTCATCATAAAAAATGACCATCTAAATCAAGATTGATAATCACAAATTCAATATCAAGTGACTAGAACTGATATCACATGACTGGCTATAAGCATGACTCAAAAATCTAAGCTAATAGACTAATTGATGACATCAGATGAACTGGAAAACTGACTGAAAGGTTCACAAATTTTTCCAAACAAGGTGTACGCATAATTTAATTATTTAAAAGCGTTGAAAATCAAATGCGCAGTTAAAAATATAAAAAATGCAACAAAACTATTGAAAGTGCATAAATAAATTGAAATCATTTTAGGAATTAGAATGCACTACAGGATTACCCTGCATGCACTGCTAAAATATTCAAATGCGCAATCAAATTTGAAAGTGCAACACAAAGTCCTAAAAGCAGAATCTTGACATAGTTTTAATGTTTGGAAGTGCAACAAGATTGTTTGAATGCACTACGGAAAACCATGGATGTGTGCAAACAAAATTGTACGCACTGCTAAAATGCTTGAAAGCGCAACGAAAATTAAAAATTAAAAAAATAGGGTTTTTTAAAGAAAAATTCATTTTAAAAAAAATTAAATGCAAAAATTGGACAAAGTAAGTTGCTAGGGGTACATACCGGAGGTCCATAGCCAGGCAGGCGCTGGTACCATCGACCTCGCTTGAATCTATGCTCTCAAATCGAGATCACCATCGCACAAGACTCAGAGGGTCAAAGTGAAAAAGTAAAAGTGGAGGGTGAAAATGAATAGTGAAAATGACCTTTTACACCTATATATAACCCTTTTTGACCTAAAAAGGGGCACTTTTGAGAAGAAAATGACCTTGGACCCAAATTTAACACCCATTCAGGGGCATTTGTCATCACAACCTAGTAAATTCAATATCAGAAATTAAATTGAAATTCACACTAAATTACATTTCAATGCAAAAGATCATAAAAACATCCTTTACCAAAATCAAATTTCATTTCATTTCCAAGGGGGATACACTCAGATTCTATCAGGGACATCATCGGCTTAATCAAATTAGGGACATAATCCTTTAACAAATTTTTTTCACTAATCATCAAGTGGGGCATTAAAACATCAAATCAAGGATCATATCAAAAATCCATCATCAAATCGACCATCAATGACTTCAATCGATCAAAACTTCACCAATCCTATCATTAGTATATACATCTTCTATCAACATCGAATTAAGCATAAACTAATCAGTGACTCTGCATCAAAACAATCAGGACATTCTTTGAACTGAGGCGCTTTGCACATCGATTCAAAGAGGGGCATTTGCAATCACCTAAAAATGGCTAGGACTAAATCATGTGAGCAACTAAGGCAAAATCATAGCAATAAATTGAAATCAAGCTAAAATCAAAGCAAAATTGCAATCAAGCCAAAATCCAATTTTAATTAAAAATCAAAAGCCAATAAATCATTTTAAAATGAATAAATCAAGTTAAATCAATAAATTGTGCAACTAATCTAATTAATTGTATAGCTCAATTTAAATCAAATTAACCCATTCAAGGGGTACACATGGCTAAACAAATCAATTTAATTTAATTAATAAATCCCTATTTTCCCTCAAACACCACATGGGAGGAAAATGCCTCAACCAATAGGATTTAAGGATCAAGTTCACATGGATCAAGCTCACATCAAATCTCAATCACACATAAGGTGAGAGCATCTTGACCACTCATCTTGTCTCTTTGTCCCAAGCTTTGAGGACAGTCCATTTAAATTGTCCCTAAAGGTGGAACCATGGACCTAAGCTTAACCCAACCATGATCAACTCAACTCCACCCCCTACACTTTCCAAAATCTATAAAAGCGAGGCATAAATCAATGAGAAATCATCCACAAATATGAGAATTGCATCAAACCTCTTAAATTTTTGATCTAGAAAGGAAAATTTAGACTTAATTAAACATAGTTTCAATTTGGAATTCACTTAATTAATTTCCTATCATATCATTTTCTTGTTTTAAGGTTGTCACTAATGGAGGCTTGCTGAGATCTTATCATTAGCATACTTAAATAGAGATCCATAGGGTGTTTATTGATTTTATTTGCATTAGATAGCTCTTAAATTGTGGTATTTAGTCTATTTTATTCATTTATTATCAAGCTAACTCTATGAAGGTACTTTTTCTAGTACACACATATATTGCATATACATATACATATACATATACATATACATATACATATACATATACACACATATGTTAATATTATTTAGAACAATAGAGAGGGGTGGTGAATCTGTTGTTCTCAGGTCCAGATGTACCAATTGAACTTTTAAGCAATTCAACAATCTCAGATCTAATCACCAACACAACTCGGTCTCTAAAGTATATATACCAGAAACATATAACATGCAGTCCATTGTCCAAAAGTAATTAACTTGCAAAATATAGAAACATTCACATCAAAACATTCACACAAGTATAACACCAAGATTTATAGTGGAAACCCAACTTAGGAAAAACCACTTTGTAACATGTTACTGATATTTTCACTCTTCTAAAGTGAGCTCTGTGAAAAGCCAACCTTGTTAAAGGTTTACAAACACACTGTTAGGTGTGACCCTGTTAAAAGATTTAAATACTCTGTCAAAATTGACCTGGTTAAAGGATTTAAGTACATTCCATTAGAATGCCACCTTGATTAAAGGATTTAGATTGATACAATGATTAGAAAGTAATAGTAGTTTCTGATCTGAAAAACATATAACTCACTTTGCAAATAACATATCCAATTCACACATATATGTTGATTTACTGACTGAGTTCCATTTCCATCTCCATCACTGATTTGCTCATAATTCGCTTCAAGAAATCACAACTCTGATCAAATCCTTCACAACTTCACCTTTAGCCTTCTGCTTAGACTTGTTAGTCAATAACATCAACAACTTCATCATACTTTGTAACCTCACAATTAGATTTTCCTTTATACCTCTTCAATTAGGTAGATGGACATCTTTTTCTACTTAATCTCCTCCATAGATCTTAGGTTTAGGTCACATTCATCGAATCCTTCCAACATTTAATTTATTCATCCTTCCTTCTAGATACATCTTCAAACTTCTCATTGAATCCATAATAAAATGATTTACCATGCATTAAATTATCCATACAATTAATTAATAAAGTTAACATGATTTACATAACCCAAGAATTCAACTATGTCGGTTGGGAATCTGAATTCTTTCTCTAAATTTAAATTACTGACACTCGGTCAATACTGTGTTCATCTCCTCAGTCATCACTGCGTAACTCGGTCATCTCTACAAATTGTCTTCCTCGGCTAACACTGTCTTGCTTGATAATTTCCCGTCGCTCATCATAAACTAATGTTCAGTCAACACTAAATTTACTCAGCATATAATGGCACTCGGTCGACACTAACATCACTCGGCTTAAACTAGATTTCTTCACTTTTTCTCAGTAAAGCCTACTTCTTCAGTCTTTATTCTTACTTAGATAAACAATACATTACATTATCAATGTGCCAAATAATCATGTACCCATTGAAGTATCAAATAACTCAACCTTTCCTTAGGTTCTCTTGTTATCTCCTTTGCCCTAATCCTTTTCATCAAACAATAGATATAATACTTTCTTAGATAGCAATTGTCTTACCAGTTAAGGTTTGACATCAATGACAATACAAGAATTGTTTCAATTGTAGTTTCCAACAACATATTGTTCATATATACATGTTTATTTGTTTGTGCAAGATGTTCATATATTGTGTAATGTTTACTTGATGATGTTTATATCTAGATTAGATTTCTTTAATACAAAGCTGATAGATAACTAATTTAACCTATTTAATACAACAATTAATATTCAAATTTGTTAATTTAATACATCCCCTTCAAAACATGTCAGGTGGTTTAGCCCGCTCTTGGAGAACATGTAATATTCTTGCATGATCCTCATTATCTAGTCTCCACTTATGATCCCCAGGTTGTGCAACTAGATGGAGATATAGGGAGCTAGAAATTACTAGGTGTCTAAAAAGACATTTAAAGAGACTAAAAATAACTAAAATGACTAAAATGGGACTAGAGAGAGAGAGAGAGAGAGAGTCTCTTACATGGAAAGAATAATAAAGAGAGGAGAGAGAATATAATAGAGGGAGGGAGAGGGAGGGAGAGTAATAGAACTCAAGAGAGGTCCTAAAAAATATTTTTTAAGGAGAGAGAGAGAGAGAGTCCTCAATAGACTTACGGGGGAGAGAGGACCTAAAGAAGGATAGAGAGAGATAAAAAAAATATAGAGAGAGGATAAATATAGAGAGAGTGAGAATCTAGAGAGATAAAAGTATAGATGCACACCTTCTCTATTTCTATGATCTAGTGTGGCAATTCTATTTCATGATTTTTTTGTTCCATATTAGGTGACCATTGTCGTGATGCCTTCCTTTCCCTTTTATGTTTATTTCCCATTTCCTTCCTTCAAAAAAATGCCCTTGAATATTCTACACCAACAAAAAATATCCTCTTTAACAAAAATGTGAATTATTCTTCTATTTTGTTTTTCAAAGAAAGGAAAAAATAATTATATTTATACCTAAATGAACTCTTTAAAAAAAACATTTGGACAACCAGGGGCTCTAGCGAATGTGGGTAGTTGATATTACCCATGTTTGGTTGGAAATGGTCATTACATTTATATTTGTGCAACACATGTTTGATCAAACCCCTAGAGGTTCATTTAAACCCCTTTCAATCAAACATACGTTTGATTGAGCTTGCCTTCTATGGACTCCAAACTAAAGCTCTCCTACTTTCTATAGATTTTTAGCCTTTGAAGCTCTAGTTGAAGGCTCAAACAAAATAATATTGACAAACCTAGATGCAAGATATTGCTACTTGAAACAAGCTTTCCAATTATTATGATATATATATATATATATATATATATATATATATATATATATATATATATATATATATATATATATATATATATATATATATATATATATATATATATATATATATATATATATATATATATATATATATATATATATATATATATATATATATATATATATATATATATATATATATATATATATATATATATATATATATATATATATTTGCATTTTTAGTTTTACTAAACATAGGTTTTTCACCATATATAAATTAAAAAATATCTAGGCATTAAGTGTTGATGTCCTCTTTCCAACAAAATGTTTTTTTTGAGTTTTGATACATACATAACAAGTTATGAGTATGTAAGTGAACCTATGTCTAAATTATAGTTAACTTCACTTCAAAACTTAATAAAATAAAAAATATTCAACATGACAAATGAAATCAATTGCAGTCACTTGATATCGGTGTTACAAACCTAAATTTGAAAGAATCACATTTTTATCCCTCCACTCTTTAAAAGTTTATTATTTTCTATTAAAAACTAGTTTTCAAAGGAGATGGACAAATGGATGCAAATCAATTCCAAAAAAATTCAAAAAAAAAAATATTTAGAATCTATGCAAAAAATGTCACAAACCACTAGTTTAAATTATCTTCAAATTTTAACACTTTAGTGGCAATAGGTGTCTGAATGTGAAGTTTTATTTTTCAAAATGTTCATTTTAGTGTTGAAGTTGGCTAAAAGGTTTAACCCATTATTGTGGGATCAACCCTTGCATTCCTTTTCCTTCAAGTGATATGGTGTTATGCCTCTCATATATTGTTATCTTGGTGTCAAATGATGATATGTTTTGCATTCATAGTAGTTGAAGAGGTCTACGTGCAACATTCTATGTTTGTTTGGCTGACACACATCAACAATATTATTCTTTGAGGCCGATTCAAGATGTTTTGGTTCATGTGGTGGCATGTTGTGTTAATGGTGATGATTTTAGATTAAGAGAAAGGTGTTCCAACGTGGTGTGATGCTTCACACATCTTAATGATGATAGGGGGAGTGCTGATCTCTACAAATAATATTATTTTATTCCAAGTTTCACATGACATTTATATGTTTAAAGACATCATCTTGAAATATGTTTTAACTTAATATATGATATATGACATTTAATAAACAAATATGTTTTGTGGATATTCATGTCTAATATATCTCATAATGTTATAAATGGTGCTAATGTGAATGAAAATACTAACTTGTAGCTTAAGGATTGATTGTTGGGTTGCAACCAAAGTAGAATGTTCCTCTATGATTTATGTGGAAGAAGTCAAGAAGGTACCAACTGAAACACAAATTTCAAGGAGATCAGTTGACCTTGTTCTAAATAATAAATGAATATGAGGGATATGAAGGAGTTTGTAGGATAGATGAATTTTTCTTCATTAAGACATGCATTCAATTATTGAACATTCCTATCCTTTCTATTTTTTCAATTGATTTAGAGTCCTAATAGGATTAAAACTCATGCTAGTTAGTGTTTGTTTTTTGTTTTATAGAAGAATAAGTCATCCTTAGTGTTAAGGAGGACACACAAGTGTTCATAGTAGTTTCTAAGATATAATTAACCTACTCTTTCAAGATTGTGTATAAAGTCCAATATTGTTAGAGTTTGAGGCTTCTAAATGGAGATACAAACTAGATTATGCTATATTTTCTAGTTAACTGGAGTTCAATTATTACTATATTATATGTAATGTTGAAGAATAAATAAAGTGAATGATGGATGATGTTCTAAATTAAGGTCCTACTTTGTGATCAGAGGTTGCAACTACTTGAGGCAGTGTAATCCTCTTTATGGTTAGCTTTGTTAATTTACTATTAGATAAGTTGTTCATTATTTTCATAGATTTGTTGTTATACTTGTTCTTCTTCGGTTAGGTAGATATAAGTAATATCCATTGTGAATTAAAGATGCCACACAACTGTAACACTACACTACTTGCATCCATTTTTGAGTCACTTGCTAGTTACCCACAACAACTATTATCTAGATAGGTTTACATTCCACCATTACATATGTTTTAGAACTTCAATTGTTAAATTTAGTTAGTTCCCTTTACATAAATAATTGGCAGCTTAGAGAGTCCTTGGCTGAAAATATACTATCAACATCATCTAAGTAGATACGTTCCTACTTGATAATTAAATAAGCCTCTCTAGGATAGTACGCTACTTAAATATATAATTTGTTGGTCTGTTAAGCATATGCACTGAGATGTCTGCATCAACCTATTGTACTTAGAGGAGACTAGTCACAAAGCACTAATACATTACATCACTTGTTCTAATTACAGTCTTGACATGAGATCATAAAGCTTATGAATTATTTCTCTAAACTCGATTGAAACTCTATGTTCCTTCATCATTTTCCAAATTTTTTTCTGTTGGTATCATATCAAATTTTTTAAAAGATCTACAATGAAACACAAAACCTCTTCTCTTTGGATGCCCCATATTTTTTTGATCAAGTCCCTAAGGGTGACACAATGATTGATAATGAATTGTTTCATTATAAAGCATACCTATTCCTTTGCCCTCTTTCCCTATTCTACATTCAACCATTATCCCAAAAAGTTTAATTTATGAGAAGAGGATTGACCATAATAGTGTAGTAATTTGATGAACTATTGATATCTTCACTTTTATAGAGGGATAAAAATAATTGTTATTCATTCCTCCAAGAAGCTCTCTTGAATAACATTATTAAAGATGCACTTTTGATGTGAGGTGTGACGACATCTATACCCCATTTTAATATTATGCTTGCAAACCATTTATGTCTTGTTCCTTCCCCTCAACAAGATTTTTAATGCTCTAATCAATATCTAGCTTAGTAGTTGTATTGCTTACCAAGGTTCTATAAATTTTAATCTTCGACATGCTTGTAGAGAAAATTTGGATATTATAGTTGTTAAGAATGTTTCATATTATAATCTATTTGGTTTCAATTTTCTTGTAGTTCCTTGCAAAAGACTCTCAGGGTTGTGCTTTCCAAAAGTATTTAGCTATTTCTTTCTTGTGTTCACATAACTTTCTTTTTTAAACAATCAAATTTTCATAATCCTTCTTATTATCTTTGTCCATCTCACAATTCTCTCAATGTAAACTCTTTGTTGCCTTACACTCCTTATTGAGCCAAGGGTAACTAGAAAAGTATTTGTAGTTCCTCTTTTACGTCTAGCTCTTTTACACACTTAAGGCCTTGTGTATTAGGAAAACAACTTATTGGGTGGCTAGTCGTACAAGCTATTCAAATTCTTGAAAAAAAGTTCAAAGGTTGCTTTCATAAATCTTTGATTTTCTCTCTTGTTACAAGGATTTACTTTGCGGAGATGTCTTCTTTTGATAGAGGTTGGCTTGTTATTTATTTATGTGAATACCAAGCTTTACAATATTAGATTATGATTAATTTTTTTCCTATAAAATAATCACCAACTACAAAATCTAGAATATAAAAATATAATTTTTTAAAAACGCAATCCACCACAACTACTTGACTATTACAAATTTCATAAATAACAATACTTAAATTCAACCTTATCCTCGCAATATTACATATAACCATAACAGACAAACTAAATAACCCCAAAAAATTCTTGTAGAACCGGTGTGAATATGAGAAAGTGAATCAAATAATTCCTATACATATAACTCCCAAAGAGCAGGTGTGAATCTGAGAAAGTGAACCAAAGAATGAGTTGTAAAGTATGTAAACGTTGAAAAATAGTCAAAATAGTCATTCTCAACGTTTACAAAGGAGAGCACTCAACCACGCGTAGGAGAAATGAAAAAAGTTCGCACGCATTCCTTCCCTTCTTCCTGTAAAAAATGGCGAGGAAATAATTATGGTAACATGAAAGGACATACAAGGTAAAACTACCACTGTCATAATTGTGCTATTGGTGTCACTAATTATCTTCGTCTCATCGTACAAACTAAACATGGAAAGGGGGAAAAAAAACAAAACTAACCGTAAAAAGCAGAATACAAATCATGTTGTAATTTAGGACGGCACCGAGCTCGATGTGAGCACTGGCGAATGGCCGTGATTATTATTCAAATTGCTAAAGTTGAATGGAAACTACATACAGGCGGGAAAATTGACATCCTGTGACCTGTTTTTCTGGTTTATATACAGTCACAGATGATATTATGGCAAAAGAGAGGTATTTCAATGCAAAACCCTAAATTTTGCTAAGGGATTTCATTGGAAAAAATTAAAAGCATAGATATTGTTTTTACTACTGTATCAAATATAACCAGCAAATGATGAAATATCTTAAGAGCCTCTAAATTGCTACAGTCTGGATGATAAAAAATATTTGTTTTATCTTTACGTACTGTTAAAAAGACATTGAAATGCGCTCCGACCAAATGTACATATTTACGCAGGCCAATTTGCCTTCTTACCAGGTAAATTGATAGGCTGTTTTAACAGACGTCTGTTGCAAAACTTTTTTTTTATGCAGCAACGTGCACGCGCAATTTCAGTCCTGACTGTGTCTGCAAGCATGCATTTTATTCTTCAATATTGTAATATTTAAGAAAAAAAATGTTCCTCCCTGATCTGAATGTTTTGGCTTTGCTTGCTTAATGGTTCAGGTGTGCGTGATTTGTAAGGGAAGTCACTGTTCTTGATAGGTTTATACCAGGAAACAATGTTAAAGAAAAATGGAAAAATAATTTATATCTGAAAATATTGGAATAAGAGATTTGATATTTTCAGGCCTTCTAGAATAAAGTAGATGTGCCGGCTTGAAAAAATTAAAGAACTATATAGTTTTTAAAAAAATGATACTTATTTTGTAAGAGAAAATAACAGTTCACTTAAATAGTTTAAAGAGATTGAATATGTATATATATTAAAATTAATATGGAAATAGAGTAAGTAGAGTGTGATTAGTTTTAGATTTAATGTAGATTTGATGATGTAAGGTATTCAAAACTTAATCATAAATGTATCATAAAATTTGGGTTTGTATTTGTATAGTAGTTTGGTTTATTTTTGTAGATGTATTATAAATTTTGTGAATTTCTGTAAAAATTATGTTTGGTGATACAAATATAATTTATTTATTTGTCTATTTTTATGTAATATTTTATAGTTTTTTGCTTTTGTTTCTATGATCTATAATACCTACCCAACAATATTTAGATACAAAACCAAAGAATTTGTTAGGTAGGAGATTTTCCTTTAGTCAAACTCTAGATGAGTTGATTTGACCATGATGAACAAAGATCAAAAGTAGCAAGGAACTATGCATTATACTTTTATGATGGGGATGTTTTATTTTGTTTATTGCATTTGATTTCTAGACATGTTCAATAGATTCTTAGATGATTCATTGATGACTCAAATGAAGTAGGGTGGGTTCTAGAATACATCACCCTAGAATGTAATTTGAAATTATTTATACTTTAAGTTATTTTATAAAATAGTAAGTGAGGAAAACATGAACCCAACTTACAAAATTTGAATTAAAAGTTTAGAATTAAATTCTATAGACTAGCATATAATAGATTTGATAGACAAGTCTCAAATCTTAGAATTTATAAAAATAAAATAAAATTAGAATACAATTATTTTCTAACTTTTATATAAAACACATAATTTTTATACCAAATTTTTTTAAATTATAAATCTAAATTTTAAATAATTAGTTTTTACAATCATATTGCTCTATCAAGATATATACTTTTTAACATTAATAAATATATACAAATATAACAACAAAATAACAAAAATAATGACCACTCCTTATTAAATTTCACCCTTCCATATTGAGAAAATAAAGAAATTTGTCAAACAAATCAAAGGTACAAACGGATCCTATTAATCTGGGCATAAAAATGGTGAGTAAATATGATTCAAAATGAAGATAGGAAAGAGTAAGTTGAAAAGTGAAATGTTGTGTTTGAATATTTGAGGTTCAGGGGAATGATTTGTGGAATGTAAAGACAATTAAAAAAGAAGACAATGTAGGCAAAGGTCAAATGTTTGATTGTACTTGATCTCCACTTTGAGTCTGACAAGAAAGGCAGTGAGTAAATTTTAACAGCCTGACGTTGACACCTCACAAATTCACCAGATTTTCTAGGTTAGTCAAATATTTGTAACATAATCATGTGCTGCTTTATATATTCCCGAATCCCACCCACACCCACTCTCACTCACATGGCAGACATACTTGTGTGGGTGTCAAATGTCAATCCCATCACTTCACCTCGCTCCATACAAAACAATATTTTTTAATACAACACCGCCACCACCCACTACCAATTGTAAAGGGAAAGACGAATAACAAAACAGCTGATTGATGGACGTTCATACAGACGTGTAGTTTGCATTTTCGTAATCATCAGTACAACTGTATAATCTTTACTCATCCTTCACTTGACATTTTATTTACACTTTGTTTGGAAATGGAAATATGGAGTTTAACATTTGCAGTGGGCCAGAAAAATCATGCCAAATTGCTAATCTTGTCGGTTATCACAGTTTATTTCGTTATGTACATAGTTTAGCAAGCCGAAAAGAGAGGAACATAACAGGAAGATTATGAGGAAATATCCTGTGAATAACAAGCTAAAAAGATCTGGTGGGCAGCAGGAGTGAGTGAAACAGCAAATTTGACAATAGTAGTTTTGCTGGTGAGGGTTGCTTTCATGGAAGCATTACCACTTCCTACGCTTCACTGGGCATAGCTCTATTCTCCTCCTACACGTTTCCGCCCTTTTTTTTGAAGGGTAAGCAATCCCCTTTTTTGATCAATATGCCACCGCAATTTTGAATTTCAAAATCAGGACTCTAAATAAGTGACGGTAAATTAGTCCATAGCTATGTGGGTCCATCAGATTTGTCCGCACAGATAACATCAAAACCTACCAAAGAGGTATAACACATTTTCCCCTCAATTCATAATTTGACATCAGCCTCATCCGAGGTACCTTAGACGTCTGTTAATTCTGTTGCAGCCGTCGCCATTAGCCATCATTATTTCCATTGCTTTCCGTGTTGGGACAATGTATAAACTTAATAAATTTTACAGACCAGAGCGTGTGGAATAGAAAGAGAAGAGAAGTAGATAATTGAACTTAAGAGTATGAATATGGAGCAATGCTCGCACATGGAGAGAGTTGGGACAGGGATGGAAGGAATTATATTTCAAGAAAAAGATGGAGTTGGTGTTGGTGTTGATTCGAGTGAGAATGGGGATGGGGATGGGGACGGGGTTGGAGATGCGAAGGAGGGAGATGGGTACATAAGAAGAGGGCTTGGGCAGGTGATGACAGATGAGCAGATGGATATCCTTCGATTTCAGATATCAGCCTATGCAACCATTTGTCAGCATCTGGTTGAAATGCACAAGGCCATCATGGCGCAACAAAATGCTCTACCTGGTTGGTTTTTAGACTTCCAATCATTCTTATACTGAGTGTTTTCTTTCTTGAATCTATCTTGGTTTCTTCAAGTGATTGTTGACTTTAGCACTGTTTTATTATTTAAATGTCAGCTGAATTTTCAGACAGGAAAGAGGTTAGTTCGTTATCCTCCACAAAATTCCAGTTATGATTTGTATTCCCTCGGTGGATGCTGTAAATAATAGCCACTTTAGTCTGTTTTTAAATGTGCTTGGTAAGTTAACTTTATGGGTAGTGAATTTCAGTTTAGATGACACCATCAACGGGCATTTCTTCTGTTGAATTCACTCATGACATGTGTCTGTTCTCGCTTGCTGGGTCACACCCAACACAGAATTTTTGCTGTTAACACTTATACTTATTAAAAGTAACATTTCTCTTGGGGATTCGAACGGAGATCTCGACTATGTGATTTACCACTCGAACTCATCCTGTTGACTAGTTAAGTATGCTTGTATTTGGTTTAATATCCCTAAACTATTTATTAACTCTAAGCCATTGAATCATAGTTTGAAAGAATCAACTGTTATGGTCTAGCCTCGTGTGGATAGCATCGGAATATTTATGAATTCATGGCAAATAAAAATTTGCATCTTCATTTGTCATTTCTTTGCCTCCCGATAATTGACCGTTGATAAATTGTAATTCTTTTCTGTACCAGAACTGGAATACGAGTTGTTTCGTAGCACGATTCAATCTTATTCAGAAGTTTTGACTCTTATGTGAAATTCCTTTAAAAAAATATAATGGCTGTAATGTTTCTCTAAAGACCATATATAAGATTTTTCAGCCTCAAAACTTTCACGTGTATGGATACAATGCCAAATGACTTTCTTAAAGGTCATAGTTCTTCACAAGTCTCGAATTCTGAAAATGCGCCCAGAAGACAAGCTTGGGAGTGGTCGCTTTAAATCAGTTGTCATATGATGCTAGTCTTCTTAATATTTCTTGGGGCAAGCATGCTCCCAGAATCACGTGCATCCTCGTACCCTGGAATTAAGTCCCTCAAGAGGTTGCACTTCAGTCCAATTTTCTGACAAATACAAGACACCACGAATGAGAAGAAAATCCAACAACTGAAACTGTATGCTTCGGGGGCAATAAATATTTTGCATTTTACTTTCATATATAGTGTGTATTCTGGGCAAGAAAGACTATAACTCTTTTAGTACTTCTAGGGAGCATTTTTTAATATAAAACTATATTTTTTAGATTCTCCTTTATCTCTGTTTTCTATGACCATTTAAAATCCAATTAGGAATGATCGAATTAACTTGTCTAGCTCTAAGATTTACAGTTAATTGCATCCCTTTGATGAAGATGCAAAAATGGATAGATGTTTGTGTCAATACCTATCCTCTAATGCAGGAGGAGTGGCCATAAAGCATCATATGAATTTGTCTTGTATAAGGAAACAGAGTTTATAACAATATCCACATCAAGCACATTTGCATTTTTCATAAGATTTTACTTTTTTAGCAGTGATTCTTGCATGGTTATGGCCAGTCCTTTTGCTACAAAGAATCACCATCCCGTACGGTTCTGTCCAAACAGCCTGGATCATTTTAAAGTCGGTGAATAATCTGCTGAGTAGTAAGATCTCGTTTCTCATCAAACTATGAAAATTATAGCAGAATATGTTCAGCAGAAAATATTATTCAAGTGTAAATTACTATGTTTATTCAATAAGGATGATTACATTTATGTAGCTTGAAAGAAGTAAAATAAATTCCTATACTCATGGATTTAAGTGTTTTAGCAAACTGGGGCTTATTGACACCCACACTTGGACACCTCTAAGGCTCCTACTCTAACGAACTTCCAGAACTGAAACTTACAGTGCCAACTCTGTAACAGACTCCAGAAGTGTTCACATACATTTAATCATTAAGTCCAACACTCCCTGTAATGAAGAAATGCATTCTCTATGAAATATATTCCCACATATTACAAACTTTTTCTTTCATTCCTTCGGCTAAGCATCTACTAGACTATCAAATGAGCACACCATTGCCCTTTTAGACCTCAAGCAACTATCTTTCTCCAATACTCAAATGGTGGCAGGAGCCTATTTTTCCTCTGGAAACCTTTTTATATGTGCTTTGATGATATCAAAGTATCCAATAATCATTCAAATGGTTGGATGATTTCATCTTTTTTTTCTTCATGCCTTACAAGTCCAGCCAATCAGCATTAATTGCAACAATGGCAGTACACCCTTCATGACACTTTCAATTTTTGTTTTTTATGTTTTCAAGTAAATCATCTCTCGTGCAGCCACTATGCCATAAGTGACAGTTGTCAAATAGGGTCTTTCAATTTGCAAAACAGCACTTTGATGCCTTTTCATTCAATGATCACAGATAAGGTTTTGCTTGGCAGATCTCTACTCCTCTCGCAAGCTGCACCACATTTGAGCTCTTCAACTAGTCAGCCACACCTACTCTACTCTCTAAAACAAACTCAATCCATCATTCTTTACTCCTATTATACGAGAATCAGCTCAAATACTCTCATATTCTTGGGCTAGATTTCTTCATCTGTATGTCTTTCTAAATACAGCTTTATAGTCAGCAGCAACCTCCTCATTTCTAGGTGCCATTCTCCTCCGCAATAAAAGTACCTCTTTTCTTTAATACTTTGGCAACAAAGCAAATGCTAAGAGATGCAGGGGCATAGTCATCTTTTTCCTAATCTTTTGCACAAATTTGAAAAATGTTTCTGTTGGGTCATGTTCCTTGGCTTCGATTTTTGCTCTTATTTTCTCCATGGAGTACATGCCATCATAAATCTAAGTTATCGATCCTGGTTCGGATATAGGTTCGGGTTTGCAGGTTTGGCAAAATATTCTTTCCTTGGGTTTGGGTTCAGTATACATATCCTATACACACACACGCACATACATATTGATATATTATAAATTTATATATACATAATACATGTTCAAAACTTCAAACATATTATAATAATAAGTTAGAAGTGTGATACTCATAAATTCGATTTTTGCTCTTATTTTCTCTATGGAGTACATGCCATCATAAATCTAAGTTATCGATCCTGGTTCGGATATAGGTTCGGGTTTGCAGGTTTGGCAAAATATTCTTCCTTGGGTTTTGGTTCAGGACACATATCCTATACACACACACATACATATTGATATATTATAAATTTATATATACATAATACATGTTCAAAACTTCAAACATATTATAATAATAAGTTAGAAGTGTGATACTCATAAATCCATAATTGTCAATAAAATTATAAATAAAATACCTCATACATCATATTCATAATTTGCAAAAGTCTCAAAATGCCATTACACAATGAAAATTCAAATTACAAGCCATATTTAATATTCATATTCATCTTCATCATGATCATAGGCATCAAGGTCAGCATTTGGTTCAACTTTATTGGAACCACACTCCATGCCGGGTACCATTAGGCATGGAGTGTGGTCATACCTATGTTACTATAATAAAAAGTTAGAAGCATGATACTCATAAATCCATAATTGCCATTAAGATTATAAATAAAATACCTCATGTATCATATTCATAATTTGCAAAAGTCTCAAAATGTATTTGCAAATGGACTTTTTTAGGGTCCAAAATGGTTTTTTAAGGCACGTGGGTCCCATTTTTTGGCACCTACAGCCATAGGTGTGTTTAGGTTCGACCCAAGTTCGGCCCGGGTGCAGTCCGGACACACAAGTTCCTACCATAGGAACCCAGGTCAAACCTAGAGGAGAACCAAATCAGAATCGGAACCTGACTGTAACTGGAACCGGAACCGGAATTGAAACCCGGTCTCAAATAGGGGAACCCAGTAACTTAGTCATAAATTTCACCCAAACATTGGTGATCATTATCAACATACCCAATCATGCTCATGATGGGCTCAGTGAAATTCAGAACATATTACACATGAGCCCACCACTCATCATCTTGGAGCAATACTTATACTTTTTGTGCATTTTGTGCTTGATTGCCTCCATACACTCCACACTCCACAAGTTTTTGATGACCATGGAACTCAAGGTCTCTCACACCTTCACAAGTTGTCCTAAGACAATTGTGTGAGATGCAAATCATGTTTCAACAACCTAACATGGTCTAGAAATACACATTACACATCAACAATAAAAAATAGAAATATATTAAAAAAAAAAGTTAAATTACCTTCAACAACTCCAAATTGGAAAATATGGCTTGTGACATTATATTTAGTCATATACATTTGAAGTTTCCTCAACCTCCATGTAAACTTGTTTGACCCATTCAATTTGTGTGCCAGTCTTTGCAATATCAAATTGAGTGGATTGCACACGGTGTCCAAAAATGTGACAATATGTACCCTCCATTGTAGACCCAACTGCCCTAGACAATTTTTGCGTTGTCTGCTATGACTTGGACAACATATTCAGACCCCACCATTTCGATGGATTCTATGAGGGTATTGGCAATAAAACTTGCATCTTTTATTTGCCTCACAATCCACTACCTTCAAAAACATTGTCCCTTTAGGAGACACTCCTATTAGATTGATTAATGGTCTATTTTTGCAATCTTATCATCCATCAAAAATGATGGACATGCTTGTTTTGGGCCATGTATTCTTGATCACTCTCAATGATGTCTCTACTAAAGCTTTCTCCTTTGCCAATAAGGCGGTTTGCACCTTTTCAAACCTAGGACTAACATCAATAGGAGGTGTATTGCAAAGGGTATTCACTATATCCCATTAATAAGGTGATCTAACAATATTGAAAGGCAGTCCAATGCCATAAATGCAATGAGAGATGCTCCAATCTGCAACCTCTCTCACTTCATTTTTGAAGGCCTTGTCCAATGGTCCTCTTTTTCATGAAACCAAAACATTCCCTTCTTTTGAAGATGGTGGCATTGGCATGAAAGCATGTAGGCTAGCTAATTGTGTGAAGCCACTAGGAGGTTCCTTTGAGCTTTCCTTGGCAAGACAAGAGGATGTGCAAGATCTTGTGATCTATAACTTCTCATGTCGACATCCTCTTGCTCTTTAACATAAGCCAATATTAGTTGGAAAACCCTTTTTTCTTTGGCAACGATTAACTTTTATTCCTTGCAAAAGGGATGGCACATAAGTGTGCTTTCACTTGAAAATATGAGCTCTTATACTCTTTTCCACAATGGTTATACCATAGTTGAAAAACTCGTACTTGACAACTTATCGCCAAGGGCCCAAAAAAAATTGACAATTTAAAAAATTGTTTAAATTTAATTAGAAATGTATATTTTTTGCAAAATTCAATGAGGAGATGCATCTAATGAGTTAGTAAATGAGTAAACAAAAGAAACGAATTGAGTCTAGATATATTTAAATGCAAATGGGGTACAAAATGGCATCCCCATGTGGAATGCCGATGGCTACTATACTAGCTTGATAGTTTGAAGCAAAACTAAAATAGCAATTTGTTTTTGTGAAACTATAAGTAAATACAAGTACAACATCAAAATAGTCTACATCTTCCTCTTCCCCTTAGTCTACATCTTCCTCTTTCCCTTATTACAAAATCCTCCCCCATTATCAGTTCTAAGAGTAACAATATGTTGACCAGACTCATTTTCTACAAATGATTTGAACTTTTGAAACAAAACAAAAACCTTTGATTTTTGACAAAGGAAATACACCCACATTTTACGACTGAAGTCATCAACAAAAAGTAAAAAATACCTGGACCTAGTAACAAATGGAGTAGCCATAGGCCTACAGACATCAACATGGACCAGTTGTAATACCTTAGAAGCTCTCCAAGAGTCACCATCTAAAAAAGGAGTGCGATGTTGCTTCCCATCCTGACATGCTCCGCAAACTCCAAGGTTCTGGGTCTAAATCTCTGGTAGTCCAATGACAAGATCTTCCTGAACAAGCTGAGAAAGATAGTGTACATTCAAGTGCCCATACCACTGATGCTAGAGTGTACTAATAGAGTGAACAAGTCTGAAAAGACCATGATCCTCAACACCTACAACAATTGTAGCCTGAGTTTCCCGATCAATGATACTGCACTGATGTGAACTAAAGATCACGTCTAGCCGAGGAGAATGTCTCAGAATTTGATTAATTGAGAGAAGATTGAGTTCCATTCCTGGAACATAGTACACATCAAGAAAAATCAGTTTCCTTCCGCCAAATTGTATTTTTATATTGCCTCTTCCAACAACAGTTTACTCATCTCCTCCAAAATTGACTAAATTTGAGAAGGGATGAAAATATATGAACCAATCTCGGCAATGAGTGAAGTGGCGGGAGACATCTGAATCAATGTACCAAGTAGAGAATCTTACATGATTTGTAGGTCTTTTAGCCATGAAGGCATAGAAGGTAGACTCACCCTGCTTAGTGTGCTCCGCAGCATGCACTTTAGGCTGTGAACCAAATTGCTTGGCTTGAGCAGCTAAGCATCTACGAGACTTCAACTTCATATGACCGAACTTATGGCAGTAGTTGCATTGAATATTTATCTTCTTCGAGCCTTCTGATGGCTAAGCAGAAGGATTCTGCTAAGAAGACTGAGAGAATTGATAGTTGCTTGTATCCTTATGAATGGAGTTAGCTGAGAAGGCTTGGGTGTTTGAAGATGAGCTAGTAGTATTGCCAAATTGTTGTTTCCAATGATTTTTTTGTAGAAGCATAATGCAGAGATTGAAAAATGAAACATCATAATGAGTAGAAGCAATGTTGAGAGTTTCAACAAAATGCTCACAGGAAGATGGGAGACTCTTTAGGGTGATCACCGCAATGTCTTCTTCTTCCATTTTGCCTCCAATGACTTCCAACTAATCTCGAATATCCTTGATTTTATTGAGATGATCCTGCAAGGGTACCTGATCGTCCATCATGATCGAGAAGAGCATGTTCTTCAAAAAGAATGCATGACTCTTGTTTGAGGTTTCATGCAAATCTTTTAGATGACTCCAAATTTCTATAGTTGTTTTATCGGAAGGAACTTGCGGGAGTTGATCATTAGTGACCGAAAGTTTGATGAGCACAACAACTTCTTGATTTTTCTCATCAAATTTCTCTTGCTCTTTGCCTTCATCTGCAGGACAAGTAGTCTTGCCCAAAACAATATTGTC
Source organism: Chamaecyparis obtusa (assembly GCA_027943335.1). Taxonomy (NCBI): domain Eukaryota; kingdom Viridiplantae; phylum Streptophyta; class Pinopsida; order Cupressales; family Cupressaceae; genus Chamaecyparis; species Chamaecyparis obtusa. The sequence goes on along the minus strand of BSBK01008261.1, from coordinate 171,453 downwards.
AAGACATCTGTACTCAAAGATTGTCATCATGCGCTGCTTCCAAGTATTGTAGTTTCTGCCATTGAATTTTTGACTGCCGTCCAATAGAATGATGGTCAAAGATGCCATTGCACGCTTTTTGAGGCATGAAAAATGAGAAGACTAGATGGCTAAATGCATAGATTTGAATATGCTGATTACAAAGGCAAGTATAGGCACATATTACAATGTGAATTCGTTGGCACAAAATTTGAGGCATAGAAAATAAGACACCCAGAAAAATTTGAAGACAACCCAGTTGAGGTCTCGAAAAACTCACCACTAATTTGAAAGCAAAATTTCAACCTGACAAAAAAATCAGAAGTTATAGAAAAAAAACTTTAGCCGGATGAGAGGAAGAGAAAAAATTGCTGCAGGAGGTCGAAATGTGAAGAAAAATCCTTGGATCTTGGCTGTAAATAGAAGAAAATGCCCTGGAAATGGTGGATGACTGTTCAACAGCAAGAATGGGTGCCAAAGATGGCGATAATTTGTAGAGAAATAGGGTTAAAAAAAACGGGGGCCATGTCTGAGAAGAAACCCATGTAGAGAAAAAGATTGATCATTTTGGGTTAGAAAAATGACCACAAGGGACCCAAAAATATGCAGAAACGATGCAGTAAACAAAGACGAAAAGCACAGGTAGAAAGTTGCAGAAAAAATGACCCGTATATGGTTGAAAAAGAGAACCCACGACCTTTGAAAGATGTCTAAAAAACTCTCGCACAACTAAATACTCATGCCACAAAAAAAAACATAGTCAAAAGTAGAAAGAAAGAGCCAAAAATACACGATTTTAAAAATTGGTGAGTTGCAGGGAATTGATCACGGGTTGTAGATGTAGACAAAAAAACGACCAGATAGCTAGTTATGGGAATGGCAGAAGGAAGCCACAATAGAAACGAGGCTTTGTGAATCATAGTCAAGAAGCCAAGAGTGGCTCGTGAAGCACACACAAGAAGCCATGAAAAAACTTTAGCTGCCAAAAAATCGAAAAATTTAAGAACAAATAATTTCAGGAAGAGATTATAAATTTTTAAAAAAATAAATTAAAATGGCTCTGATACCATATTACAGAAGTAATTGGTAAAAACTTGAATGAATTATTTACTAAGAACAAATTGTTCTTATAGAGTTTACAAAAGAGATGTTTCTAAAAAGAAACATATAAATAATAGAAAGAATCTTTTATACAAGATATTTACATTGTACAATATCTAGAAGTGAGCATTAAAAATAGAAATAATCTTAGGAGATATTATTCTAATACCCCTTCCCAGCAGCTCTAGTAAAACCTACGAGAGGGGTAGGGGGTCTAGTCCTAGAAGTTCACTGTGGCTGTGCCTCCTCCCTCTACACAACTAGCAGTGGCTCGACCTCCATCTTGGATGTAGATGGTGCTGGCTCTGGCAATGACTCCATCATCCTCAACCTCCTCATCCTCCTCAATATCATCCAATCCCACTGCTAGTCCACCCTCCTCCATAGCCCGCCTCTCCAAATCCTAGATCTCATCCTTTGCAAACAATGGAGGTTGCTCCTATGATGTCCAATCGCAGTAAGGATCTATGCCATCGAAATCAAGTGGACCATTTGGTGTTTCGTCTACCTTCCTTGTGCACAATTGAAGGTTATATTGCACAAAGACAAGGTCATTGAGGCGTTTCTGTGCTAACTTGTTCCTCTTCTTCGTGTGGATGGCCTCGAATAAGCTCTGATTGTGCTCACAATTGGATGAGCTACAAGGCTGGCATAAGATTCAAAGGGCAAGTCTTTGCAAATTTGGGACACTTCCACCCCAATTTCGCCACCAAGCATCTACAAAATAAAATATTGAAGAGTTAGAAAGCAAGGTGAAAACATATTTTAATTTTTATCTACTTATCATGCATGTAAAAGACTGCAAAATTCCAAATATAATGCTTGGGGTTTGAGTGTTTCTTTCTCTCTTTGCCATGTTTAAAATAAATAAGCAGTTATAACATCACATACTTTCATTTCCAATAACCAACCATAGTAGGGATTGAAGAGGAGAGCACGATAGGGTGCTTGGAACATTTTCCGCAACTAAGCCCAAGGGCGTGATAAAACACCCCTTGGTCCACAAGTGGCAAGAAATCTTGTCCATCCAACATGGGGTGGGCGAATTAGATGGGGAACCTGTCTCTTGCCTCCCAATTGTGTCTCCTTACTAACTCATATATGATTGCTTCTATTCTTTAGTTTCACTTCCAATAACAAATCATTGTAGGGATCGGAGATGAATGCACAATAGGGTGCTCTGAACATTAGCCACAACTAAGCTCAAGGGCGTGATATAACATCCCTTGGCGCACAAGTGGTAGGAACTCTTGTCCATCCAACACGGGGTGGGATACTTAGATGGGGAACCCATCTTTTCTCTCTCATTTGTGTTTTCTTACTAATCCCTACATGATTGTTTGTTGGAGAATAAATAGTTTAAATAAATAATTAAAGAATCTAGATAGATTAGCAATTCTCATTATTAACTATATCAGAATAAATTAGAGCTTATATTTTAAACAATCTCATCATATTGCATACCACAACACTTTCCTTAGTATTTTAGATTGATGTACTTTTTCAGAGTTCTATTCAAATCAGAATTGATCATTCAATTATTGTTGAATGATTGATAATTGTATGAATGATTGATTGAATCATTTGATTGTATGATTTGAGGTATTGGTGAGTGATGATTAAGTGATTGTTGATTAAACGATTGATTAAGACTCTGGTTTGATGCATTGGTGAATGATGATTGAATGAATGTTGATTTGATAGAGAGATTCTTGATTGCTGAATTGTTTGTTTCTTGATCCTAGAATGGAGTGTTGATTTTATGTGGATTCGATGATTGTTTGCTTGGTTTCTTGAGGGATTAATGCTTGATGGATGAATGAAAGATTTGTTTTGATGGATTCATGAGTGATAATTCCTAAGTGATCCTTCAATGCTTGGAATGAATTCTCCTTTATACTTTATTGGTGAAAGGGTCACCACCCTATAAGAATTGAGTCACCACTTTGCATTGTTGCCTTTGAGAATAATATATTATTCCTTAAATTTATCTCCTTTGAATTTCCTCCTCAAATGAAACCTTCTCCCCTTTATATCTTCTACCTTGAGGGAGAGTCACACCTCTTCATCATGTCTACCTTGTGCAATGGTGACAACTTTTCACAATTATCACCCTTCAAAAGAGTCACAACCCTTCATCATTTCTGCCCTTTGAGAGAGCCACGACCTTTCCTAATCACCACCCTTTGAAAGAGTCATAACCCATCATCATTTCTGATCTTTGAGAGTCACAACCTTTCATAATAATCACCCTTCAAAAGAGTCAAAACCCTTCATAATTGCTGCCCTTTGAAAGAGTCACGTATTTTCTTCCCATTCCTTTCTACTTTTATTGATCCTTCCTTAATTCCTATGCTCCATTCTTTCTTCCTTCCTCCCTATCCCCTTTTAATGAAGTTCTCTTCTACCTTTTATATCTCATGTTTGAGGGAGTCACAACTTTTCATTTCATGCCTTTTGACCATTCATTATACTTAACTAAATTTTAATTATATCATATTTTATTTTTATTTATTATTATTTTTATTAATAAATCCTATTTCAACAAGGGGACACTACACTTTGCCATGTTAATTGTCAATAACATTGAATCATCTCTTTGTTTCTCAACAATGGAAGTTCGGTTATGGGATCTTCATTAGTTATAACATTTATGAGTTTGGGAATATTTAGTAATAAATCCATTACTCTAATTGGTATGATGGTTTGAAGTACTTTTCGTACATTAATTTTATTGGATTGCAATTGAATTATTACTATACTAGCACTTGTATTTGAGTGGTGACATTCATTATTCATAGCATGCTTTACCTTAGCTCTTGCTTCATGAAGTCTTTGTTTTTTCAATACATGAGTCCAGATACACAACTTGCTTTGCTTGGGCTCAAGTAATGGTCAATACTTTATTATGTCTATCTACATCAATTATATTAATCATTGCCTTTTGCTTTGGATATCCAGCATTATCATGATCTCTAAGTCCACGCCATTTATAAAGTAGTGCCATTTTGTTTTGGTTTCTATGACTATCTCTAGCTAAGTGTCCCCATTTACTACATTGTTGAAATTGGATAATGGGATGACTTTTGGAGGTGTATTGTATTTGAATCCAACATCCCCCTCTTTGATTTTGTTAGTCAATTGGAGATGTGTTCAAGCTATTTTGTGGCTTCTATTGTGTGATTGGTAGAGGGAATTGCTTTCCTTGTGTAAATGCTTTTTGCGTTCTCTTACTCATTAGATTGTATGGGTGCTTTTTTGTTGAATCTCTCATAATGTGATAAATATCACAAAACATTTTATTGTAACAATTAGCGTTGGTGGGATCTTCCCTTGTATAATCTATATGCCATAATTATTTACATAGTTTGCAAACTCTGCGAGTACTCTCTGAGTTACCAAGTACTCTCTATGTTTTTTGCTGAACGAGTTTTCACAAGTTTAACTCTCACGTTTTTATAGTCGCAAAAAACATAAAAATGTCAATGTAGGTAAACTGTTGGTTAAAATGTGTTTTTCACATTTTTTTGCTATAAGACCTTGCATTTTCTCTTTTGAGATGTCAATTTTTAATTTAGTACATTTTGTAACTGAATTTAACAAAAAAATACATTTCTTTAAGAGATTTTAATTTTTAGTACTTTCTAAGTTGTCGAGTTAAAATTTTTGGGCTTGCCGATACTCTCCAAGTTTGAGTCTGCAAGCTATGAATATTTAGATTCTTTGTTGATTTCTTTTTCCATCTTTAGATCCTTCATCATCTAGAACATGCTTTCTCCATAATGCTTGTACTATTTTAGATTCACATCATTGCTTCCATCCAAGCTATCATTTTTATCCATTTTTCTTTTGGATCATGAAGACATCTTATCCTTTCTATTTCCATTGCTCTACTATAAGCTTTTGTGTATATGATGGTGGTGCAGCTTCTTTTTCCATAATGAAGTAATTATACCTTCGATAGCCATCTTTTCTCTAAACCATTTGTAGGCTATTTTTTTTAATATTTCAAGTAATTTCTCGAGTCAATGATTATAAGCTCTTACACTTTCATGGTTACTATGTTTGGTATTGTGGATTTCTGCTACAATTTCATTGTCATATCAAATTAGTTTGAATTCCTTTTCAAAAGCCTTTTGTTATTTCTCCCTTGTATTTTGGGAGGCTCATTCAATCTTTGTGTAGCAATTGATGGCTAAACCTCTTAGGTTGGCAAGAGAGGATTGTAGCCAATATGCTTTCTCATTCTTACTATTTGCTGTCCAAATGGTTTCAAAAGTCTTAGTGTTTTATTGGATCCTTTGATCCATCTCTTATAAACTTAGGCATCTTTTGTCTTTTTACACTAGAGCTTGGTAGTGGAATCACCATAGTTTTGTCTTGATGTAGATTTAGTGCTTGGAATTAATTAAAATAATATTGTAATATTTAGTATAATGGTCATGTAAGTAACTTTCATTTAAGTCAGTCAATTTTTAGTAACATTCTGTTATTTAAGTTGTTTAGTTAGTTTAGTAACTTCCTATTCAGTCTTTAGTTCTCAATCATTTCCGTTATAGAAAGATCTTTTAATTTCTTTTTTAAGGAGTATTCATCTCCTTTGTTTAACATTGAATATCAATAAGATTATCATTTTATGTTATCAGAGTAGAGGTTGGTTTTTGGCAAACTTTCCTAATAAAATTCATGGTTAAATTACCTACAAATTTCAAGGAAATTTTCAGAAGTTTTTTGCTCGATTTTTGAAAATAAAAATTGTGGGGTTTTTTTGGTGGATCTTTAATAGAATAAAGTTCATCGTTTTTCCTAAACATTTCGTAAGGAAATTTTTAAAAGATTTTTTCCTTGATTTTTAATAAAATTGAGGGTTTATGGTTTTTGGCCATTTTTTAAAACAAAAGTCGTTTTTGCAAATTTCTTTACCATTTTTTCACTAGAAAAGTGAATTTTTTAAGGTTTGCAAGTGTTCTCTGTTCTTGTGACCAAGGGTTGCTGGTTTTTATGATCTCAGGGGGTTTTGCATGTTTTTGCCCCCAAAATCATGACTTTTTTGATCTAAAAGGGTTTTGCATGGCAGGTTTTGAATATTTTTTCCCGAAAATCATGGTGGGTCTCGCATGTTTTTCCCAAAAATCATGGAGGGTTGTTGCATGATTTTTTCCCAAAAATCGTCTTTTCCTTTGTCATGGATTTGCTAGTTTTTGTCGATTTTTTGAAAAATTGTGGATTTTTAGCATTTTTCCACAAAACAAAGGTTTTTGACATTTTTTTCACAAAATTGTGTGTAATCTCAGCATCGCATTGAGGTTGTGATGAGCCCTGCTGGCTCTCATTTACAAACTAGCTCTTTTCTCAAATTAAATTGCACTTTAAATTGCTTTCAGAATATATAGAAATTTATGAACAACGATTATGAAATTCAATGATCCTTTTCAGATTTTTCACCAGTCGATAAAATAACAATAGTCATTAATACACCACTGAATTGCTTACAAAATATCAGAATTTGAGCAATTATTAAAAACTAATTCTTACTGCAAGCTTAACAATAAATCTGGCACCTTTATATGAGTTCAGCTGTAGGTGTATGAATTGCTGCAATTGAAAATTCACGCCAACTTGTACACAACCTCTACCTTGTTATTGATGTCTACAACCAAGCCGCTCACCCAAGTCTTCCAAAACGGTGCAAAGTAGCAGGGACCGGTATTTCTTTAACACTTCCATCTAGCCGCAAACAAGCTAACGCTGCAGACAATGTACGGCCCAAGCAGAGTTCCGTATGGTCTTGGCAGAATTCCGTACGGACTGTTTTAATTACACCTTGTAATCTCTTAATACAAAGTAATCATTCGGCACCATTTACTGGCATTAACATTCAATTCAAAGTGCATCTACCTTGAAAAATTACCATTTCTTCAAAGAGCTCGTCCCAAACCCTCATACTTCCATTTGAACTCCTTCCAATCATGAATATAATCAAAAGTCAATTGAATTTCTCAAGCCTGTAATCATTCAGTATGAACAATGATATTCTCTCCAGAACTGAAGACCAAATATCAAACCTCAGCAACACCGGAAGAAGCTCAACGTTTGCCTTAAAGAAGACCAAACCCTAGCTAAATCCAAGAAAAATCGAATTCTCTCAACACAATTTTTATCAAAATGATCAATGGTGAGTAAAGTGCTTTTTCGGGTTGAATATATAGCTTTTTGAAAAAGCTTCATCTTTACATTTTTCACTTAAGTAGCTTCTTCAACACAACATCATTTTATAACATTAAAGTTATAAAGTCATAAAGTTATTAAATTAAAATAGTTTAATTTAATAACAACAATTAAAACGTGAAGCCACTGAATCCATCTGACTGAAACAAACTTTCTTTTGACAACAGAGCCTTGAGCTCAAACTGCCCCTGCCAGAAATAGTCATTTGCCAAAAATAGACTTACTATAAATAGTAAGTCTCTCAAACTGGAGGTCCCTGATAAATGATCTTGAACATCTGAAAACACTGTGCAGACACCCTGCTAAAGTAGACCATGCCCCAAAATACCACTTACTAAAAATAGTAAGTCGTCCAATCTGACCCAAACAAAGAGCAGACCTAGCAACCAGAACCTCCAGAATGGAATCCAATCACTGGCTCTGCCAATTGACCCCCTCTGATCACCTAATTAGCTTATGAGGGTCGCCAAACTAAGCTAATCCCAAGAGACTGAAAAACGGGGACATTACAGAGGTTTTGATGATTTTTCCACAAAATCATGGTGCCGTTTTGTAGCAACTTTTAACGATTTTTGGCAAAATTGTGGTTTAAAGTTTTTTGCCAATTTTTATCAACAAAAATCAAAGTATTTTGAAGCTAATCTCAGTTTCCGTGTCTCTTGATAATGGGAGGGATGGTTTGGTTACCGAACATCATGTTGGAAGGCACTTAGTTTGTTCTTGTACAAAAGTTTCGCAAAAAGAGGTTGGTTGATCAGAAGTCCAACTAGGAAGGGTCTCAACAATAGGCTCATGTCACAACATTTTGAAGAGGAGTCAACCTTCTATGCATTCATGGCCAAATGACATATAGATTATATCTTCTATAGGGTAGTTAGTAGAATGACCATTAAGGGAGGGTATTAAAATAATATTGTAATATTTAGTATAATGGTCATGTATGTAACTTTCTTTTAAGTTAGTTAGTTAGTTTTTAGTAATTTTTTGTTACTTAAGTTGTTTAGTTAGTTTAGTAAACTTTCTATTCTGTCTTTAGTTCTCGATCATTTTCGTTATGGAAAGATATTCTTGTAATTGCTTTTTAAAGGAGCATTCCTCTCCTTTGTTTAACATTGAATATCGATCGATTATCATTTCAGAATTTTCTCCTTAGAAAGATCTAATTCAAACATTCTAGTGCACTTTTGGCAACTTTCGAACATGTGGGAATACTCTACCCTTCTTACAAATATAGTTTTCCACACAATCTTCAAGTTCTCTTTTGTACACTCCAATCCTTAGACTTTGAGTTATTAGCTTGGTTTTTTGCTCTTCTATCTTATGCTCTTTAATGCCTCAAAAGTTGCTCTCATATGCTCCTCACTCTCTGTTTGTGAAGGATTCTTTGAACTTCATCTCTGAATGAATACACTCCTTATCTAGAGGACGTTGTATCAATTCATTTTATTAAGCTTGGTTTGCAAGGTTAACACACTCTTTGTTTGATAATAGAAGATGTCTAGCAATTTCCACCCATTCTCCCTTCATATGGTTATTTGTAGTGGGTTGAATGTTTTAATATTGTTGTTCCCAACTAGGACTACTACCATCCCTTCGTATACCTCTAGGCTCTTGTAGTTCACTTCTTCATTCTCTTTGCTCTACCAAGCTTATAGATCATCTAATCTCTTGGTCCTAATCGTGTTGTGATCTCTTATCACATCTATTGAGGTCGAATGGCACAAACTATCTTAAATCAGAGCTTATTGTCTATTATAACAGTATTGTTCTAGTCATGAGTATTTGAAGGTGATTCTCAAGGTATCATTTACTTAAAATTGATCTTGAAGGAAACAACTGATGGATGTCATTGGTGAAGGTTATTTTTCATTTGCAGATGTTCAATATTGTACATGACATTGGTCAAACTTTTGATTATTTGTAACAATGTTCACATTGAGTACCGATCAAGAAGATTCAATCAAGTGGCAAACATTCTATATCCATCCCACCAAAACTAAAGCTAACTCTTTACTCCTGCCTAAATGAATTCCCCAATCCCATCCAAGCCAAGGTAGCCTCAGAAATGTCTCCTAGAATATAATCAGCCCTGACATTTAGTGTTTTTTTTTTTGAAACAACTTCCACTACCACATGATATTCATTGGCTCTCATAAATACACCCATGCTGTTATTGTTTGCGCTTTTCACACTTCCATATTCCCAATGCACCCGCCGACCCACTTTTTATTGATCTTTTTCTTCTGGCGCCAAAGCCCCCTCTTATGATTCAAATTTGTTATGTATTCCTTGTTGCTATTCAGCTTTATTTTCCTTCCTTATGTTGACCTATCACCTAATTCATAATAGGTAGCCCCTAATTTGGTCTAGTACACCTTACTTTTGTGGTTTTTTAAATGTACAGTATTTGGATTGTTCTCTCTTCTGACCATATAATTCTTTAGGCATGGCCCCCTCCTCAACATATATTCCATTATTTTCCTTAATCTCTTGTATGTATTACACCATCTACCCATCTTTCATTCCTTTTCTGTATTTACATGGCCTTGGTGATACTTATAATGATTTCATTCCTTTCTGATCATTTCACAATTGTGAATGGATGATATCATGGCAGAAGCCTCTTTTAATAGCTCCTTTGGTTTTGCTATAAAGGCCTCCTACAGATCAATGCCTATAAAAAATTACCCAGCTGCCTCAAGGGATCAAATCAAATATTCTCAAGAGCTTCATATCCATTCAGGCCAGACATAAATGGGATAAACCTGGTGTTACCATTCAGAGCTTGGCTGTTTAAATTATGGAGTGTTGAGGCTTGATGAAAATACAAATGATCTACTTATGTTTGTAGAGGTAGGTAGGAAAAATCCCAGAGGTGCTTCTCTCACAGCTAAGTAGATTCAATACCTGTCTATAAGCATCCCCACCACACAAAACCACCAACTTGGTAGACTTGACTTGCATAGGAAAATTCAAGCTGTATTCGATTTCTTAAAGGTCCTCATCTCTACAGTCTGTGAAAGATTATATTGTATTTCACAGTCACATTCAAAGAAAACATCAATTCATCAGTTATTTTTCAGCAGATATGAGGTTTAGGAGGAGCTCAAGAGTTCAAAGCACTTCCATAATCAACAACCAAAAAGACAGGCCAACAAATGTAAGAACTTAGAACACTCCTCCCTGCCAGGAGACCCAAATGAAGAAGTAGGGCCTAGAGAAGAACTCCCAACAGCATATTCCAATTGAAGATGATGACAATGCTACTGAACGGGTCATGCAATTTGAGCTGAGCCCTAGCCACTCTTTGTTATTCCAAGCACACACCAGCCTAAGGATATTAATTTAACTTAGTTTATGACATCTACCCTTGTTATTGAGATGAATCTCTGAAATCTGCTTCTGTAACTATGCTCATCAATATTATCTAGTTTGCTTGAGAAATGTACCATCTTAATGTTAAAGGCATCCTTGGCCTCTACTTGTTTTGGCATTTATCCTGGTGATATCAGCATACCCGAAGTCTCCTATGTCTGCATCCCCTGCTATTGGACTATCTACTAATGGCCATGCACAGAGCCCCTCAATTCCTCCCTTGAATCCATATTGTTCCATAAGAATGACATTTCCCATATAGTGGGAAAGAAGCCTGTCATGTCCCTAATTCAAGGCCTACAACTAGACATTTGATTCAATAAGCTTTAATTGAAGATTGAAATTTATTCAAATAAACCTCTACCATTTATCAGCAAGCATAGGAAGGCAGGATATTGATGTAATCTAGGAAGCATCGATTAATGTTAATAAACAGAGATGTTGATTTCAAACAGTAATAGATAGCTGTTCCCCTTGTAATAAGAGCAGTGGAAAGATATAACATCAATCTTCAGTTATGAAGGATATGGGTTAAGCAATTGGATAGCTCTCATATTCCCATCCATATCTTGATTATCGATAAGATCATAACATGATGTGATCGATCAAAGAAGTAAAATAATCAACTATGTAATCAGACTAATGCCATACTATGCACAGAGAGGCACGATGATACTTTAATGATCATCAAACATGAACAACGATATTATGAAATGTGGATTGTAGACTGTATTTTCAGATTCTTAGTAACATTGTTCAATCGAGACTAGTCAAGCCATGATTAATCAGGTGAAGAGAATTGAAGGAAAATTGTATTGATAATTGGTAGCAAGTGATGGTCAATATTATAGCAATTAATTTTCTAAATCACATATGTTATTAAGTGGCACAGTTGATGAAAGTAGAGGCCAGCGATTACCATAAATAAACATCATCTAATCGTTAATCATGAAAGGGGCAAAGATATGAAGAGACGATTACATATGAAAGACTATGATTAAAGAAACAAGTCATAATTGAAGAGGCATGATTAAACAAATGTAATGGAAGGACGCGTCTCATCCTCATATCATTTCATTGGCAAATGCAAGTATATAGAGATGGACGACTTATCTTCTCAAATGATCATTGAAGACATCTTATTTTATATATTCCTTATTGGATTTGCTCATATCAAACATCAGCCGTATAGGCTATTCTCAGCTTGTAAGTATAAATTGCCCAATCAGAGATGACACCATTTGTGGGCTTATAGTGTAATATCAGAAACAACATTACAAATCTTTATTGCATGGGTAAAAGGTAATATTCAGACAAAGCAATTATAATGCTGGAGGTGATAACCTTATTGGTCACTGCACATTGTTAAAGAATATATCAGATACAGCAACTTCAGCATTGTATCAAGTCTCTTACTAAGAGATCACAGAGAATATACATTATCATTACTTTGAGAGATCGCAAGGATTACCTGTATGCACAGCCATCATAATTGCATAATAATATTGTTATATCAGATACAGCAAAAGACTGTAATCATTTTTACTGCATTACAGTGAGCATCATAATCAGACATTATTTGTAATACAAGTTTATAAATAAATCAGATTGCAGACTTATCTTCCATTACTTTCTTATAAACTCATATCTATCTGATATAGTAAGTAGAATATATTGAGAAGAAAAGCATTACAAGACAAATCAGATTTCATAGTTATCTTCCATTTCTTGCTTAATAAACATCTAATTGACATAGTAAGTGAAGGATAACAGAATAATATTCTCAATGTTCTGGAATAGAGAAAAAGGGGACATTACAGGGCCTCACACCTCCCATCCTTTTCCTCCCCTACTGCTGGCTTTGAAAGCTGATTCTAAATTTCTAATGGCTGTTCATGAGATTTTAAAGGTTATTCTGATGTTGATGTTCACAATCCGTGTCTTGAAATCGGTGTTATTGGTCTCCCTCATGTCATCAATAAACAAGAGAGAAGAAAAGAAGTGAACAATGTAAGTTATAGGATGACTCATGTCATTGAACAGCATGAGAAAATGGCACAAGCTATGAACCTTCTTCATTCATCTGAGAATGTAAAGAGAGTCTCTAAGATCATGCAAAAGCAAGCTGAATTGGCTTTATGTCCCAAGTACTAGGTCAGAAAAGGAGGAATCTCTTCTAATTGACTATGAGGGGTGAGATTTGACAGCAACCAATGCATGAGAATAATCTCACCACTGCACAAGTGTGGTCCCTTTTTAGAACCTCACGAGGAAAGTTATACCTCTCTTCAAGCTAGAGATTTTCTTATACTGCAAATTAATGTTTTTAGCTTTTATTAACTTTTTTGTTTCATCTTTGGAATTTTGAAGCTTCATTATAATCTGTCAATCCAAATATTCCTCTGTGGCATGTAGCATATCTGATAACTATAACCCATGTGAAGCTTAAATTAATGGTGAATGTCTCTCATGTTGGTTGTACTATCCAACTGTCATGTTCATGATAAAATATCAGAATTCTTGATTTTATACAAAGTTCAGGCTAAGAAAAAATGTATTTCGCCACAGCTCAAAGCATCTCTGTTCTGATGTCTACTAACTGAAAGCCTAGTTTGATCCTTATAGGCATTCCTCTATATAAATATCTTCTCTTCTAATACAATCGTATAATTTTCAAAGAAAATGAATATCTTGCCGGGTTTCCATTTTAAATATAAATTGTAAATAGTAATTCATCATGTTTGATTTCCTTGATCATATCTTTTTTGACGAGTTTGTGATTTAAGGGTTTATCTAGAAGAACTCTCAGGTTAGAGCATTTCTCACTTGGTTATACATTCCAGTCATGTTTTGAAGAATCCTTCTGAGTGTTATTTCACTGACTTATTTCCAACTATATGTTCCAGAAGATGTATGTCATGGTAGACATTTCCAGTTTTCATTATGAAGCTAAATCACGGTTCAATGTATATGCATTGTATTCTATTGTATTTGGCACCATCTCTGAAAGTCCCAAAATTTTATTTTTCTAGTTCAGTCTTTGCATGGGTTTTTTTTGGTAATTACATTTAAAACATAAATGATAAATGAATAGTGTGGTTGATTTATTTGCAGGTTACAGGTTAGGGAATCCCATTTTGTATGATTCAATGATGGCTATTGCAGGCCATAAGATGACTGGTCGGCAGCGTTGGACACCAACCCAGATGCAACTTCAAATTCTTGAGAATATATTTGATCAAGGAAATGGAACTCCAAGCAAACAGAAGATAAAAGAGATCACTTCTGAGCTTTCAGAGCATGGTCAGATATCTGAAACTAATGTCTATAATTGGTTCCAAAATAGGAGAGCTCGTACAAAAAGGAAACAACAATTGGGTCCACCAAACAATGGTGAATCAGAAGTGGAAACGGACCTTGATTCTCCAAAGGAAAAAAAGGCCAAGACAGGTCAAAACCCTCTCCAGGAAAGTCAAGCTGAAAGGTTTCCTGATATGAGATTGAATTGTTCTGAAGGAATATCTGATCATCATCAATTTGATTCCCAACGGCATGCATCTGCAGTAGCTTTGCGTTCATACCTTGACTCAAAGTCTGTACTGAATTTTAGCAGAATCCCATCATTTGATCGTGAATTAACTGCTGCAAGTATGCTCAATCTGCTGCATCCTTTTATGCCAGATTCTATCATCCCTGACAATCAATTTTAGGTGTTCTATAAACCCAGTAAAAATATTTGAGTGCATAGATCATTTTAACCTAGGTTGTATGTTTGGAACCACAACATGATTTCTGAACCGAGATTTGCATTTTATGATGAAAAACACTCCTTTTTCCAATATTATTTAATTTTTGATCCATGAGTATTTATTTTAACATGCTGTCTTATAGAATTATAAATTTGAGTATGTAGGAAATGGACAGTTAGTAAGAGTGGATGAACCAGTGGATAATCTAAGCTATATTCATTCTGGGGAAGGCTACCCCTTGATGAGGTGAGTTATTTTCCTCGCCATTCACTTGCTTAATGAATTCAGTTGTATCTCGAGGAATGCTGTCCATGTTTCTTTCTGAATCTCATCAGCCATATAACTCTAGGCAGATATCCTCCAATTCCCCTCCCTTTGGTAATGATCTCAAGGATCATTGCACTGAATGCAAGGGCACAACAAACTGAAGTAGATTTGAAAGCAGTTATATGAATTTTTATTAACCAAAATACCTAAAATATTAGTTCTGCATTTTGGAGTGGCAAAAGTCTTTCTGTCATTATCTTGTTATTTGAAATGTTCCTTTTAATCAGAATAGAAAACATAGGTAGAATAATTAAGTTGTTGGTTCAGGTTCGGCTTCAAGTTTGGGTTTGAAGAACCAGTTCGCCGGTACGAAATTTTTTTGAAATGGGGTTTGGGTTCATTAGTACAAAAACAAATATATATATATATATATATATATATATATATATATATATGCAGCCTATAAGCATGAATTAAGATCAGAATTTCACATAATATCATATAAACAAAAAAATACCATAAACTTATAATCAGTGCATCATATACCTCAAGTTCAACATCAAGATATTAAAATGATAATATCAAGTTCAAGTATCATTATTTCAACTTGCAACAATTGGAACTTTATACTAAGTTTCAATCATCTAATCATAATGGATTCTTCTTCTTCTTCATCTTCTTCAATGGCATTAGTTGATTCACAAATAGTGCCAAGGCCAATGGGATCAGCTGCACCATTTTTTCTGTCTAATTCCTTCAATTCAGCAACAACAATCTGAGAAGTGGAAGCATCCAAGTTCGTATGCTCTGCATTATATCTCACATCTTTGACTCCCCTTTTTCGTATTCATTCTGCTTGTGTGAAAGGAGACACAAGTTGGAACACACATATACTAAGCTCTCCGCTCTTTTTGATTGCAACCTATTGTGCTCTACTGAGTAGATGAAGAATATGTGCTCCAATTTCTTTCTGACGCAGATGAACTAGCAACCTATGAAGTCAAGACAAAGTAAACAATTAAAATAAAATTATTGAAGTTATAAAATTACTAGCAATCTATGAAGACAAAGTAAATTAAAATTGTAAATAAAACTTGTGATATAATTTTGATTGCAAGGGGTTGTAACAATTGGAATCGTTCGCCATGGAGGTACCACCAATTATGAGCATCCTTCCTAAATCACTGACAAAGAGTATCATTACTTAGACCTCTTGCATTCACAAACTCTATGAACTCATCTGTAATCAAATCTTGCATATCATCATCAGGAAAGAGTCTAAGGAGTGTTGCCTTGTACCCATCAAACACTTCGAAATCTCTACATGGTGGAAGCCTTCGCAACATATCGAGATATTGGTTGCTATAATATTTTGGTATCAATGCATAGGCAAGAAGATGTAGAGGAGTGGTCATCTTGTTTCATTGTTCTACAACAATTGCTTACAATTGTTTGAAGATCTCCTCAAGGTCTTGTTTTGTCATTTATGATTTTCTTCATCTTCTCAAGCATTGATTCGATACCATCATACACCTCTCCAATGCAAGGCCTATCCATGTCAATGTAGCAAAGCAAGCTCATAGTGGGCTTGGTGAAGTGAAGGAGATACTCTGCATGTTCCCACCATGAGTAATCCAATATCCTTTGCTTAATTAATCGTTGCCCTCCCAGTGCTGCTTTGCCTCCATAGAGACCAATTATTGTTGACCACCATATTGCAAAGTGCCACTTTCACTTTCACAAGTTGTCTTAAGATGATTGAGTTTGATGCCAAATAGGTCTCAATAGCCTGTAATAGAAAGTAAAGCAAAAAAATACAATTAAATTGTAATGTACCCATTTTGAGCGAGTATTGGAGTTAGTGGATTTAGCCTATCATTGGGTCCTTGTAGGCTAATACTGGTGAATAGAGGACCCTGTTGAGGGTTTTGGCCCCATTTTGAGGGACTTACTATTTATAGTAAGTCAACATATGGTTCTACTGAGCTCAAATGATTTAGAGGAGTTATATGATGCTCTCAGATTTTATTTCTGGCTTCCGGTTTGGACTCCAAGATTCTTGGAGTGAGCGTCTATTTTTAGTAAGTCACCTCGTCAGGTTCATTCACTGTCTTTCTTCATCAGGATCACGCCTGTGCTGTCAGATTTAGATTCTGATGCTTCTTCGGTCATTTTTTGCAAGATGGGTGAATTATGATTATTACTTAATTAAATTGGCTAAGGTTGCTATATTTATTGGGATTGCATATTGGACACCTTGGTGTTATAGCTCGTTGGAACCGGGTTGAGAAGTTTTAAATCTTGAGCACATAAAATAGGGACCCTATGTGTCAGAATATCATTATATTAATGAAAAGGTCATTTTTGGAGCAATGGTGGAGTTTAATTAATAAAGTGACTTTATTATATGTCATCTTTAATTTAACATAAAGTTGTTTTATGAGAAATGAAATTAAAGAAGATGAAGACAAATGAAAAATTGAATATTATTAAAGGGGATTCAGATTTCATTTCATTCATTCTATTATGCATTTGATATTATTGATTTGTGTGAAGAGAAATTTGGAACAAGGGTTTCAGAATTTCAGACTTGGAGAATTGTGAATTCTTCAAAGTTTTTACAAGCATTTGAGGTGTTGAAATAAACATTGAGATTTGCTACAGTGTGGGCTTCATTCAGAAATTCAATTTGAGCTTACAAGAGAATTTCAAAATTGCTTGAGGAGTGCAAGGGTTTTGAATGTTTGGTCTTCAGATTTTGGGAAAAACATCCAATACATTGCTGGGTTGCAGAGCTGGTTTGAATCAGTATTTACCTTGGCTGGAAGTGAGTAAATTTTTTTAAATTCTGATCTTTGTGATAGCCGTGCAGACCTGATATTTGCTGCCATACGAACTTGTTATTAGCTGTTGTACGGACTTGGCTTTGAGAGTGAGGAAGTGTGGTGTTTGGGCATTATCAACAGCTATATTTGGTGGAAGTTTAATGGCTGTTAATTATGATCATTTGGGATAGCTGGCGTCTACTCTTCTTAGACTGTCTCACAATCTTCAGCAGTCACTATTTAGATATTATCTTCATCAGCCATGTTTTGATAATAAGGTGCCATATTAATTTATGTATTGTTCACTAATTTGGCAAGCTATCAAATTATTATTTGCAAATTTTGGAAAGACAATTAATTGTTCTGTTATTATCTCTGCATTAATGCAACTAAATTGAATTAAAAGAAATTGCATAGTCTTTGGAAATGTTGTATTGAATTTGCTGAAATTATCAAAAGTCATTTATGTGTTGAAAATACAAACAAATTGCAATTAAAATTGAGCAAAGAGCTTAGACGCAATAGAGAGCCAGTTGGGCTCATCACATAAATATAAACAAATTTTAAAAAAGATACACATTACACAATCAAATTATGAAAATTAGAAAATCTAAAATAGTAATTTTAATTTATTTTAATTAAATTACTACTTCAAGTTCAAGTTCACTTACCTTCAATAGCTCCAAATTTGAGAATAATCTGGAAATTCCTTAAGACATGTGGTGGTTTGTGATGAACATTTGGATGTCCTTAGCCTTTGCATACACCTCCTTGATCCGCCCAATTTTATTCCCAATCTTTTGTAGCATAAGATTGGGTGGACCGCACAAGCTATCCAAAAGATAAATTGATATCACTCTTCAACCAACAAACTGACAACTCTACAATTATTTGCATTGTCCATTATGACTTGAACAATGTTTTTGGGTCCCATTGACTCAATGGCAGAGATGAGAATATTAGCAATAAATTGCCCCATCTTTTACTTACCCCTCACAATCCACATATTTCAAGAGCATTGCCTCTTTAGGGGACACCGCTATGACATTGATCAAGGGACAATTTCTTGTATCTTTCCACCCATCTGAAACAATCGATACCTGTTTCAATCCATGAATCCCTTATGCGATTCAATGCATCCTCAACCCCCTTGACCTCTATTTCCAACAAGTTGTTGCATATCTTCTCATAATCAAGGCCCTTATACCCCCTTGGATCTTCATTGACACTTTTCAACATCTTCTTCCAGTATGGGGAGTGAACAACTCTAAAAAGCAACCCATTTGCATATATGCATCTTGCTATATCTTGGTTGGAAATGTTCCGACTCTCATTTTGAAATGAAGTTTCCAGAGGTCCCTTTCTTTTGCGTGGAATGGGTGGTTGAGTTTCAGTTTCAAGCACTATTGTAGTAGTATAAAAGGGGTGGTCTTCTATCAAAATATTTGAAGATGGGGGCTGCATTCCCTTTGCTTTCTTTTAGTTGGGAAATTTTGTCTATGCGCTTCTCTCTCTTCTACTTCTTCATGCTCTATGATATATTTTAATACTGTTTCATTTGGTATAGGTTCTTTTTTTTTGGGACATTTCTTGACTCCTCTTCCAGGAAATCCACACAAATGGCCTACCACCCGATAATATGAAGTTGAACTATTCCTTTCTACATCACAACCCCGACATTTCTAATGAAATGCACCACCTCTTGGAAGGGGTCTTATAATATCAACATACTTCCACAAAGGAAAATCATAATTTGGATCTATTCTTTGTTCATTACTACCTATGGAGGAATAGGTGTATGCCATTGTAGTTCTTATGGCAAGAAATTTTATAGACATTCAAAATAAAAACAAGAGAATGGGAAAAAAATAGGTAGATCTTATGGACAATTAAAGAGAAATAAAAAATTAAAAAAAACTTAAACAAAAAAAAAGGAAAAAAAACCTTACCTCTTTCACCCAATAGAAGCTTGCAAAGGTGTAGGAACGAGGCACAAACATTTGATCAAGCTTCACAAATCAATCTTACAACTCCTTGTTGCTCAACCAAACTTTTGCTTAATTACGTATTTTCTCCACCTCAAGAGAAAACAATCTATTTGCACACCAAACGAGACATAAAACCCAACATAAGTCATTATACAAACACTTTTTAGGATTTCAAATATCAAATTTAATTTAAATTTGCAAAATAAATAACTTGGGCGTCACTTTTCTACCCGGTTCCGCCTGTGGTCTGGCCCAGGTTCAAACTAGGTCCAGCGGGATCGAACCGGCTGCCTTGGGCATGGACCCTGTTCGGACCCACAAGTGAATTGTTGCCGGAGCCGGAGCTAGAGCCAGAGCCAAACCCGGTTTGAACCGAACCAGGTGTAGGGTCTTGTAGGGACGAACCAGACTTCCTAGCATAATAATGATGAAGATGCCTATTTATCACTAAATATCATTTTCAACATGAGATATTAACTTTCCTCTATTCAACATGCTTGTTGAACGATTTTGTACTCTAATTGTTTGTGGTATATAAATATTTTCTTCTTTTTAATCTTTCACTAATTTCAGCATATTATAAGAATATATGAAATGATTAATTTTATCAGTTATCCACAGTTGATAATGATTCTTTTTGCTGTTTCTGGATTCAATTGTGTGTGTTTTTTGCATCCAAAAACACAATCAAATCCAGAAACAGCAACAAAGATATATGAAACGGTCAACACCTATGAGTTGGTGGTAATCAGTTAGTTGACAGTTTCAATATTCAGTTGATGAACATTTTTATGTGATGCAGACTTGACATTGTGGATGAAGTATTTCTCATTCTTCCATCTCTATATTGTCTAGTTTTATATTTTATTCTTCCTTCGCTGACAATATAAGATTTGTTCAAAGCTGCCTCAAATACCTTTCTGCTCTATTGATGTATTAATGGAATTTTGATTCATTTTATTTTGTTTCAAGTTACTATTGTAATTTGTCTCTTTCGAGACAATAGAGATCAAAACAACACATGAGGATAAACCTCTATTCAAATTAGCAATGGAAGCTTCTTGAAAACTAAACACTCTCCTAAACCTAAAGCTATGTACAAGAATTATGGTAACACACACTTTACAATATCATCAATGTATTTTGCTTAAAGAAATAACTAAAAATAAACTTTAACCTATTTCTTTTGGTTATTAGAGGTTGAGCACACGATCCAAATTATCTCACAATTGAGGTTTGTTAAGGATAAAAATTTCCAACTCAACAATGTAAACTAAATAATGATTCTTGATTGGTTGAAAAACTAAATAGATCCATATGCACAAGAGAGGTTTTAATCTCGAACAATGAAACCATACTGCAAGATTTCAGAAAATGAATCCTTAGAAGCACTCAAAGTTACTAAGATGTGAGGCATTGTTGATGCAAAGCTTAAACTTGTTCTTCACTGCAATCCACTTAATGAGGCACAATCCCTATTTACCAAAGCTTTTAAGTGGGAGTTTGGATTGATAGTGTTAAGGTTTTTAGGATCGTTGCAAATGTAATAGCATTGTCTGATTGTATGTGTTTTCCAAATGCAACAATCTCTTGCATTTATATTGAGAATGAGCCAAGAAGAGACATGTCCCTTCATGGGACATGTCTATTCATTATTATGTAATTAATATAATGACAATTATGATTATATATATATACATATATAATATCTCTTGAGTATTATATTAATTTCTCTAATATTTACATAATAATAATATACATATATATATATATATATATATATATATATACACACACACACACACACACACACACACACACACACATCTTCACTAGTATTGACTCATAGTGTTTATTTGAGTGAAGCTACAAAACATCAACACTCCCTCCTAGTCAAGGAAGATTAAACACATGATTAGGATCAAGAGATATCATTTATTGTGATATCAGAGATATGGTCTGACTAGGAATATCAAGTCGCATGATATTCACCATAACTCATAGATTCATAAGAATATCATCTCATGATATTGAGAGCATTGGCCACAAAATATCAAGTCGCATGATATTCACCAAGTACTCAAAAATTTATAAAGATATCATCTCATGATATCCAGAGCATTAGCCACAAAATATCAAGTCGCATGATACTCACCAAGTACTCAAAACAATGTGAAAAGATATATTACCTTAATGTAATATCAAAGTTTATAGAGATATCATCTCATGATATTAGGAGTAATGGCCACAAAATATCAAGTCACATGATATTCACCATGTACTCAGAGTACTTCCTTTTCCTCTACGTGGTTGTGTGGAGATTTTTGATCAAATCTTCTGTAGCGAGAAAGGAGTTCGTTGCCTTGTGGCTAGTCGTAGAGGATGGGGGTCGATGCCCCGTGACTACAAAGGTTGTCTTTAGAAGGGGGTTGTCTTTGGTGGGCGGCTCTTTTGGTTTTATGGGTAAGGAGGCCCTAGCTCTTTTTGTGTTTTTTGTAGATATTTTTATTGCTGGGACCATTTCCATCCATTGTTTGCTTTGCGGGATGTTGAGGTCCCCCTATCCTCTTCTATGTTTTTTGTTGTTTGGGACAAGCCGTTTCTAGGCCTTTCCTTTCAGAGGATGATTCTTGGAAAGGGTGGCTGTTGTGGTTGCTCTTGGGGGACTGGTTTTTTCCTGCCTCGTTGTGGCTTTGCAGGATTTGGCTTTTCTAGGGGTGGGGCCTCTAAGTGGGTGAGCGATGCTCTTTGGGTGCTTTTTGACAAGCCATAGTGTAGTTTTGAATCATTTTGTGTGGTTGTAGACACTGGGTTTGCGCTTGTTGAAGCATGTTACACATCGCTCCTCGTAGTTGGAACTGCATACCCTGTGTCTTTTCTCTGCACTTGGGTGCTTTTTCAGCATGGTGGGATTCCAGTCTTCCTAGTGATGGTGGTCTTGCTAAGGTCGGTGTTGCAGCTTCTAGGCTTTCCTTTTCTTTTGCAGGATTCTTTAGCTCTTTGGCTGCTGCAGGTTTACCCTGGTTCTTGTGGCGGAAGGGGGTTTTCTCCTCTCGTTGGTCTTACCCGGATGGTAAGATGTTTTTCTTTTGTGGGTGTGGCTAGTTGGATGCTGATAATTCTCAAGGGCCCATTTTGGCCTCTTTCTGTTTTTGGTTAAGGAGGCTTTCAAGTTTTGGGGATGCTTATTCCTTTGGTGGAGTTTAGTGTTTTCTTTTGCTTCTATTTCATTGGGCTCTGTGGGGCATGGTGGTACCCTAAATTTTGAGAGTCCAAATCCATTATCAATAAGAAAGTTTCTCCATACTAAAAAAATCAAAGGAAGGAAGCTTTATGACAAATAAATAGAACTAACTAATCGAAGCCTTCAGAAAATGCTGGAATTTTGACCTGTAACAAAGATGATGCCGACAGAGCCTAAAGATGGTTGCATTTTAAAAATCTAAAAATGACCCAGTTCGGGAAATCAAATTTCCTATCTCCAGTAAAAATCTTAGCTTTCCACGAGGTGTTTTGGTTTTTCGACCAGACCCAAATCCGAAAGTTAGGTAGTTATTTTTTAGTTAGTTTATTGTTTTTCAAAATAATTTGTAATAAGGGTTGTGTCTTTTCACCCTAAAGAGGTGTGAAAGCCACTCAAACACATATATATACATAATGTAAAATGTAGAGAGAAACATATTCGAATAAGCAATTAGAAGAAGAATATTTGTAAGGGAAGATGTAAATATTAAAGCATGACTTTAATATAAATTTCAATATTATATTTTAATAATAAATAAAAGGTCCTTTTTTCAAGGCAAAGAGATTGCAATTAAAATGTGGATTTGTCCTTTGTGATCAATAAATAGATTATTGAATTATTCTGATAGAGTTTTATTTTTGCATTGGATATTTTCCTGCATTCTTTGTTCGAAAATCAAGATAGTGTGAAATATATATGTGTTTCCTTATCTTTGTCTAATCGGACTTCTAGTTGGAGAAGTTAAATTCCTTTTGGACTAACGGAGAATTGCATATAAGCTTTGTCTTTTGCAGAGCTTAGGAGCAATTGATGATATTTTTATAAATATTGTCTCATAAAGTTGTACGTAATAATCCTTGTTATAGTTGACTCTATCGCCTGGATAAACAAAGGCATTGGTCATTTAAAATCATTGGAATATAATTATTGGAGTTATTAATTGAAGTCATTAATCTATATACTTCCTTCTTGCAAGTATCTAATCAATTATTGATAAACCTTACACAAACATTCAAATCATTTCAAGTAATCATATAACTTTATATTGATCGAGTTTGAGGATTTTTGCCAACCGGAGAACTCATAAGCTTAAATTCGCTATAGAAAAGCCTTGAATAAAGTGACCAGGTTAGAGGGGAATTTGGATTATTCCCATTCGTTGGCTAGAACTAATTTGGAATCCTATTGCAGAATTTGCAGGCTCTTGGATTTCCAATCTGTGGTTTTGGGAACCAATAGGGCACTCTTTTGTTTCTTCCCTTTGAGATTTCTATTGAGGTGAAGCCTCCCCTCTTTTTTTGGAGGTGCCTTCTTGCGGCTTGGTGGAGGGTGTGGCTCTCTTTGTTGCTGTCTTTCTTACCCTCTTTACCTATTGAGGTGGTTCTGTCATCTATGGAGGGGGTAATGTGTTGTGCGGGTGAGGTTGGTAGTGGCATAGTGGGGCTTTCTCTTGCTGTTGGTTGGTGGGAGGAGGGGTGGTTTCGGAAATGGTTTTCGAGAAGGATTTCTTTTTCTTCAGACTATCCTATGGAGGTGGGATCCCCTTCTACTGAGGTGGAGGGGAGTTTAGTTCGAGTAAATATGTTTTTTTGGGGAAACTCTTGGTGCTCATAACTAGATGGTTTTGGGTGTCATATTTAAACTCTTTTTTTCAGCTGGTTTCTCTCTATTTTATTTCTTGAGGCTGACTGTTATGGTTCTGAGAGCCATTCTAAAACCCAAGGTGGTTGTGGGAGCTGGGTTCAATCTCATAGTGGTTTGGGGAGTTGTCCAAAACCCCATAGTTTCAGCTGGTTTTTTGATGCTTAATCTACTGAGGCAGGATTTGGCCATATGGATCTCCTCGTTCAGGAGACTTATTGTATAATGTAAGGCTTAGGCCTTTGGGTGTTTTGTTCTTTGGGACAGCTGGTGCTTTGCTTGAGTTTGTTATGTTGCCTGTTTTCTGGTTTCAAGCTGCTGTTTTGTAATGCTTAACTTTTTGCAACTTCTCATCTTAGTGGGGTTCCAGATCCCCCTCAAATTCTGATTGTAAAGGGTTTCGGGGCCCCTTTAAAACCTGTTTTCTCCTTAATCAAAAACTTAAAATAGGCTCATATTTATCACCCAGAAATAACCACTATTTGAGATCACAGTTATTTAATGTGGCTGGTGCTGAAAATAGCATATTGCACATGAATCACGTTTTTGGAACTCTACAGAAAACTTTGACTAGAAAATTGATGAATCCTTTAGAGCTTCTAAAATATGGAGAGCCTTCTAGAGCTTCTAAGGAATTCCAAAATCCCCACTTCCATCTGTAAATTGGAAAATCAATGCCTAGGCTGACACTAAGTTGTTAGAGGAAAGATAAAATGATAATGATTGTCCAAAACCATAGAATGACTTCCTCAAACTAGTTGTTCAAGGATGAGCTCATAAAACACTTGATATCTGACAGATTGTAGGTACTTGATCGGCCAAATGTATCCTAGATGTTGCCATTGGAATGAAAATCAATGTTTTATTTCTTGAAAATTGATTGGGTTACCATGCAGAGATCACTTATGTTCTTATCATTCTTTTTTCCTGTTCAGAGGATTTTTTGTGTGGAAAATCCACTCCCAAAGTGCACTAAAAGAGAACTAGGATGACAAAGTCATCATGAAAGTGCACTTCCTTTATGACTGTCTTATATTCCCTTGTTGGGTGTAGATTTCTGGTGGCCAAACCCTGCCATATGTATGCCTCAATTTGACTTTATGGGTGATCTGATTGTGGTGTGTGCTTAGGCACGTATTGCGATGTCTTATGCCTTGATGGAGAATTGGAGTGGCAAAACCCTTGACATTTTTGAGAAATGGTCTCATTTATACTAGGTACACTTTACTAATGTTATAGCCCTGTTTTGGGCAGACTTTTGCTGGTTTGTGCCCCAAAAAGCTTGTGCCTCCTTTCTGATTTTAGCTTGCTGAGTATGCTGGCATGGATTGCTTGTATTATTGCCAATTTTTAGACATAGGTCTGAGCTGTAAAACCATCAAAAGAATGAGCCACCTTCACTGATTTCGTTCTTTTAACCTAGTGCAGATTCATTAGACTTCTGACATATTTTGAAACGATTTGAATGGAATAAAAGTCATTTTGTTACATTCTTTTGTTGGGTTTCTGCCATCTTTTAACTATCATGGTAGAAGTTTAAGAGGGCTCTGCCACTGAAAAACTGCGCTCCATTTAGACTTGATACATCCCATTCATTACTTTGGCAGAATTCACTAATGCCGCAGATAATTTCCTCCTTGATCACACTTTTATAATGTCTTTGCCATGTTATTGGGTGAACTTTTACTCTTCTTTTGCCATGAAAAAGTGTCTCGTCTTGACATTTTTCCTTGAAGGCTAGGTGCAGATCTCACTTGCCTTTTCTGTTTCTCCCTTTGGGATGGATTATTTCTGTTCTCTTCATGAATGACGTCTGACATATCTTTATGCCTTGACCTTGTTCATTGTTCTTGCATGCTGATGATTTACTCCATATTTGAATCTTCTCGGCTGCTGCTTTCGTATCTGCAGACATTGTCAATAGGAATCCATGTTTGCTTGAAATAATGTAGCCTAGATCACCTTACAGGAGTTGCTAGACAAAATACTAGACTAGGAATAGACAAGTTCGCAAACAGATTGGGAAGACCATGAGTTTGAATGGATTAGCAATTTGTTGGTGCATACAATGTCCACAGTTTTATGCGTTCCTGTTCTGCAAGCGTTGGCTCTGTTTTGAGGGTTTTCTTGGCATTTGATGATGGTTGGAGTTAATTTGGTGCTCTAGATGGAGACAACACTCTTTGTAGCGTTTTGGGGTTTTTTGAGGTTTTGTGAGTAAGTTCTCATTTTAAGACTTATCTTTTGATTTTTGTGGGATTTGTTCTCCTCAATCCTTGGAGAATGCTGCTATTTATAGATAAGTGCTTTCTTTGGCACTAGTCTTTTGCATTTTTCTAGGTTTGTTCTCCCCAATCTTTGGAGAACATTTCTATTTATAGTTAGTGCTCGTTTCGGCACCAATCATCACCCTTTAACATCAGTTGTGTTTCGACATCACTAGTTTTCTTTTCTAGTGTTTTGGTGAGTTTTTCGCCAAGTGAATGGTATTATTTTATACTTGCACTAAAGTGACATTTAATTATTCACTTTAGTGTTTAAATATTAAAGTGTTATGTTTTGTCCCTTAGGTGGATGCCTAGGAGATATATGGGGGGGACTTTGTGTTGAGAAACAAGGCAAAGAAAGATTTTAATATAACTTTCTTATGTGATTACAAATCTGAAAGTAAATTTGAAATAAACATTTGTCTGCACCATCCAACATAAATAAAAAATCAACCATACCAAAAGAGACAATAGATTTACATGAAGAAACCCTTTTGGGGAAAAATTCCACCATAGAACAAGGGCAAGTATGTTATTAATCTTCAAAAGAGAGTCTACAACAATAATACACTTCACTTCTCTAACTAACCACAAAACTACTTGGAAACCTCAAAGAAACTATATGATGAAACAAATATGCCTCAGCTCCAATTTATTGGCAAAGGGGTGAGGAAAGACTGCTGCTGTTTTTCCAAAACAAGGGGCCAAAACCACTTGCAAAAATCCACAACTTGGAGAATGAATAGCCAATAGATGTAATAAAATAATTAAACTCTTCAATTGACTCCTCCTTCGGCACCAAACCCAAAGCCATTTAGACTTTAGACATTTCGAGTGCCCCATAACTCCCGATGACTATTCAAATCTCCAAATAGACACCTTTTCTCTTCCCAAACTTGGGCACCTCATTTGTGAGCCTTCATGTCTCAATATGGATGTGGGAAAGAGTATATTTTGTCCATTTTAATTTTATCTTTATCACCTCTTCAAAATGCAATCACAATTAGCCGTAAAGTACAAATATTAAATATTATTTTACATGCCTAGGGAGCACTTTCCAAGGAACATGGAGACTTGTGAATGGCTTAGGATTGCAAGGTTAATGTCACCTTGTCCTAAGACTTTGCACATGAAATGTTTTTAATATTTCAAAGAGGTCTTTTTGAGTGGAAATTGGTTGTTTAAAAAAAAGCAACAAAAAGGTAAAAAGTACTTTTTCGTTTGAAAAAGTACCAAAAAAGCAAAAAAAATGATTTTTAAAAAAAGTAATAAAAAAAAAAAAAAACACTTTCGAAAAAGTCACAAAAAAAGAAAAAATGTTTTTTCCTAAAATAGCTCTCAAAAAGTTATAAAAGGGGGATTGAGGCTCTCATTTGTATCGTTTAGAGATGTTGTATACATAACAGGGTGTTGCTAGAATAAGAGATAAGTTCTTATGAGATTCATTGAGGACGGAAACCCTCGTCAAATATAGTAGTTTTGTTGGTGTAAGATTCTCCTTAGCTGGTTTGGTATTTTCACACAGGAAACACATTGGTTTTCATAGTTTCCCAAAATCAGGGTTTGAAAGGAATGAAAATATTCAAGGTATTTTGATTGATGATTTCTAGGCTGTTTTCTAGATTTTCTTTCTTTGGTGTTTGTGGTGTTTTTTGGGGATTTTAAGTATTCTCTTTGGTGGCCATACAACTGGGGTTTTTAGATGATGTCCTAGTTATAGAACCTCCTTTGGGTATTAAAATATGAAGATGGAAAAGATTTAAATTTGTGGGTTATTGATCATCACATAGTTGGAAAACTTGGACTCGACAACTACTTGCCAAGGCCCAAAAAGAAAACTCATCAACTTGAAAAATTGCTTAAATTAATTAGAAATGCATTTTTTTTGTTAAATTCAACGAGGAGATGCATCTAATGAGTTAGTAAATGAGTAAAAAGAAAAGAAGCTGAGTCTGGATATATTTAAATGCAAATTGGGTACAAAATGGAATCCTCATTTGGAATGTTGATGGTTGGTAGCTTGATAGTTTGAAGAAAGATTAAAATAGCAAATTGCCTTTGTAAAACTTTAAGTAACTATAACATCAAAACAATTTGTATCTTCCTCTTCCCCTTCCCAACAACTCTAATAAACACTACAGGAGGGGTAGGAGGTCTAGTCCTAGGAGTCCGCTATGGCTGCGTTTTCTTGCTCCACATGACTAGCTATGGCTTGACCTCCATCCTGGATGTAGATGGTGCTGGCATTGGCAGTGACTCCTCATCATCCTCAACCTCCTCATCCTCCTCAATTTCATCTAGTCCAAATCCACCCCCCTCCTCCATAGCTTACCTCTCCAAATTATAGATCGCATCCTTTGTAAACAATGGAGGCTGCTCATGTGATGTCCAATCATTGTAAGCATCTATATCATCCAAATCAAGTGGACTAGCTAGTGTTTTCTCTACCTTCCTTGTGCACAACCAAAGATTATATTGCACAAAGACAAGGTCATTGAGGCGTTTTTGAGCTAACTTGTTCCTCTTCTTTATGTGGATGGCCTCGAACAAGCTCCAATTGCGCTCACAACTGGATGAACTACATGGCTAGCATAAGATTCAAAGGGCAAATTTTTGCAGATTTGGGACATTTCCACCCCAATTTCGCTACCAAGCATCTGTAAAATAAAATATTGAAAAGTTAGAAAGAAAGATTAAAACATATTTTAATTTTTATCTACTGATCATGCATGTGAAAGACTCCAAAATTCCAAATATAATACTTGGGGTTTGAGTGGTTCTTCCTCTCTTGGCCAAGTTTGAAGAGAATAACTTCTTGTATTTTGGTAAATTTCCAATTTGCACACAATGAGGTCTCTCACCTCAAGCTTGAGTATCATCCTTTGAATGCATGTACTGAATCCCTCCATGACCTCTCCATTAGGATCTAAGTAGGATTGCAAGAAGCAAAAACAAGGGTTGAGGAAGTATCCTGCTGCATGAATGGGTTGGTGGATATAATTGTTTCGCCTCCTATCAGTAATTTTCCCATATGTGGTTAAATTTGAGGCTGTCCCCCTTGTAATTTTTGATAGACTTGTTGGCCCTATCTTTGGCTTCATAAAGATACCAGGTGGAGAACTCTAACCAAAAGGCTCTGACACCAACAATTGAAAAGTACAAAAAGATTAATTGTTAAAGTTACAAATTAATAATGAAAGACTTGAATACAAACAAATAAATATTCAAGTTACCTTCACAATCTTTGTAGCTCTTTGTACAAACAGGTTGTTGAAGACAATGTATGCAACGCTCTCCTTCAACCTTCTTCGAATAATGTGAGTCTAGCCATGCTTGATTCACAAACATTTGCTTCAAAGCCATCAAAGAACTAAGAATATTTTGCAACATTAAGGAAACTGTTGCAAACCTTGTGACACCCACTCTTACCAGATCCTTCCCGTGGGTGTGTTCTCTCATCAAGCGAAGAATCCAAGGGTGATTGCAGATGTAGTTTGTGATCTTCCTTGTATCTTCTACAACTATTTTCACCCAATCTAGTTTTACTATGTCCTCCAAAAGAAGGTCAAGAACATGTGTTGCACAAGGTGTCCAAAAAAGTGTACCATGTTTCTCTTGGAGGATTCTACTCGCTGCCACATATGGTGCTGCATTATTGGTTATTATTTGCACTGCATTTTCAATTCCCACCCCTATGACAACTTGCTCCAACATTAGAGCCAAAGTTTCAGTAGTTTTCACCTTGTTGGAGGCATCCATTGATTTCAAGAATACCACATCATTCTTGCAAGAAAGCAAAAAATAAATAATGGTGCTGTTTTTGTGTTTTTGCCTTCCATCTGCCCATTGGAAAGAATGGTGTAGCAAAAATTTTTCTATTCTATTCTTTGCTCTTTCAAAACATTTTTTACCCTATCAACTGCATTTATGAGCAACCTACAAGTACGGAGTGAAATTAACATTAAGTACACAATTTTTGATAAAAACTAAATTATAACTTAAATTCAACAAATATTATTAATGACTAATTACTATAGATAAAAAGAACATAAGTTTAGTCTACACTCTAAAAATCAAAACTCAACATAAGTTATCAAGATTCAAAACTAGAAGTAAAAAGTTAAAACATTTAAAAACTAAAACAACTAGACTAAAAATTTACACGAGAGGGCGCCTTGTAGCCTTTTCTCGCCACAATCACTACAATAACCAAATTAAGCCAATATGGATTTTTTGCCACATTGAAAGGAATGTTGTTGAAGTACTAGAAATCAGTACAAGCAAGGTCTACTTGCTGATGCACCTCCCTATTCCACCTAGTTGCCTCCAATGATAGTTGTGCTCCAGGTGTGTTTTTGTCCACAAAATAGTTAGCTATAGATTGTGCTTGCAACATTGATGGTGGTGCTCTACTAGAAGTAGCATAAGTGGTGGTTGAGTTGGTAGTGGATTTGTGGATACATGGGCCACGAAGAGAGCCCACTATGCCCTCAAATCCTGCAGCTTCTTCAAGGTTGACTATAACACCTTGAGATTCAGCTATGCTTGCTTTACAGTTAGTTTTGCCCTTTCCATTTGCAATTTATTCCCTTCTTGAGAAACAAGCAAGACATTAATTTCTCTTTTAATTTCATCTGAGGTCTAATCACATGCCCTTGTATCATGCTTTCTGATTCTTCTACAACTTGGTCAACTTCAGGGTTTTCTAGTGCCTTAGTAGACGCATGCCCATCTAGAAATGTAGGCACGTGTCCTAAAGGGGCTAGAGATAGGGTTTGGAAGTATGTCTTTGAAGGACTGGAACATAATATCGTAATTTGCATCAAGTGTGAAAAACTAATTTATTGCTTTCTTGCAAGAATGATGTGGTGTTCTTGAAATCAGCGGATGCCTCCAACAATGAATGGGTGTTTGTGTGCTAAAAAGTGAAAATTCAGATATTTCCTCTTCTGTGTTGACTGTATCAGACTCTAAACAGTCCTAACATGTCCTCAGAAACCATTATCAGACCTGTCCCTTGCTATCCTTGCCAAGTTGGGGCACTTTGAAGACTGTTGTGTAGGATTTGGAGTTGTTCTAAGCCATTGTTGGTGTTTAAGGTATATAGGGTGGTGAATTTCTGGATGTTCGTGACTGCGCAAGCCTGCCTAAAGCGAGCAGCAGTTCTGTAGCATTCTCTGATGCTCTATCTCTGATTTATGCATCAACTCTTTATCATATTAGAGGTATTTCACAAATGGGCGTGTTGTATGTATGACAACATTTTTTGAATTCCTTCTTGATTTTGTTGTAGCAGTTGAATAATTGCATCTGTCTTGTATCAATTTTGTAACAGTAGTGAATCCATCATTTACAAATCTGGGTTATTTCTCTATTTGTTTAGAAACCCCCCCAAAAAAATTGAGGGGGTGTTATTACAGTGGTAGCAGATGCAGATTTTTTCCTGCTAACCTGCTAGGTTGTGGTTGCTTGTTCTGGTCTTCAATTGCATGTTAGAGTTTCAGTGATTGTTTGTCAGTTTCAGACTTTATTTCAAAATCTCTTTTGATAGTCTCTAGAACAGAGTTGAAAAAGAGTTCAAAGGCGACAAGTCCTTGTGTGAGATGATGCAAGAATTGCTGAATTTGACGAAGGATCCAAAAATTATAAGGGAGCTTGTAAAGATTGTTGCAAAACCCCAACATATGGAACCGTATATGAAAGAGGATGAGCAAAAAACTCCACATCAACAAACTCAGGTGGATCCTGAAACTGCAATAAATGAAGAAACTAGCACAAATAAAGAGTTTGAAAATAAGATGTTAGAACCAAAGACAAGTGATGCTGAAGCTGAAATTTCAAAAGAAAATGTAGAGTAAAAGTACATGAGCCCTCTTGAAGAAGATAACATGGAGCCTCGTTGTGAAGGAGAGTTAGATCATGGGAAAGATTGGCCTAAACAAGATGCTGAAAGCAACCTTCAAGTTCATGACAATCCACTCTTTGAGATGAAAGTAGAGATATCATTTGATAACCCACTATGAGGTAGAATACTGGGATGATCGAGAGTCGTGTGTAGGAGAAAGCTTCCTCATTTAACATTAATGAAGGTTTGGAGCACACTGAAATTTTTAAATCAGCAACTGCTGATGAGCTGCTTGATGATTATGATGTTGTCATTTTAGTCTATGAGCAGGGTGTTTCAATTTATGAAACATACAGGTTTGATTTACAAGAAAGTTATGTTGGGGAGTTTACACTTGAGCAAAATGTTGAATTAGATCTTTCTGCAATTTTTAGACCAGCAACTGAAGATAAGAAAATTGACCATTTGCTAGATCATAATCCAAGGCATGAAGGTAAGCATGAGAGTAGAGGATTGATGCTTTGTACTTTGCCATTTCAAAGCTGTTTTTCCTCAAAGGATGTATCATAAAAAGGTGAAAGAATCCGTGCATGTCTACATATAAGAGTATGGGATCTAGGGGTTCTATTAAGATGTTGGGGAACAAGAATAAAGGGATGTTTACCATACAAGAATCACAGTTTGTAAGTTCCGACAGAAAAATATCTCTCATCTTGTGATGGCATTGAGTTCACTTTGAGTCAGCCTTGCATGATATGTGATGTTGCTTTTGG
Organism: Chamaecyparis obtusa; assembly: GCA_027943335.1. Taxonomy (NCBI): domain Eukaryota; kingdom Viridiplantae; phylum Streptophyta; class Pinopsida; order Cupressales; family Cupressaceae; genus Chamaecyparis; species Chamaecyparis obtusa. The sequence goes on along the minus strand of BSBK01008261.1, from coordinate 138,132 downwards.
TATAAGTGAAATCACTAAAAATATAGCTTCAATAAGACCTTGTAGCAACAGGATTTGAAGAAATCTTTTCAGCTGATTGTGGAGAATTTTCAGGGGTTGGTTCATTTCAGCAGTCCATTGTTTGTCAAGAAGGTAACTATACTTGAGGCTTTTGCAAAATTCAAGTTTGGTTACATTATGTTTGAAATTACTTGTGATGGAATGATATTTGTCATGTTTCAAATCTTTGAAGCTGCCATTGATGATCACATCAAGAAGATTATAACGTTCATACACTCCATCATGTCACTAATTTTGAATGAATATGAAGTTTTCACATGGGATATTATGATGCATGAAGACTTCATTGTTTTGAACACCGCCACTAGATGACATGTGGATGAAATCATGATATGCAATATGATTTATTTAGATACTTCATTATGAAGCATTTGCACAAAGGTTCATCGATTGAGTACATTGAAGATTTATTATAATGAATGCGATCAATGTGTAATGTCCCTGTTTTTTGACTTATGGGATTAGCTTGGTTTGGCAACCCTCACAGGCTAATCAGGCGATCATAGGGGGTCAGATGGTGAAGCTAGTGTTGGGATTCCATTCTGGAGGTTCTGATTATCAGGTCTGCTCTTCGTTCGGATCATTTTGGTCAACTTACTATTTTTATTTAAGTGATATTTTGGGTATGGCCAGGATTAGCAGGGTGTCTGCACGGAGTGTCAGATGTCTCAGGATCGAGTTTTAGAGAATCTCCAGTTTGAGAGACTTACTATTTTTAGTAAGTCTATTTTTAGCAATGGCTATTTCTGGCAGGGCAGTGCCTATTCCTGGTTGGGCAGTTGGATCTGGGCTTTGTCAGAAGTTTGTTGATCTCAGTTAGATTTTTCGGTGGCTTATATTTTAAATGTTGTTATTAAATTAAATTATTTTGATTTAATTTAATAACTTACGACTTTATAACTTAATGTTATAAAGTGGAGTTATATTAAAAGCCAATTAAGTGAAAAATAATGTAAAGTGTTTTTTCCAAAAAGCATATATATTCTACTCGAAAAAGCACTTTACTGATCCATTATTGAAATCATTTTTTATTGAAGTTCGTGAAGACAAATCTTGGCTAGGGTTTCGAGGACTGATTCCTCATTTTTTTTCGTAATTTGAGCCATTAATTGATGATGGTGAATTTTACATGCTAATTATCTTTGAGATCACAATTCGGTGCTGTTGTATATCGAAATTGTGGAAGTTTCAAATCTGAAGATTTGTGGTTTGCTGATGAAATTGTATTTATCAATACAATCCGAAGTAATTCTGGAATTAATTGTTTGAAAGCTGAAGTAATTATTTTCCGATTTCCGAAAATATATATCAAGAGGAGGATTATTGTAAATTTCAAATATTTGTTTATGCATTCAAGCTGCGCCAGCAACAAGCATTGTGAGACATTTATTTGGGCAACGAAATTCCATCTATTTCCAGCGACATGAACAGATATGCCAAAAACGTGAGTTCAAGGAATTGGCGGCTGCAGCAAGCAAGTGAGATTAGAGGAAACGGCAGCAGTCAGCATGAGAGGTATTGGGATTAGGCGGCAATTTTTTCTGGGAACCGTTTTAATCCAACAAGGCCTGTTGGCCATTTTCTCCTTGAGCGGCATTCATTCTAGAACACTCACGTACTGCTAGAGCAGTCACGTGCTGCATATGCAAAGGTGGCGGTAATATTTATGAGTTTGTATCATCTCAAAGGAATCTGCGGAAGTACAGGTGCTTTCATATTTCAAATGCCATATGGTTCTTTCAAAACTTATTTGGAAATGTATTTCAAAATTTAGTGAATGTTATTCAGAAAATTATTTGTTTGAATTGAATAATTTAGATTTGTTGGAAGTATCATTGGGAAATGTCTGTTAAATATTATTGAAAAGTAGTTGTAGTTGTTATTTCAAAAAAATTAATAAACATCTAGGAAGAGCCAAGTTCGGTTCTTCACAATATGGTATGATGGATAACTTTGTGGATTCACCACAAGGAGAGTACTATTTTGACTTAGAGGTTGATGGGCATCAATGTGATGGAGCCACTTTGGGAGTGAAAATTCTATACCTAAGATCATATGCATGGGTTGTGGGGAATTAAAGATGATGGGAGAAGCTGTAATGTCCCCTTTTTGGATATCTTGGAACATTGGGACAATTACTTAAACTTCTCACACTTACACTATCTAATTCTTGCACTTGAACTAAGTAATGGAGAATATGCACAATATCACTTGCTATTTCTGATTCAATCAACAACTCTTAGGAAAAATGATTTGATGTGTGTGTGTGTGTCTTAGTCAAATGATATTAGCTTATTCTGATATGTCAAGGTAAATTTTCTATATCAACTAGTAGCTATTTCTATTATATCAGTATGAGGTATGCTATGAAATATGTTTTCCTATCACTTACACTGATATAGGATTTTCTGCTTCTGATATGAATATAGATAAGTATATACAATGATATGTTGCTATTTCTAATATAGTGATATGGACATGCAATGGATAGGGTATTACTTGCAGCAAGATATATTGCTATGTCTGATCTAACAATATGGATACACAATGTAAGATATTGCCTTAAGCAATGGGTTTCTATTTCTGATCTTTACTTGTTTTGTTGCAACAATGGTGCTGTCTCTGATCTCTCTGTATGCTTGTGGAACCGATTTGCCAAAGTAGGCAAGTGCTCAAATGAGCAGATACAAACTGCATGTATAAGAGATAAAAGGTTTCTGAATGATGATCTTCTTCCAATAATAATTGATGCCTTTATATCCACTTCATTGGTTTGGAAGATTGTGTCTCTTCAGAAGAGATATGCCCCTTTGTTACCATTTTGTCTTACTATTAAACTATGTCCTCTAAATCATCACACCACTTGGTAAGGTAATTTCTGCCCTCCTTTATTAATATCGCTCCATTGTCTTGATGATTATTAATGCATACTTAATCACATCATTTCATATTAATTGGAAATCACTGTCTTTGGTATCTTTAACATGTGCCTTCTTATAACTCAATTCCTAATCACTATCCATAATATCAATTATTATTATAAATGGTTAAATCTTATTGACGACTTTTTCTGACTACATATTCTCTTGAGTGGCTTCGTCTTTTAATTACCCATATGCTTGGACGATTCCTTCCGTCAACTCCCTTGACATGTGATTGATATCAAAACTAATGTTCACCTTGGTTTCTTAATTTAGTCTATATCTAATCGCTGTTACCTACTGATTAGTACCGAACTAATCATCATCCTTTCTCAAAGCGATATCGCTTAAGTCATTGATCTGAATCATTTTTCTCCCATCAATATTAATTGTGTCTTCGCTAGACAAATCGAGGCTTCATTAATCTAATAGATATTATCCATCCGCTGCTACTTAGTCTTAATAATCTTTATTATTGTTATCTGCAACTTCTACAAGTTGCTGTCCTGGGATCAATTCTTGCTAACAGTCGGTCTGAGCAACACTATCTGTTCCGTAGGATGCAATGAGCTTATGTCTGGCCTTTGGTAGCAGCGTCGGTGAAGAAACTATTCCTTGTCGAATCACAATATCGTAATCTCAAGAAGTCAATGTTTAACATCATTCAATGTTTGTCCTTACTCTGACAAGATGCTGTGCCGATACTTGTCTTGACGGCATCCTCTCTCAAACACTTGCCTCAGTTGGACAATATGTTGTAATTGCTTGTAATCTTAACTCATTAGCCTTTCATAGTCAATCTGTTTATATCATCGATAATGATAAATCCTCTGATTTTGTACTAGGCTACCATGATGTCTTTATAGTGAACTTGCATTCTTCATTGGATGTATGTGACTGATCTGTCTATGGTGCATCATTACAATTTTGAACCTTACTTCCAAATTCCTCTGCATAGGAGACTTCTCGAATTTGAATGGCCTCCAAGAGCTAACCTTTGGTTGGGACGGGGACATTACAGAGGCATACAATGGGAGATTATGGATCAAAAAGGTGAAAGGAGTGCTGCTGCTACCTCTCTTTAAAATCATTTTAATGAGTCCATTTGTATTCATACAAGTGGATTGGAGAGTGGTTTTGAACAAAATTTGGATCTCTTATGTGTTGGTGACTCATGGAAGTGGGTTTGCAGCCAAGTGGATGATCAGAAATCTCATTTGGGCCAATGATTTTCAGTATTGCAGCGATTGTTCTTATTTTTGGGTGTTGAATTTTAAAAATCCAGACTTGGATAGATGCAGATTTTGGCATTTTCAGACCATTCAAACTCCCGACAAGGTTAGTTTTTGGTTTCACATGAAGGGGATAAATGTAGCAGCTAACCAGGTTTAGTGTTGGATGGGCATTTGGACATTTCTTGTTTTAATGTTGGTCACATCAATCATGACTCCACAATAAAGGGTTAACAAGAATTGAGATCAAAGGCTTGATGGAACCCTTATTGAGTTCACTAGTAGTGATCGTGTCATCTTTGAGTTTAACTACACATGCTTGGGCCTTGTCAAGTTCATCAATTTCAAAGGTTTTGATCAAGAATGCAATATTAGATGGAAGTGCATGGATAAAACAATTTCACAGATTATATGGAGACGGCCTTAGACTTATGCCGATTCTTTCAACAAAGTGGTTAAAACTTGCAATAAATTCAATCATGGGCTCATTGTTATCATTTTCCTTTAACAGTTGGGCCAGGAGAGCATGTCCACCCTTGGTTTGGGGCACAACAAAAATTGTCTCCCTCATGATTTCCCAATTTGTGATGGAATCGGAAGTGAGATGGTGGAACCATTCTACTATTGCTTCAACCAAAGTCTGAATGAAAAGTTTGACTACAACATCTTCGTGGGAAATCCCCAATATGTTGCAAGTTGTGAATTTCTAGATATGTGCTTTTGGGTGTTATTGTTGAGTACCATTAGCCATTGCAATTCTATCTACAAATTTCTCACTAAGATCCTAAGCCTAAGATCCAACATCTGCTTCCTTCCTCTTGTTTCTATCCAACAAAACAAATTTGTTTTTAGAAGACAACTTCTTGACTCTATTATTTTAGTTCATGAAGTTCTACATTTGATGGAACAACGTAAAAACTTAGGAATGGTGCTCAAATCGGACATAATAATAAAACCTATGACTGAGTTTCTTGGGCTTTCTTGAACAAAGTTCTGGAGAAAATTAGATTACAATAGAAAATCAGAGATCTAATCTTCTCTTGCATTTCCATCCATATGTTTTCAATGTTTATGAATTGTTTTACAATACACTCAGTATCAAAATAATTTTCTGTAACTCCTACAACTTCATCTTGCTTAGATTTTTTTCAGTATGAGGCTCGAAGTAGGCCCTTTGCTAGTGGACTGGCCTGAGAGCTTTTGTAGAAACAATTTATAGTTTATTTTCACTGCAGTTCAGTTATTCGTCAGTGCAGTAATAAATGTCTTATCATTTCTCTTATTCTGGATGTCAATACTCAGCAGCACCCTCATTTGAATCTCTCCTGAAACATTAGCTATGGTTGTTTCTCATGACGTATTTCTCTTTTCTTGCAAACCTATGCAGCATGGCAACTGATCTTGGAGTCACTGCATCAATCCTCTCAGAATCAACAGATAGTCGCCCAAAATGATGGCTAGGGCTGTAATAGTATTTTCAGGTGATACACTAATCTGATGAAATTTATTATCTGATGAGATTTAACAGTAGTATTTCTTGTCATAATGTGCTTTACAAATGCATTTACTGAAGAGATTCAACCATATAACAAATCTTAAACCCTAGAAAAAGTCTCAAGAAGTATGGTATAATTCTTCTCTTAGATTTCAGTTCTGTTCAAGATTGAAGAGAGAGAGTTGTGCATCTTATAACTCAGAGAACAAGTTTTGACAATGAATATATACTTCCATTTTGCATGATGCTTGTGGCCACTCTGAAATTGAAAATAATCTCTATTGATCTTTGCATTTACTAGGATGTTTAAAGGTTTCTGCACAATAAATATCAATGATAGAAGTTATCACAATCTTGGGATCTGAAGTCTCAAACTAATTGTTTTTGTTTCTAAAACCCTGGTAGGTCATGGTGAGCTGTAAGTTTAACCTCTCAAGATGTGCTTCTTAATACTTGTGCATTAAGAGAGGATCAGGGAAAGAACAGAATTTTCCTGCTGTATACATTTATAATGGAAAAAAATATTAAAACTAGTAAATGAAATTTATTACTCTTTATACAGATCTCCATTTTGTGTGGTAATATACATAAACATGAAAATTTAGAATTTCCAATAAAAAATCGTGGTACGCTTTTTTAAATACCTAGGAGAAGTGTATATGCATATTGGCATGGCATCATTGTGATGTTGCCATGCAAATTTGTTTTGAGCTGCATTCTTTCTACTCTTAAGATTTTACTTTTAACAGCATAGGATTATATTGTTATTTTCCTCTAGAAGCTAACATTCATGGGTCTACCATCAATTTCATTAATTCGATCCTAGTTTCAATCTGGCTTTTAGGGACTTTCATAAGTGGGTACCTTATGAATTGTATTTCATCTTGGGGGAGAACGGCAAGTTCCCTGTTTCACCTAACAGTGGACCAGGTTAAAAAAGAATGTTTTAGAAGCTGCTCACCGTGTAGGGTAGCCGTTCTCGCCTATGTATAAAATGAAAGATTTTCCTGCATAGTGAATAAGAGAGTAACACCTCAAAAGAGGTACAAAAGCATGAAATCTGTACAAGCTGAAAAAACTCCTTCTCCCATTACTTTATGGGGTTACCCTGGGCGACTATTATGCATTTGAAATGATTTTTCGTGAACAAATGCTTCCCGCTTAATCAAAAGAATTGTTTGATTTCGATATGAACATAAATCCACAATTGACTCCCGCTAGTTTGAGATATTCTTCATTTATGCTTATGTTTGAACTTATCTGTCCTTCAAGAGATTATGTCTCAAAATCATTTAGATGACATGGTACTTCCACTGTTCGACTAGATCCTTCAGGTAAAACCAGAGTTGGAACTTCCGTTTCTCACGATTCATAATCTTATAAAGATAATATATTATTGTAGCCTTGCATGTGTCACGACTAGTGACCTCCCTTGAACTGCATGGATCTACAAAATAATTTGTGTTATAGATACGCCTTAATATATCGAGTACAAAAAAACACACTTGCAATTTTAAACAATTTTTCAAAATATTCTTAGGATACGCGGGGCGGTGGAGTAAGTATGAAGTAAAGAAATAAATCCATTTATACAGATCCTTTGGGAAGGTTTTATCTTTTATGGAATTTGAATTGTATGAGTCCGACAGTATTTTTCAAAAAGAAATTCTTATTGTGACTTTGTTAAGTGACCGTGTTAACACTAAGAGCTAGTCTTTGCTGACTGATAGATGTTACCGTTCATCTAATTGGAGCTTTGAATGTCACTAATCTTGTAGCATTCCACTATGTATTTCAAATTTTATGAATACAGCTAAAGAAGACGACTCTTTGACTTATACTAATTTTGCTGCAGATTGTATGGCCTCGGACAAGCTAGGTTCGTGGACGGATGACACATTTATTATGACATTAGGATTGCACTGAAAACTATCGATTCTCTTGAATTCATTCGCGTGCTTGTATTTTTGTTAATTTAGACATGTATATATCTTTCTGATAAAGTCAACTGAAATTTTATCAATGTGGTTACTCTCGAATCTGGTTTTAAAATCTTTTGATAAATTCAATTGAAACTTTATTGAAGTGGCCCTGCTTAATGGTTTTTAAGGGATCACTCAACACAGTTTAGGAACTGTTATTCCAAACCAAGCTTTGGTTACTTAATGGGGTTTCAATGACATATGCTGTCTACTGGTAGTCTATAGCCTTTTGATTAAAATTGCTCATGATCTCAACTCAATATCACTGTAAACAAAGCAAACAAAATCTAAACGTGTTTGCTTCTCTTCAAATTTTGAAGCTCACAGATTTTAATTTGTAGATGGTACACTCCTTGTGGATAGGATCATTGATATTGGAGAGAATGCGTTTAAATTATTTTGGGTTTTGATATTATGGTACATGTGATTCAGTACAAGTAATCATGAATATATTTTCATAATACAACTCTGCCAGCAGAAAGATATAATTTCTATGACTTAATTGGGGGGTTTGTTGGTTAAATTTAGGCAGAATATCTTTAGGTAACAGGATTCTTTCTAAATGTGGACTTTCTGAGCAATTAATCATATTTCATTCATATAATGTTGGATTTCATTAGTAATTTTGTGACTATGGATGACACTAAATTGAACTGCAAGGTAAGATGGCTACTATCATGTTTGATGATAAGTGTGATTGTTCAAAATGGTGTATTTACATGCCGTTAATGCTATTAATAGAATAAATTATGGCTTGACTATGAATGATAATACATTTTTTTATTTTTATTTTTATTTTTCATAATGATGTTATATCTTTTTACAAATAAGTATTGATTCATAAACACTACATAAGAACTATATTCTTATAGTTTATATGAGTGGTAAATCCTTTATGAACTAGTCTCTATATGGAAGATTACTTAGCATTTAAGTTAAGCTCTTTCTTGAACTATCCTCATTCTTTTAAAAATCTTTTCAATTAAGTATTTTGTTTTGTTTGTTGAATTTATTTATTTAAATCTATTTAGTAATTCGAGCTACTTCAAGTCTTAAATTGCGTTTAGATAAAAGTTAAGGAATATCTATTTTCAAACATGGATCATTAGTGTTCATGTATGTGTATGAGTATGTGTGTGCACATATATACATCAAGATAAAAATTATATGTTGGATTGATAATTCACACACTAGCACAAACATGACCAAGGATATGCCCAATCACAACACTGCTAGGAACAATCATTGATCGAAATGTTACAAGATTGAAAACAATGCATGCATTAAAACAATAGTTACAAGAGTACAAATATTTTAATGTTTGTTCCAACATATAGGCCTTCAGCCTACAAACTTAATCAGATCTTTGATCACCATGTTATTGGTACTTCGTTTCACCATTCGCCAACCAAATCATCCATACACCAACCCTCTTAACTATTGGATCCCCTATTCTTATACTCTTTCTAGGAAGTTCAACCAAGAAGTAAACTTTGGCCTAATGTTAGTACATCAGGTGGTGTCACCCAATTGCCTAGCTATTCATTTCATCTTCTATTATCGGAATTTGCCTTTGGTTGGAGTGTCCATCATGGGTTACATTGTGTAACATGGGAATAGTCATGGGTTCCCTCTATTCTAGGAACTCTATCCTCCAATTCGAAAGTGAACTTCAGCCTTTCATCAATGATTGAATCTTTATTGCCCAAACTTTTCAAGATTTCCACTTGTGCTAGGAACTCACTTATGTTCCAACACCAAAATTTTACCGAGTCTTTTATCGTTGATTTCCCATGAAGAAGAATTCATTGAGAGTTTTGTTAGTGTGCAAGGAGCTCATTCAAGCTTTGATTCATAGCACATAGAAGTGAGTAATAATTTTGTGATCACATTCATAGAAGGAACCTATTGAAGGCTTTTGAAGTTCTTAGCACTATCCATATCTCTAATCCACATCACTTTGCATGTTTCTTCTATCAAGACTTTGTGAACAAACTAGAACTTCATTGAGAGATTCTTTTAGTTCTAAACCCTTTTATCTCCCAACTTAAAACTTGAAAATGCTAAGTCTCCATCGACATTTGGTGGTTTTGAGGGAACTCATATATGTCGGGGTTTCTAGGAATTTGTGGGCCTTGTTGAACCATCAATTAGTTTGCGAGGAGGCTGAAACTTCCCATTAGTCATAACTTAGTCTATTTAATTTCAAATTTTACCAAATTTGATTGGTGGATACTTATTAAGCTACTTAGCCTAATGGTTTCTTTACTTGGCCAATTCTGATCAAAATCTTCCCTTGAAACCACTCATTGAAACTTGGCAATAAAAACAAAGTAGAACAGCTGAAAACTAGAAATATTTTCTTGATGATACAAGATTGTTTATGAACCCAAATTCGATTTGTATCAGACACACTAGTTAACGTTCCATGTTGCAACTCATGAACATTTGGGCAAGTGAATAATCGTGATCCCATACTTTGCCAATTCCTCATCTACTAGCTTATGATCCTTCCAACAAATAAGGTAGTCTATGTACTCTTTTCCTTTGGTTTTCTTTAGGACCTAGGTGTCAATCATCTTATCAACCTCATATATCTTCTGTAGCATGCAATTAACCCATTTTGATATATCTTGCAAATTTGTATGTATACTTGTGCACTTGCCTACCCTTCATGGTACTTGTAAAAATCAACAATGTTAAAGATAGGAGAAATATCTACCCTTATTGGAAGTTCAATCTTGTAAGCATAGGTTGAAATATTTATTATGACTCTACAAGGGCCTATCTTCTTCCATTTAAATTTGTTATGGGTTCCCACTCTCCTTCCTCAAGTGTGCCAAAACCAATTCTCCAATATGAAACTCTTGTTCTCTTCTATGTACATCAACCTAATTCTTGTATTTGGCACCACTTTTCTCCAAACTATCTCACTTATTTTGTGTAAATCACATATGTATTCAATAAAGTCCTCTATTTCAACACTTTTCCTCCCCAAATCTGCACTATCCCCTAGTTCATCTACAACCCTAAGGCTTTGACCATACATAATGTTGTACAAGGTGAAAAGGGGAGCAAAAGGCAAATGGATTGTTTACTCATTTTCCAAATTGCACACTCGGAAGGAAGATGTCCCAATAGGCTCAAGTAAGGACCTAAGCGCTAAATGGGGTAATGACCCTTCGTGCTAAATATGTAATTTGAAAAATGAAAAAGAGCCTACAAGGGCCTATCTTCTTGCATTTAAATTTGTTTTGGGTTCCCACTCTTTTTCCTCAAGTGTGCCAAAACCAATTCTCCAACATGAAACTCTTGTTCTCTTCCATGTACATTAGAATAATTGTTGTATTTGGCACCACTTTTCTCCAAATTATCTCTTGCTTCTTTTGTGTAAATCACATATATATTCAACAAAGTCCTCTATTTCAACACTTTTCCTCACCAAATCTTCACTATCCCCTAGTTCTTCGACACCCCTAGGGCTATAACCATACATAATGTTGTACAAGGTGAATGGTGCAGGAGCACCTAGTGGAGCACAAGGTCACATGAAGACACAAGGTACTTTGGAGAGTGGAAGAGAATCTATTAAGGTTAATTGGGATGTTTTAAAGTCAATCATGGCCATTTGTAATGACCAATTCAATGTAAAGATCAAAAGTCCTAAAGGTCCCGATAAAGACCTTAAAATTGCTTGTAAGGGGGGCCAATAGTGCCTAAATGGGATCTAGATGGCTAGGAGGGTCCTAGATAGGATGATTAGATCCTAGGATGAAATTAGATGCAAGTTTGATAAGTTACAAAACAAATAAGATAATTAAACAAAGTTTTTAAATTCAAAATTTTAAATGTTAGCGGCTAGTTGCCATTTTGGTGGGAAACACCAAACTGATGAAATTAAAGTTTGTAATCAAAACCAATAGCTCAAATTGGTTGGGAAGGTGGTTAGGAAGTATATGAAATCATACAAAGGCCATTGTAGGACAGGGAAAAGAGGAGATAGAGTTTTGTACGGAGTGTGGCTTTGGAAGAGCAATAAAATTATATTTCTTGCAAACTTGGGATGTTTTTAATTTTTGTTTCTTCTTGAAGAGAAATGATTTGAATTTACGTTGGTTAGATCCATATGCAAATGTGTTATATTGAAGTATTATGATCATTTGATTTACTGTTCTTCATTTTGGTGATTGACTACTTTGAAACAATGGCATTTCCTTGGGAATTTTGAAGGGTTTAACCATGTTTTGAGCTATTCCTTGAATGTAACCTCCGATTCTCATGGAATGAGATCAATATAACATGTAACTTATGTTATTAACCATATCTATGCAAGAAAGTTGATCACAAGTGTACAACATTGAGAAGAGTGGGAAAATGATGCAAAATTGATGCCTAAGATATATCAACAAAAGATCTTACTTAAGGAGCTCATGGCTTTATGTGAAACACTCAAAGTACAAGTGGAATACATGGTGTAGGACCTTTGGTTAAGGTATGGAAGTGAGAGGAAGGGTTCAAACTAGAAGGCCCTAGTTTTTAAACCCATTTAAGGAGGGTTTTGTGATTTGCCTATGTAGGAAGTGATCCTAACCAAACTAATGCCAAATTACCTTGTTTTGAAACATATATAGACTTTTGAAAGTGGCAAGGTCAGGGGATAAGTATTTCTTATAGTTCCTTTGTGAAAGTGGTCAATTAGGCCTATGAACAAAAAGTGGAGCAACAATTTTTGGGGTTGACGGTCTAAAACAACCACCCCTAATTTTGAGATATGTTTAAGAAGGTAGAAAAGGGTATTTGAATATACCTTTATATTTTGGAGTGCTTTGGGAAGTTTGAGAGAAATATGGCATGTTATCCGATTTGAGGGCTACTAGGCTTACTAGGCCTATTTGGGCTTCAGAGTAGACTTGAGTGTTGGATCCTTTGCAAAAGGTTGAAACCCATTGAAACAAGTCTGAAATGATGTTGGAAGTTGATTCAAGGTGTTAGAGGCAATGGGTAGGTCTTTTGACTCACTTTGTTCAATTGGAGCCATATGGTGCATTTGGGGGTTCCTAGGATCATTTGCCTAACTTTACCTGTGTAGAACTCTTGGAGACCTAAATATTTGGAAAACCACTTGCCTCTGCATTAGTGAAAAGGGGAGAAAAAGGTAAAGGGGTTGATTACTCCTTTTGCAAATGGCACACTCGGAAGGAAGATGTCTCAATAGGCTCAAGTAATGGCCTAAGTGCTAAATGTAGCAATGACCCTTCATTAAATATGTAATTTGAAAAATGGAAAAGAGGAAAGATGTAATATAGATGACAAAATAGATAAAAAGAGACAAAACTAGAAATAAAAAATTGATAACTAACTGTCAGAAACTGAAAATGAGCCGAATCGGGGTCTAGACTACTGTACTAACTTGTGATTAAAATCTGAGATGAATTTGTAGGGTACAAAGCATTTCAAACATTTTGTTCCAAGTACTTTTTCCTAGAATTTTCAGGGATTCCTCGATAATTTTTTATTTGTCTAAAAATGTTTCGACAACTCCGTAACCTATTCCTTGCACAAACCCTCATTGACGGATGTAGTAATCACTCATACCCATGACGAGGTTTGAATGTACTTGGAATCAAGGAGTTGACCTTGGAATGTAGAATAGGAATCAAGGATGCCCTCACAAATACATGGATCTATGAATGCCACTCCTAGATCTTCAATGTAGATATGCTTGATAATCACTTGCAATGAAGGAGAGATGATTGTAGATGGAAGGATCATCTCCTTACTTGATTGAGAATTCCTCTACTTGGTCATCATGGGAGAGAAACTTGCTTCAATCTAGAGAAGACTACCTTGGATTTGTTAATATTATTTAGAACAATAGAGAGGGGGGGTGAATCAGTTGTTCTCAGGTCTAGATGTACCAATTGAAATTTTAAACACTTCAACAATCTCAGATCTAATCACTAACACAACTCGGTCTCTAAAGTATATATACCAGAAACATATAACATGCAGTCCACTGTCCAAAAGTAATTAACTTGCAGAATATAGAAACATTCACATCGAAACATTCACACAAGTATAACACTAGGATTTATAGTGGAAACCCAATTTGGGAAAAACCACTTTGTAACATGTTACTAATATTTTCACTCTTCTAAAGTGAGCTCTGTGAAAAGCCAACCTTGTTAAAGGTTTACAAACACACTGCTAGGTGTGACCCTGTTAAATGATTTAAACACTATCAAAAGTGACTTGGTTAAAGGATTTAAGTACATTCTATTAGAATGCCACCTTGATTAAAAGATTTAAACAATGTCTGTTAGGTTAACCTTGATTAAAGGATTTAGACTGATACAATGATTAGAAAGTAGTAGTAGTTTCTGATCTGAAAAATATATAACTCACTTTGCAAATAATAGATCGAATTCGCACATATATGTTGATTTACTGACTGAGTTCCATTTCCATCTCCATCACTGATATGCTCAGAATTCACTTCAAGCAATCACAACTCTGATCAACTCCTTCACCTTCAATGTTCTGCTTAGACTTATCAGTCAATAACATCAACAACTTCAACATACTCTATAACCTCACAATTAGGTCTCCTTTATACCTCTTCAATTAGGTAGATCCATCTTTTGCTGCTTAATCTCCTCCGTAGATCTTAAGTTTAGGTCAGATTCATCGAATCCTTCCAACATTTAAGTTCTTCATCCTTCCTTCTAGATACATATTCAAACTTCTCATTGAATCCATAATAAAATGATTTACCATGCATTAAATTCTCCATACAATCAATTAATAAAGTTAACACGATTTACATAACCCAAGAATTCAACTATGTCGGCTGGGAATCTGAATTCTTTCTCGAAATGTAAATTACAGACACTCAGTCAATATTGTGTTCATCTCCTCAGTCATCACTGCGTAACTCGGTCATCTCTACAAACTGTCTTCCTCGGCTAACACTATCTTGCTCGGTAATTTCCTGTCGCTCGGCATAAACTGATGTTCGGTCAACACTAAATTTACTCGGCATATACTGGCGCTCGGTCGACACTAACATCACTCGGCTTAAACTAGATTTCTTCACTTTTGCTCGGTTAAGCCTACTTCTTCAGTCTTTCTTCTTACTTAGATAAACAATACATTATCTTATCAATGTGCCAAATAATCAAGTACCCATTGAAGTATCAAATAACTCAACATTTCCCTAGGTTCTCTTGTTATCTCCCTTGCCCTAATCCTTTTCATCAATCAATAGATATATTACTTTCTTAGATAGTAACTATCTTACCAGTTAATGTTTGACATCAGTGACAATACAACAATTGTTTCAATTGCAGTTTCCAATAATCTCCATCTTTGGCATTGATGACAACACCACATGAATAACACATGATTTACCAACCAATCTAAAATGTCAGTGCATTAGAAAGATTTATAATATCCTTCGTTTCATTCTAATTCACAACAACTTAGCCTTGCTTGACCGTTCACACAGTTACTCCCTTTGAATCTTTTCTGTATCTCTCTCCCTCTGATTATCTGAATCTTGGAACATATACCTCAGTGTTCTTTATATCTGTGTTTTCATCTGAATCTCTCCCTCTTTGACAATAATGCGAAAGCAGTATCTAGCACTTACATCTTTCATATGTAGGTGTCATCTTGTCAGTTCAGTATTTCTCCCTCTATCATCTTTCTTATCACTGATTATCAACTTTGCTATTCTTTTCACAACTCTAGGCATCTCCTAAAGTGTGACCTTTCCTGCATTAATTTGTCAGCTATTCTGTGTAGCACATTTGATGCAGTGCTCCTAGTTGACTAGGCAACCTCAGTTAGGGGAAGAGACCCTAATTTACCTCTAAGATATTCATGAGCATTCTTAGGTAAAGCTTTTGTGAATATGTGTGCTAGTTGTTCCTTTGTATTCACATATTCCATGCTCACTTATTTATCTTGTACCAATTCCCTTAAGTAATGATACTTGATAGCAATATGTTTAGTATTTGTGTGCATCATTGGATTCTTTGATATGTTGATAGCACTTGTGTTATCACATAAAATAACAACCAACTCAATGATTTCCTCTTCCATTCCCTTCAACAATTGCTTGATCCATACCAGATTTGAATAGTTCACTACAACTGCTACATACTCAATTTCTGTTGTAGATTGGGAAATGCAGTTTTGTTTCTTGCTTGTCCAGGAGACTAATCTCTTTCCTAGAAAGAATGCTCCACCACTTGTGCTTTTCTTGTCATCAACATTTCTTGCCCAATCTGCATCAATGTATACTCTTAGTTCAAATTTATCATTCTTCTTGTAGTACAATCCATAATCTTATGTCCCTTTCAGATATCTCAGTATTCTTTTCACAACCATATGATTTTCCTTAGGATTGACAGAGAATCTTGCTACAATCTCAACTGCTAGGGCTATATTTGGTCTGTTGTGGACAACATATTGTAGCTTTCCAATCATGGATCTATACAGGATTTGATTCACTTCAGCAGTATCATCAGTTTTAGATAGTTTCTATCCAGTGGCCATAGGAGTACTTACTATTCTAGAATCCTCCATACCAAAATTTGTCAGTATCTCTTTGACATATTGAGATTATGTGATAAAGATACCTTTCTCCATCTGATAGACTTGCAAACCAACAAAGAATTTTATCTCATCAAACATAGACATCTCAAACTTAGTTTGCATCTCATTTGAAAATTTCTGACATAGGGCATTTTGTCCTCCAAATATGATATCATCTACAAAAAATTTAGCTAACAAAATCCCTTTACCTTCTTCATCTTTCATGTACAGATTGTTGTTGTCATTTTCCCTTGTAAATCCAATCTTTATCAAATAATTGTGCAGCCTCTCATACCATGCTCTGGGGGTTTGCTTCCATTCATACAACACCTTGTTCAGTTTTCAAACCATATTTTTCTTGTTTGGATCAACAAATCCTTCAGGTTGTTCAATGTATACTTCTTCTAATATACCATTCAAAAATGCAAATTTGACATCCATCTAATATACTTTGAAGTCTCTTTATGCAACATATGCAAGTAGAGTTCTCACCCCTAATCTTGCTATAGGGGAAATTGTTTCCCCATAGTCTATTCCTTCTTCTTGTGCATAACCCTTGCATACCAGTCTTGCCTTGTTCCTTGTGACTTGTCCATGTTCATTAAGTTTGTTTTTGAATACCCATTTTGTTCCAATAACATTATTGTTTTCTGGTCTCGGCACTAGAGTCCAGGTATCATTCTTTTTTATTTGATCTATTTCTTTATTCATAGCTTGAATCCAGTCTTCATTCTCTAAAGTATCTTTTACTTTCTTAGGCTCAAACTCACATAATAAACATGTAGGGTCTTTCAACTTACTTCTGGTCAAAACTCCAGATTCCTTATCTTCAATGATTTGCTTAGGCTTATGATGTCTTCTCACATACTATGCCAATGTAGGTTCAGATTTCTTTTCTTCTTGATCTGCAGGTTCATCATGAAATTTTTTAGTTTCTGCTTCTGATTGCTCTACAACATCCTCCTGATGCTTGGCAACATCCTCCTGATGCTCGACATTTCTTACCCATGACTCTGCATCTGGTGTAAGTGTGTTACTTGCATCTCCTTATTCCATATAAACAAAAGATTTATAATCTTCAGGTTCTTGTTAACCTTCTTGTTTTTTCTTCTCTGCATATTTATCAACTCTCACATTTTCACTTTCCACAACTTTGTTAGTGTTAGAATTCAAACACTTATAAGCTTTGCTCTTAGTGGAATAACTTAGGAATATGCCTTCATCACTTTTTGTATCAAACTTTTCATTCCTATTATCTTCTAGTATATAGCATTTACTCACAAAGATTCTAAAGTATTTCACATTAGGTGCATATCCATGCCAAAATTCATAAGGTGTAGCATTTGTACCTTTCTTGATTTGTACTCGGTTTAAGGTATAAACAGTTGTACTCACAACTTCTCTCCAGTATTTTTGTGCAACATTCTGTTAATATGATTTAGAACAATAGAGAGGGGGGGTGAATCAGTTGTTCTCAGGTCCAGATGTATAAAAACAATCTTTAAACTCTTCAACAAATCAGATCTAATAACCAACACCTACTCGGTCATTACTGATTGTATAACATAAACATATAATAGTGCAGTCCACTTATCCAATATCATCTAACTTGTAAAACACAAAAATGTTCAAACCAAAATATTCACAGAAGTATCAACACCAGGATTTATAGTGGAAACCCAATTTGGGAAAAACCACTTTGTAACATGTTAGTATTATGTTCACTCTTCTGAAGTGAGCTCAATGAAAAGCCAACTCTGTCAAAGGTTACAAATACACTGCCAGGTGTAACCCTGTTAAAGGATTTAAACCACTATGTTAAAAGTGCGTCTTGTTATAGGATTTACATACACTCCATTAGAATGCAACGTTGTTCAAAGGATTTATACCTATGATTGTTAGGTCAACCTCTGTTAAAAGGATTTTGACTGTTACAATGGTTAGAAAGTAGCAGTAATATTGATATGAGAAACATACAACTCACTTTTCAAATATCAGATCCAATTCCATACACATATGTTGGCTTACTGACTATGAATCTTTTCCATCTCCATCACTAATCTTCTCGGAATCCTTCAAGTGATCACAAAACTTCTCCTTCAGCCTTTTCTTCTTAGACAGTCAATAACATCAACAACACTTCCAACATCCACTTCTCTCTCATTTTCACCTCTCGCTTAGGTTTCCTTAATACTACCTCTATTAGGTCAATACATCTTTTGCCGCTTAATCTCCTTCATAGATCTTAGGGTTAGGTTAGATTCATTGAATCCGTCCTACATTATGTTCTTCGGCTATCCTTTTGAAATATCTCGAATCTCTTAAAGATTTACAATAAAATATTTTACAGTGCATTAAATGCTTTCATACAATCAATAAATAAAGTCAACACATTTTACATAATCCAAGAATTCAATGATGTCAGCTGGAAATCTGAATTCTTCATCAAATGCAAAATACTAACGCTCGGTCAATACTGTGTCCAACTTTTCGGTCTTCTCTGGAAAGCTCGGTCACCACATAAACTGTTTCCTCAGCTAACACTGTCTTCCTCAGAAATTAACTGGTGTTCGGTCAACACTGATTTTACTCAGCACATACTATCTCGGTTGACATAAACAACACTCGGCTTAAACTAGATTTCTTCACTTTTTCTCGGTTAAGCCTACCAGTTTAGTCTTCATTCTTACTTAGATAAATAATACATTGTCTTATCATTGTGCCACATAATCAAGTACGCATTGAAGTATCAAGATAACTCAACCTTTCCTTAGGTGTTGTTGTTACCAACATTGCCTATCCCCTTAGCAACACTCAAATAGATATAGTACTTTCTTAAATAGCAATAGTCTTACCAGTTAAGGTTTGACATCAATGACAATACAACAATTGCTTCAATTGTAGTTTCCAACAATCTCACTCTTTGGCATTGATGGCAACACCGTATGAATAACACATGAATTACCAACCAATCCAAAAACTTATCTGTCCATTAGAGAATTTTATAATATCCTTAGCTTCATTCTGATACAGAATTAATTAGCCATGCTTGACCATCCAATGAATTTCTCCCACTGTCTTGATCTTCTCATTTTGTGTACTCATTTGTCATCATCTACCTCTTTGAAAAAAATGCCAAAGCAACAACAAAAACATACATCCTGTAGATGTAGATATCATCCTTGTAGTTCAGTAGAATATTTCTCCCTCTGTCATCTTGCTTATGACTGATTCTGACTTTGTTGTGCTCTTCACAACTCTAGGCTACTCCTAAACTATGACCTTTCTCTGCATCAATTTGTTAGATGTTCTTTGCAGCACACTTGATGCAGTGCTCCTAGCTTGACTAGGCAGCCTCAGTTAGGGGAAGGACCCCTAATTGACTTCTCATATATTCATGAGCTTCTTTAGGTAAAGCTTTAGTGAATATATCTGCTAATTATTCCTTGGTATTCACATATTCCATGCGAACCTCTTTATCTTGTACCAGTTCTCTCAAGTAATGATACTTGATGGCAATGTGTTTGGTCTTTGTGTGCATCACTGGGTTTTTAAAGATGTTGATAGCACTTGTGTTGTCACAGATGATGACAACTAGTTCATTGATTTCTTCTTTCATGCCTACCAACAATTTCTTTATCCATATCAAATTTGAATAGTTCACAGTTGTAGCCACATACTCAACTTCAACAATAGATTGGGAAATGCAATTTTATTTCTTACTTGTCCAAGAAACTAATCTCTGTCCAAGAAAGAAAGCTCCACCACTAGTACTCTTTCTGTCATCTACATTTCCTGCCCAATCAGCATCTGTATACACTCTCAGTTCAAATTTCTCATGCTTCTTGTAGTACAATCCATAGTCAGCAGTTCCCTTCAAATATCTCATGATTCTTTTAACCGTCATCATGTGAGTTTCCTTAGGATTGGTAGAAAATCTTGCCACAATCCCAACAGCTAATGCAATATCTGGTCTACTATGTACAACATATTGTAGCTTTCTGATCATAGACGTGTACAAAGTCTGGTTAACTTCTACAGCATCATCATTCTTAGAAAACTTCTGTCCAGTAGCCATGGGAGTACTTATTGGCCTTGAGTCTTCCATACCAAAGGTTTTCAGTATCTCATGAACATATTTAGACTGGGTGATGAAGATTCCTTTCTCCATCTGATATACTTGCAAACCAACAAAAAAATTGATCTCCCCAAACATACTCATCTCAAATTTAGTTTGCATTTCATTTGAGAATTTCTTACACAAGGCATCTTGTCCACCAAATATAATATCATCTACAAAGATCTTGGCTAACATGATTCCTTTACCTTCTTCATCTTTCATGTACAGATTGCTTGCAAGGGTGTCCCACATTTGCTTTGCAGTACTGCAGTCTTTGATGTCTTCAAATTCTGGATAACTTAGGGCAGACGCAATCTCCAACATTGCTTGGTTGTGCTCTTGTTTAGCTTTCATTTCCTCAGCAGTCAGAGGTGCAATAGGTGTGACATAGTCATGCTCAATGTAATACTTAGCAGAATCACCAATACTGGCCAGATGCAACTTCATCAAGCTTTTCCATGCAGGAAAGTTTTCCTTATTCAACTTATTATGAAATACCCACTTTGTTCCAATGACATTCTTATCTTCTAGTCTCAGCACTAGAGTCCAGGTATCATTCTTCTCTATTTGGTCAATCTCTTCATTCATTGCTTCTATCCAGTCTTCATTTTCTAATGCCTCCTTTATTGTCTTAGGCTCATATTCACATAGTAAACATGTTGGATCTCTTGCCTTGCTTCTTGTCTGAATTCCAGTATCTTTATCTCCAATAATCTATTCAGGCTTGTGATGTCTCATTACATATTGTGCTAGAGAGGTTATGCTCTTCTTTCATTAGAACTAGTGAGTTGTATGTTTCTCAGATCAATATTACTGCTACTTTCTAACCATTGTAACAGTCAAAATCCTTTTATCATTTTTGTTCACATAAGATATCAATGCAGTTTTCTCATCCTCATCAGATTCATCTTTTATTGCAACATAGACAACTTCAATTTCAATATCATCACTATCAGTGTCAGTCTCTTCTTCAACAATGTAGCAAGATTTCTTATCTTTCCCTTTGTAGTCCTTGTATCTTCAGTAACCTCTATCTTCTCTTTTGTCTTTATGCTTGCTGTCTCTTTCTTCATCCTTATTATCCCTGTCAGGACATCTAGCAGCTATATGACCAACTTTATTACATGAAAAACATATAATAGGGAGTTTACCTTTGTACCTTCCTTTTCCCCTTTTCAGTCTTCTATCCATAAGAGGTTCTAGATCCTCAAGTTCTTCATCAGATGTGCCACTGTCACTATCACTTTCACTTTCACTTTCACTGATGCATCTTTCTTTTTCCTTTAACTTATTCAGAACCATTTGTGACTTAAAAGAAGATTCAATACTACCAACAGTGAAGTTATCATAGTTAGAAAGTTCAAAAGCAGTAAGCTTACCAACCAAACTTTCTAAAGTAAGGGCATTAGTAGAGTTACATCTAGATTCCTAAATTGTAGAAATTTTGATTGCATAGATAGGACGCAGAGTTCTTAATACTTTTCCTATTACAGTTTCATCCTCAATAGTTCCATTTGCTCCTCTAATAGCATTTACAACTTCTTTTATTCTACCACAATATTGTGCAATATTCTCACCTTCTTGCATTCTCATTTCATCAAATTTACCTCTTAGGTTCTCAGCTTTTGCTCTCAACACATTCACATCACCGCCATAAATACTTTCATACAATCAATAAATAAAGTCAACACGTTTTACATAATCTAAGAATTCAACAATGTCGGCTGGAAATCTGAATTCTTCATCAAATGCAAAATACTGACACTCGGTCAATATTGTGTCCAACTTCTCGGTCTTCTCTGGAAAGCTCGGTCACCACATAAACTATTTCCTCAGCTAACACTATCTCCCTCAGCAATTAACTGGTGTTCGGTCAACACTGATTTTACTCGGCACATACTAGGTCGGTCGACACAAACAACACTCAGCTTAAACTAGATTTCTTCACTTTTTCTCGGTTAAGCCTACCAGTTTAGTCTTCATTCTTACTTAGATAAATAATACATTGTCTTATCATTGTGCCACATAATCAAGTACTCATTGAAGTATCAAGATAACTCAACCTTTCCTTAGGTGTTGTTGTTACCAACCTTTCCTATCCCCTTAGTAACACTCAAATAGATATAGTACTTTCTTAAATAGCAATAGTCTTACTAGTTAAGGTTTGACATCAATGACAATACAACAATTGCTTCAATTGCAGTTTCCAACACATTCTTCTCAATCATTAGTGTCCTTGCACAATCCATAATTGACTTGTTTCTCCTCTCAGCTATACCATTCTGTGGAGGTGTTCTAGGTGCAGACATGTGTCTCTTGATTCCTCTATCATTGTAGAACATATTGAACTCATTTGATATAAACTCTCCACCTTGATTAGATCTTAGATATTTCAGGCTTTTACCTATTTCTTTTTCAAATTTTTCCAAGTACCACTTAAACAATTGAAATACATCTAATTTTTCTTTCAAAAACATTACAGTAATCATCCTAGTGTAGTCCTCAACAAAAAAAATAAAGTATTTAGCACCACAATAACTTTGTACACCCATAGGTCCACAAAGGTCAGTATGAACCAAATCCAAAATATTTTTAGAAGTAAATGTCTTGCTCTTGAAACTAGACTTTGTCATTTTACCCAACTGACATTGTTTACACATCACATTATCAGGTTTCTTCAATCTCAGAAAACCTCTAACTTTCTTCTTTTTGCTAATATTTACCAGATTGTCAAAGTTTACATGACATAGCCTCTTATGCCATAACCATACATCATCAAATTGTGCAAACAAACATGTCTCTTCAGATAGATCTAGATAGAACAAATTACCTCTAGTCTGTTGTCCACTTCCAATTATTTCACCAGTAGCATCAAATATTTTAGCCTTTCTGTTATGAAACTCCTCTCGGTAACCAGTGCTATTAAGTTGTGCAACACTCAGCAAATTATAGTTAAGACCTTCAACCCAATAGGCATTTTCACATGTGATCTTATTGTTAGGAATAGTCCCAAGAGAAATCTGAGAGAGAGGGGGGGTGAATCAGTTATCTACAAGATTCAATTATTTATCCAATTAAGTACAGATTAACATTAAGCATAAACACAATATGAGAACACTTAACACAACACCACAATTTTGATTACTAGGAAACCCAAATAGGTAAAAACCCCGGTGGGAATTAACACCCACTATAAACTACACTAGACTATAATGATCCCTGTTAGAAGATCTTACAACCCTGTTAGGAGTTGATCTTTACAACGCATTAAGTACAGTGACATGGTAAAAGGTTGGACGCTGTTAGGAGTCTTTTACAACTAACCCTATTAGGGGTGAGGACACACTGTCCGGGAGCACACTACTCAAATGGTGAAGGATGCAACCTTCTGCATAACAGATATACACTATATCTAGATCTTGGTGAACTGCAAGTTAGACCTGCTATCTTGATCAGTTCCAATTAATAACATACACTCTCTTCTTCGTCACATAGACCTTCTACTGATGGCTCAATACTTTGCACCATCTGCTCTTCTCTTCTCTTTCAACTATCTGCCATACTTAGCGATCACAACTGATCGGCTATAAGTATCTTTCTCCAAATGATATAATCAAGTCATCTTATTAGAACTTCCTTGAAATCATAATAGAGAAACAATACAACTCTCCAATAATATCTCCAACGGCTATACTAAGCACACAACACAAATTAGGACCGCACAACTCAATGTGAGTAGATGTGTCGCTTCACATAGTTGGCTTCACCAAATTAATTGAAACTTTATTCTCATGCTGAAATACGTTATGTGCTCTTAACCAAACATTCTCAACTCATCACCAAACATGAAACCAAACACGCATATCAAAATGATAGGCGCAACTACTAAAACAATATAAACAATGTCATCTCCATCGGATAAACTCAAGAAACTGTAATTGGCACTAGAAACATCATAACTCAACTTGTAGTGCACAACTGACTCTACGTCCATGAACATAGCTTCACTAACATGTTTACAACATAAATATAAATGCACAAGGCTTCATCATAACCATATTGCAAATCACATACATAACTCTTCCTGGGACATTGTCAGGAACACTGCTGATATAAACTGCTACACAACTGACTGCACTCAGAATCAATCTCCGCGTCTATGATATCATGCTGATAACATATCCATACAACATATGCTCAAGGATTTCTACATAAGACTTCCATGCACACTGCTTACCATATGTTGTCATCAATGACAAACATACAGTCAACACTAGCTTGCTGGAAAATCTCCAACACTCATCAGTTAGCTTAATTGATCCTTTACCCCTCACAGGACATGGTGCATCATTACCAAACTTAACACTTCTACCTTTGTAATGATCTAGGGTTTCAAATTTACTTTTATCACCAGTCATGTGATGTGAGCAACCACTATCAATAATCCAGTTATCACCTTTACTCACATAAGAAATAAGTGCATTTTTCTCATCTTCATCATAATCATCTTTCATAGCAACATAAACTACTTCAATATCAAAATCATCTCTATCACTTCAATTTCCTCTTCAGCAATATATCAGTATTTCTTACCTTTATCCTTGTAGTCTCTTTACCTTTGGTGATCTCTGTTATCTCTCTTATCTTTGTACTTGCTTTCTCTTTCCTCATCCTTGTCATTCTTGTCAGGACATCTTGCAACAATATGGCCAACTTTGTTACATGAAAAATAGATTATAGGAAGTTTACCTTTATATTTTTCTTTTCCTATTTTTAATCTTCTAGCCATGAGTGCCTCAAGATCATTTAGTTCCTCATCAGAAGTGTCACTGTCACTTTCACTATCACTTTCACTTTTCACACATTTTTCTTTTTCTCTCTTAGATTTATGCAAACCATTTCTGACTTGAATGCAGATTCAACATTAGGAACAATGTAGTTATCATAGTTAGATAGCTCAAAAGTAGTAAGCTTACCAACGAGACTTTCCAGAGTTAGAACATTACCAGGATTACATCTTGATTCTTGAATTGCTGAAATTCTGATAGCATAGATAGGAAGAAAAGTTTTCAATACCTTACCAATGACAGTCTCATCATCAATGATTCCATTGGCTCCTCTAATAGCATTCACTATCTCCTTAATTATATCATAGTACTGAGCAATATTTTCACCTTCTTGTATTTTCATTTCATCAAACTTACCTCTCAAGCTTTCAGCTTTTGCTTTTAGTACATTTGTATCACCACCATAGATGGTTGCAAGAGTATCCCACTTTTTATTTGCAGTAGTGCAATCTTTGATATCTTCAAATTTAGGATAGCTTAAGGAAGATGTAGTCTCCAAAATTTCTTTATTGTGTTCTTGTTTTACTTTCATCTCCTTGGGAGTGAAAGGTGCAGTAGGTATAACATAGTCATGTTCAACAAAGTATTTCATCGAATCACCAATACCAGTTAGATATAGTTTCATCAGACTCTGCCATGTAAGGAAGTTCTCCTTGTTCAACTTCAAGACCTCCTTTTTATACATCTTGATCATTAGCTTCAACTACCTTTAAACTTTTTCTCTGTAAGCACCTATAGCTCCGATACCAATTGTTAATATTATTTAGAACAACAGAGAGGGGGGGGGGGGGAGGGGTGAATCAGTTGTTCTCAGGTCCATATGCACCAATTAAACTTTTAAACACTTTAACAATCTCAAATCTAATCACCAACACAACTCGGTCTCTAAAGTATATATACTAGAAACATGTAGTCCACTGTCCAAAAGTAATTAACTTGTAGAATATAGAAACATTCACATCAAAACATTCACACAAGTATAACACCATGATTTATAGTGGAAACCCAATTTGAGAAAAACCATTTTGTAACATGTTACTGATATTTTCACTCTTCTAAAGTGAGCTCTGTGAAAAGCCAACCTTGTTAAAAGTTTACAAACACACTGCTAGGTGTGAACCTGTTAAAGGATTTAAACACTCTGTCAAAAGTGACCTGGTTAAAGGATTTAAGTACATTCCATTAGAATGCCACCTTGATTAAAGGATTTAAACAATGACTATTAGGTCAAACTTGATTAAAGGATTTAGACTGATACAATGATTAGAAAGTAGCAGTAGTTTCTAATCTAAAAAACATACAACTCACTTTGCAAATAACAGATCAAATTCACACATATATGTTGATTTACTGACTGAGTTCCATTTCCATCTCCATCACTGATCTGCTCGAAATTCACTTCAAGAAATCACAACTCTGATCAACTCCTTCACCTTCAACCTTCTTCTTAGACTTATCAGCCAATAACATCAACAACTTCAGCATACTTTGTAACCTCACAATTAGGTTTTCTTTATACCTCTTCAATTAGGTAGATCCATCTTTTGCCTCTTAATCTCCTCCGTAGATCTTAGGTTTAGGTCAGATTCATCGAATCCTTCCAACATTTAAGTTCTTCATCCTTCTTTCTAGATACATCTTCAAACTTCTCATTAAATCCATAATAAAATGATTTACCATGTATTAAATTCTCCATACAATTAATTAATAAAGTCAACATGATTTACATAACCCAAGAATTCAACTATGTTGGCTGGGAATCTAAATTCTTTCTCCAAATGTAAATTACCGACACTCAGTCAATACTGTGTTCATCTCCTCGGTCATCACTGCGTAACTCGGTCATCTCTACAAACTATCTTCCTCGGCTAACACTGTCTTGCTCGGTAATTTCTTGTCGCTCAACATAAACTGATGTTCGGTCAACACTAAATTTACTTAGCATATACTGGCACTCGGTCGACACTAACATCAATCAGCTTAAACTAGATTTCTTCACTTTTTCTTGGTTAAGCCTACTTCTTCAGTCTTTCTTCTTACTTAGATAAACAATACATTATCTTATCAATGTGCCAAATAATCAAGTACCCATTGAAGTATCAAATAACTCAACCTTTCCCTAGGTTCTCTTGTTATCTCCCTTGCCCTAATCCTTTTCATCAATCAATAGATATAGAACTTTCTTAGATAGCAACTGTCTTATCAGTTAAGGTTTGACATCATCAATGACAATACAACAATTGTTTCAATTGCAGTTTCCAATAGGATTGACTTGAATGAATTTGAGAAACTAGATCTTGGATGCTTGCCTTCAAATCTTGAACCCAATTGCTTGAAGGCTTGAATGCTCTTGAAACTTGATTAAATTTGATAGCTTGATTATATATTAATAGACAGATTAACAAAATGAAGAAAGATAGAGAGTTTATATACTTTATCCATCATTTTAGGATTTAAAAATAAGACAGACCGACCACGAGATCTAATTTCACACTAACACCCTATCATAGGGCTCTGGGCCAAATTTGGGCCAAAGGTGAAAGAACAAAACATTTGAAACATTTTGTTCCTAGGTACAAAATTTTTCAAACGTTATAGACCTAGGATAATTAACCCAAATTTGAACTAGGTGTTGGGATGGTGGAAAATATGTGGAAAAAGAAAAATCAAGTTGTTAAGATCAAGCATAACGGACACCAGATCTTAAAATCACCTAAATGGGGCCTAATAGAGCAACAATAATGGGTGCTAAAATTTTAGGACAATACATTTAGTGCCCCTTAGTGGGAGTATGAGACAAACTCATGCTCATAGTAAAGTATATCAATGCATAAGAACAATCTTATCAAGGTCGCGAAGACAAAGAAACATCAAGCTCTCGAGTGACTTAAGTCCCCATCAAATCCAAAAGAGAGAGAGAGAGAGAGAGAGAGAGAGAGAGAGAGAGAGAGAGATGACAACTAGCGTAGTAAGGTATTTCCTTACTATGGATTATGCAAAGAGAAAGCACTGCCTGCAAAAGATGGAATTGATAGTGTAGCAAGCTGTGTTATGCTAGTCAACCATTAAAAAAGGGACTAGTCCTTAATAAAATCATTGTCTCCATTAAGGGATCTTGAAAATGTGATTAGTCCAAAGGAAAGGATTATCTCCAAAGGGATCTAGAAAAAGAGGACCAATCCTTAAGGAAAGTATTGTCTCCATTAAGAGATTCATTGAATAATGTACAAGGCCATGACAATGAAAAGATGAACATAAGGAAAACATTGTCTCCTTATCCATTTGCATAAGAGATTAGGTTGAATTTTTGTGTGTGTGTGTGCGCAAAATGTGAAAAAATGTGTGAATTTTATGCCTCCACATTAAAGTGATTGCAAACGCCTTAATGGGAGCAATAGATTTAATGAAGCATACATGCACCCACAAGAGACGTCTCCACTATGAGATTCCCTCAAGAAAGGACAAACCAAGGGAAATGAAACACTTGACAAAAGAGAGAATGAAAGGGATCTACTAACTCAAGGGTCAGTATAATCATATGATAATTCATGTATATTAGAATTATATCAAAATGAATTTTCGTCATTCCCCAAAGGTAGTAGAACTACAAGCACTATGGAAGAATGTCACATAAGAGTTTCGAAGATGAGTCTTTTGGGGAAGACATCATTGAGACAAAAAAGAATAGGTAGTTATTTTTTTGCATCATCCCCAATCAGATAACACAAACACATTTACAAACAGTGGCACATGCACACCATAACATGTAACAACATATATAAGAATATCAAAACAACTTGATTCCTTCATCACCTTGCATCAACAAAGAAACATGGGTCTTCTAGAGAAATATAAACAAAATATATAATAAGTATCACATCACGGGGGAAGCACATTACAACTGTCAAACAAAAAAAATCCACTAGAGCACAAGAGGAGCTAGACAAACATATTGACCAACCCCCCCTTCTCAGTCTATAGTGTTTAGGGAAGGTGGGAAATGTGTGAGAGGAGCAAGATCAAGAATGCCAGATGGAACAATAACCAATTCCAAACAAAAACCATGTTATGAAGATGGGTCACTTTATTCGTTACTAGGACTAAGAGATATTTGTTTTTGCAAATCTAGTTGGAAAATCATTAGTAACATCAATAAGCTCACACATATCATCATAAAAACTAGCATGAACATCATCATTTGCATTAGGAACATTGAAATCATCATCATCAAGAGTATCTTCATTCATCCAAATTAATTGTAATAGAATCTAAGATACAAATATAATTATCATGTTTGTTCAATTTCATCCTTTTCAAATTAACTTGCTCCATTGAGCTATGCATAGGTTGTTCAAAGGGAATCAAATAATCAATAAGTATTGTTAGAGTAAACTATTAATTATGTTAATTAATATTTACTCCCTTCTTAAGATGCCAACTCTTTTGCTTTAGTTGTTTATATTTAAACACACATGCATGAGTTGTTTTAAACTCATGCACTAGTTGTTTTAAATATAAACTTGCATGCATTAGTCATGTAATAGTTAAACTAATTATTACATGCACTAGGGTTTGTCTTTTAAGGCTTTTGATCTCCTTGATAAGGATGATCCATTGTACATTTAATTCATTCATTAATTGAGGATATTTTCTTCTTCATATTTTTGAGTCAAACCCTTGCCCTCTTCTTGTCTCTACTTCCTTGTAACAGGTTTTTGTATGCAAGTGATCTTCGAGTTTTGTGGATTTGTATTGCTCAAATCCTACATGGTATCAGAGCCTAATCTGCTACAGCTTGTTCATGTTTGAAGGTTTCAGATTAGGGTTTTTTTTTTAAAAATTGAAATTAGGGGGTCGCTAAATTTTGGTGCACTTTGTGCTCAAACGGACCTCACCATTGAGCTTGCAGTGCCCAAAAACCCCTATTTCAATATAAGGCACATCTAATTTGGACAACTTTACATTTTGGGGATTTTTTGGGTACCATAAGCTTGACACGCTTCATGAGGTAGAAATTGTACAAATTGGTAGGCTTCCCGAGGTAAAATTTGTAAAGATTGACACGCAAAATGAGGCAAAAATTTTATTGTTCGGCATGTAAAATAAGATCAAAAAATTTGGCATGCAAATTGAGATAAAAATCTGAAAGGCTTGGCACGGATCCCGATGCGCACATGCGCTTTTGCAATTTTATTATTATTATTTTTTTTTCCATTTTGGGTGGTGACGGCCATTTGGCTGTCAAATTTAAGCCCGTCATTTGATGACATCAACATGCATCATCATCATTTGCACCATTTTTGAGCCCTCTCGCGCACCAATTGGTATTTTGCTCATATCTTGAGCATACAGTGTCAAAATCGGGCAAATGAGATATGGTCGAAAAGCTGGTTCCGAGCTCTATCTAGATCTAGAGGTTTGAATTTCTTATTTTGATTTTTTTATAGTTTTTTTTACCGTTAAATTTAGATGTTCAATTTTGCACTCCAGAAGCTCTATCTTGCGCATCCGGACTCCGTTTTGGGAAAGCGAGATATTGTTGGAAAGCTTGTTCTGAGATATTTCTATTTATATGAGTCATTTTTCTAGATTCTACTCTAGGTATATTTTATTCAGGTTTTTTCACTTCTGCACTCTGGTGGATATCTTGGATGTTACAGGTCCTGAGATCTCTTCCCTTTAAGGGATGACTCTTCTTAGGTTGTTCTTTTGTTTCAACAACCTTCTCTCTTATTTGAGCAGTAGATACTTCACTTTTGTAGAAATCTTTTATGCACATGCACAGAGATAAAGTGTCATTTTCTTGCATGCTTGGAATCTTGAACATGTTTGTGCTATTTCTACTCGCACTCCATTATAAAGTGCCATGGGGGGGTTTGATGTTTGCCTTTGTTTGCCATCTACCTTTGTCAAGTGAGTGTTCCTTCCATGAAATTAGCCTTAGGGTATCTTTATTTGTGCTTGTGCTTTCTATGCACCTTCGATGCTCCTAGTTCTTCACGATGCAATTCTTATTGACACTCTTTTTAGTGTACCTATCACCTCTCTCTTGTCAGCATTATGGGGGGTTTCTATTGATCATTATTCTACTTTCTTGGTTCAATAGTGTGAGCTATGTATTCATTATTTGTTCCTATGTACTAGGCTAATGCAGTGGCTGGGTACCTATGCATTTCGGTGAGATGGATCATTTACCATATAGACACTCTTTCTTTCCTATTTTTGGATGCACTCTTCCAACTTTGATTGATCAGCTCTTCAGGCTTTTGGTGTTTATGCCATTTATATCTTCGAGTTCAGGTGTTTGCCTTTGTTTGCCTCCTGATTCGAGTAGTGTCATTTGAGGGCACTCATGCAGATTACAGTCTTCTCTACCTAGTCATATTTCTGTGGAGGATCTTTAGATCAGCAGTTACTTTTTGACAAAGTTTGCATCCTTTTTCTTCGGTGATGTTCTACATGTTCATTCTTCTTTCTATTTTCTGGAACATTCCTAATTTTGGAGGCTTCTTTAGTCCTTCAGATTAGTCTTTGTCTCTTTTTGGAGTAGAGTTTTTCCCATGTGGTTTTCTCTATTTCTCTACTTTATAGAGACTCTCCTTTGTACATGGGTACCTCATCAGGCCATGTTGTCGGACCCATTTTTATGCTTTCAGCACTGTAGTTTCTTTTGCTTTCTTCTTGCATTGTTTGTAGCTGCATTGTTTCTCATCTTAAGGGGGGTGTTAGAGTAAAGTATTAATTATGTTAATTAATATTTACTCCCTTCTTAAGATGTCAACTCTTTTGCTTTAGTTGTTTATATTTAAACACACATGTATGAGTTGTTTTAAACTCATGCACTAGTTGTTTTAAATATAAACTTGCATGCATTAGTCATGTAATAGTTAAACTAATTATTACATGCACTAGGGTTTACCTTTTAAGGCTTTTGATCTCCTTTATAAGGATGATCCATTGTACATTTAATTCATTCATTAATTGAGGATATTTTTTTCTTCATATTTTTGTGTCAAACCCTTGCCCTCTTCTTGTCTCTACTTCCTTGTAACAGGTTTTTGTATGCAGGTGATCTTCGAGTTTTGTGGATTTGTATTGCTCAAATCCTGTAGGTATCTTACAGGAATAAATATTTTGGGAAGCATGATCACATTCTCTAGCACGATGTTTACAACAACACTCATGAGCATAACGGTAATGTTTGGTTTTTCTTGAGATTTGGTTTGGTTTAAGATCAATCAACATGGGCCTTTTTCTTATTTAGGGGGAAGAACGGAAGGAACCGCACAAGGTTGAGTGGTAGCATTGGTAGAACATTTATAGGATATAGGAGGTGAAATGGAAGCATATAGAGGAGGTTTGGAAGGTGTAGGAATAAGTATAGGTCAAGGGAAAGGAGATGGAATATCCTTAGGATCACTAAACTCACAATTTTTTAAGATTTTGAATCTATTAGGATTGAAAAATATTGTCTTTGCAAGGTTGAGTTGGTTGAGGCAGGGAAGGCCAAAATAAATCAAGGTCAAAGCTATCTCGAGATGCTAAAGGCTAATAGAGAGTATGATTAATTGTGATTATTTCTCCGTCATGGAGAAATTTCAAATACTTATGGATAGGAGAGACTACAAATTTCATGGAGGTGAGCCAAGGAAGACCAAGTATAACTTGAAATTGGTTGGAAGTTTGGATGACAAAAAAAGGTGAAATCTAGGTTTTTACCACCAACTTCTATGAGAAAAGTAATGGAACAATAGATAGGATAAGTGAAATCATTGAAAGTTTGGATTACCACATTGGATTTGTCATAGAAATCTCACTGCAATTGCCTAGTGTAAATATGTTTTTCAGTTATAACATTCACCATGCAAGTAGGATCTATAAGGACACCACAATAAAGAAGACCATTAACCTTTTCTACGATGTAAAGAGGACCATCAAGTGCTATATTCGTCTCTTTAGGATCAAATATAATGAAAAGCTCAAGTTCATGTTTAGGTTTGGGTACAAATTGATCAATAAGGTTGATAATATTGTTGGATTCAATACACTCAATATCATAGTCAAAAACATGGGCAGAAAAAGAAGGTAAAGATTAAGTAGACTCAACAGTATTGGTTGAATGAAACATCAAAACATTGGGTATAAATTTACAAGTTTTGGATGGGAAGTTCTACAGATTTTTTTCCTTGATCATTAACACCCTCAATAGATATAACTTTGGAATCAATGAGCTCTTGAATAACAAATTTCAAATAAAAACACTTCTCGGTATCATGGCCAGGTTGACGATGATATTGACAAAAAGTTTTATGGTCAAAATATTTAGGAAAAGGTTTGGATGTATCAATCAGTTTAATGGGAGGAAGTTGTAAAATATCAACATTAGTCAACTTCAACATCACATTATGCAAAGATTGAGAAAGAGGTGTAAAATTATGAGGTCTAAAAGTAGATGACAAAGGAGCCACACCTTTGGATGTTTTTTCCACTTGCTCATCAAAATTGTTTGATAAAGTATTGATATTGATTAAGCTCTTAAAATATTAAAACTTTTGAAACAACTGAGATGCGACATTACTCTTATCAACCAGAGCTGTTGGAGTGGTGCTCTTAAATTGACTACTTGAAGTTGATAATTATGAATCACTGCACACAATTGAGTAAAGGAAGATAATTTAGAAAGAAATATATTATCTATAGTGTCTTTTTATAAATCAGCAATGAAAATATGTTGAACATCAATATCAAGTACATGATAAAAAATTTGAGAATGAAAATGCTTAAATCTACCAATGAAATCAGTCACTTTGTCTTTAACATCTTGTTTATAATACATCAAATCAGTCAAAGAGATTTTAGCACCATATTATTTTGAAACTGTTGAATACAAGAATTTGCAAGTTTTTGAAAGTAATCAATGTAATAAGGAGGCAAAGAACGATACCATTGCAATGTTTTATCTTGAAAGGTTCTAGTAAATAGTTTAGCCATGAACCTTTGATCATGAGATAAATCACTACACAATGTTTTAAAGGTTTTAACATGAGTCAAGAGATCACTTTTAGCATCGTAAGTCTCTAAATGAGGATTTTCCATGTATTGAGGGATAACGATGTGAATGATATCTAAGGACAAAGGACTAGCAATGCCGGAAGTAGGAATGTTTAACTTGGATTGAGTCATAGACATGATTTGTTGTTGCAAGGATGAAAGTGTTTGAGCCAAGCTCTTGATAATATATTTTCTAGAAAGAGTGGTAGGATATGTGTGTGAAAGATTTAGATCATTATGGGAAATGAAAAGAATAGTAGAATGTGCAAATGGAACACTATTGTAAGTGGGCATGGATGTGTGTGCTAAAATGTTGACACACTTCTATGAGTCATTATATCCAAGATTTCTTGAGAATGAGGTCTCAAATGGCAACTCATAGCCCTCTATTCATGGAGTGCAAGGGTTTATAA
Organism: Chamaecyparis obtusa; assembly: GCA_027943335.1. NCBI lineage: Eukaryota > Viridiplantae > Streptophyta > Pinopsida > Cupressales > Cupressaceae > Chamaecyparis > Chamaecyparis obtusa. Next base: position 103,410 of record BSBK01008261.1, on the reverse strand, counting down.
TGGAGGCCCTCAATTTAGACCTAGTTTGTGCCCATGCAAGTACACCATAAAACAAGAGATTCAAAGAAGAAAAGAATGAATTCTAGTCTCCATGATCATCAAATATGCATGCAAATGAAAATGGAAGTTATTCTATATGATAACAATGCATGAAAGCAAACTAATCTATGAAAGGAAATATGCATGCAAGATTATTCTATGAAATGAAATATGAATCTAATCTAACATGCAAGTGAAAGAGTAATCTAAATGGATTTCCATGGAGGCATGAGAGAAGAAGACAAGAAAAGAGAAGTTGCAATGTTCAAGCTCAAGTGCTCAAACTCTCTTCCAAAATCGTTCTCCAAACCTACAGCATAACAATAAAATAAAATTTGGGTCTCTAAAATCTGGATCTACAAAATCTCCATGCCTGGATGCCTGGATGCCTAAAATGAGAAGGAGAGGGCCCCTTATAAAGGATTTAGAAATGAATGGACAGTCAAGATTAAGAGGCAAAAATAATTATCAAAGGTGGAGATTAAATCTTGGTTGATCCATGTGCTCAAGATTCTCAAGAGGCAAAATCAATGGACATGGTTAAGAGGCAAACAGATGTGTGGAAGAGATTAAGAGGCAAAAGGAGATTCCACTCATCTTGGAAAGTGTGCATTCAATGTGTAGACAAAAAGTCTTTTTATTTTATTTTATTATTTATTATTTTTAGCAAAGTGGTTTCCATTATTTAATTAAAAGATTTTTTATTTATTTAAAAGAGATTTGTTCTTTTAATTAAATGTGGCTTAGGATAAAGTGATTTTATTATTTAATTAAAAGATTTTTTTAATTTAATTAAAAGGGAGCATGTTCTCTTAATTAAATAAAACTTAGGATAAAATGATCAAACCTTAGGAAATATTGAAATATTTTAATTAATTACAATTTGATCTAGGAAATTGATTTGATTTGAAAATATTGCAAGACATTGATTTAGGAAATTGATAAATTGGTGAATGGGGGCCCAAGGTCTAGGTGACCATTTTAGGGTGCATACATGATGACGGTAAAAACATATATAGAATAGTTGAAGGAGGAACAATAGTATTAGGAATGATGACATGTGTAGGATTAGTGTTTTGAATGGAAGTGGTTATGAGAGGTGGAGCATAAGTGGACATATTAGGAATAGAGGTAGGAATAGGAATGAAGGTCTCAACACTAGTGGTAGGTGGAATGAAACCCAATTCTTGGACATAATCTCTGATAGGCTTGACATTGTTATCAATGCGATGAGATATACTACACAAGATATTAACACCATGTTCATCATTATGAATTATCTTCTTCAAACCCTCTATTATAGAGAAGACCTTGGGAATAGAGTTCTCTTATTCTAACCATTGCTCAAAATGTTTTCAGTCATGGGAAAATTTTTGCACTTGCATGGGAGGGACTCTTAAGGTTTCATTGTCATCATGAGAAGAGTGGGAAGAGTTGTTCTCAACAATATGATGAATTTCATTAGTAGACATGTTTGTCTCATCAAGAGTCCTAGGAAACATAGAGGACTTGAGATCAAAGGAACCCATAAGTCTATGAATTCTCCTAACTGGAATGATATAGGTAGGACTCAATGTAATAATACTCATGCAAAATAAGATGAAAAATAGATAAATCTAATGTAAATATGAACTTTGAAAAGATATGCAAACATTTATCAACTAAGCACAATAGTACATTTAATGAAAAACACATCTAACCCATCAAATCAAATATGAAGATCTAATGCATAAAGGGGATATAACAAAAAAATCAAAATACAAATGTCACGAGTCGGGTTCACCAAAAATGTACAAGGTGAAAAGGGGAGAAAAAAGAAAAGGGGTTGATTACTCCTTTTCCAAATTGAAGACTCGAAAGGAAGATGTCCCAAGAGGCTCAAGTAAGGATCTAAGGGCTAATTGAGGTAGTGATACTTTGCTAAATATGTAATTTAAAAAATGGAAAAGAGAAAAGATGCAATATAGATGAAAAAATAGATAAATAGAGATGAAAATAGAAATAACATGCTGATAACTAACTACCATAAAAATGAGCCAAATTGGGGTCCAGACTGTTGTACTAACCCAAAATTACAGGGTACATAATGTTTCAAACATTCTATACTTGGAAACAAAAGGTTTCAAACATTATGTACCTAGAAAAATATCGTTTCAAATGTTTTATTCTAGGTAATTTTTCTTGGAATTTTTAGGGATCCTTTGACTATTTTCAATTAGCCTAAAAAAGCTCTAATAGCTTTGTAACCTATTCCTTGCATAAACCCTCATGGACAGATGTAGTAATCACTCATACCCATGAAGATGTTTGAATGTGCTTGAAATTAAGGAGTTAACCTTAGAATGTAGAATAAGAATCAAGAACGCCCTCACAAGTGCATGAATCTATGAACGCCACTCCTAGATCTTCAATGTAGACATGATTGATAATCACTTGCAATGAAGGAGAGATGAATGTGGATGGAAGGAATGATCTTCTTTCTTGATTGAAAATTATTCTACTTGGCCATCATGGGAGAGAAACTTACTTCAATGGAGAATATTATGTTGGAATTTACTTGAATAAACTAGAGAAGCTATATCTTGGATGCTTGCCTTCAAATCTTGAACCCAATTTCTCAAATGCTTGAATGTTCTTGAAGACTTGATTGCATCTAATATCTTGATTGCATAATAATAGATAGATTACCAAAATGAGGAGAGATAGGGTGTTTATATACTTCATCCATCATTTTGGGACTCAAAAATAAGCTAGGCCAACCATAGGATCTAATTTCCCACTAACACCCTAAAATAGGGCTCCAGGCCAAACAATGCAAGAACAAGACATTTGAAACATTTTGTTCGCAAGTACAAAATATTTCAAACGCTCTGTACCTATAATAATTACCCCAAATTTGAACTAGTTGTGGATTGTGGAAATTATGTGGGAAAAGAAGAATTGGGTTGCTAGGATCAAGCATAACAGACATCAAATCTCAAAATCACCAAAAAGGGGCCTAATAGAACATCAATTATGGGCATTCTATTTTTAGGATGGTACAAATGTAGAAGGGGTTTTTCCCACAGTCGTATTTATTGAATTATTGTTGGTGAATTATTCCTAGCCTCTTAGCAAATTACCTAAACTCTTGTTCACAAATTCTATTTGGCCATATGTCTATGTTTGGTAAGTTGAACTAAAGCCCAACTATTTTCCAATCTTCTTCCACAAGGTGTATTAGAAATGACCTACAAACTTTGTGATTCTAAAACTATTATTTTGTTGGAATTTGTCATTGACGATTTTGTTTGTGATATGAGAAGGAGAATGTTATACACAATTATGCAAGGTTTTCATTGACGTCAAAATGTTGCTTCTTGAAGAAATGATCTCTATTGACTTTAGTATTCTAGGATGTATATAGAGTTCTACTTATGTTGTGTCTATTTTGCCAACTCTATATTTTTCTGCTTTGTTTTGGTTTTCATTCCTCCACCGTTATCTATATTGCTTTGGGTTTTTTTTAGTATGCTAATAGATGACAATAGTACTCAAAGTCAAGTCTTCACATGATATTATTCTACAGTATAAAATTTATAAGGTTCAAAAGTTCTGTTTGGAAGTTTCTCTGTTTCCTTCAGTACAAAACTAGTTATTTAGAATGTCTACAATTTGTCAAATTGTTGTATTCTTCCCTATAGTTTTTGAGGAAAAGTTAAGGATTGATTGTAGCATGTGGTTTCTAGTTGGTATCTATTTTCACTATACCTATAACGACTTATCTAAATGAAACATGTGAAATATTTAGGGAGAAAATGTGTGAAGTGTTTTGGGAGATGACTCAAACTTTTGAATGAAGTGTACGGAGCATGTTGGTTCCCAAATTGTCTGGTTGGAAATCCTATGAGCTTGCCTACTCAATGTTGGGATCTTCCAACTCAATTTGATCAACTAACATGAATAGTATTAAAGGATCCAATTCCCCTCCACTTTTGGTTCTGTGGGACCAAGGCGGGTGTACCTATTCCTAAGCCAACTCCTCTGGCCTCAAGATTTTCATAGTAGATAATCTGATCACAAATGCAACCAAAGAATCTTCCAAATGGAAAGAAATCAAGAAGACCTTTAGAATGCACAACTTGAACAATATGTATAAGTGCTTGAAAATATAAATTGCCTGAATGTAAAATGCTTGAAAATAAGAATGCTTGAAATAATTAAATGTTTACATAGAATGTTTCAATAATTTAACTGATTCTTGCAAGAAGAAATATAGAAAAGAATCACTAACTTCAACTATGGATCTAATGATTACCTTTCAATGATCTCAAAGATCAGTGCCTTATTCATTTGGCAATAGAGTCTACCACAAAGAAGATCCTTGTGTACAAATTTATGGGACAATATACATTCAAGTATCATCAATTGTTCATGTACTCTAAATGTAGAAAATCAATCATATATATGCAATTCAATGTTAGTCCAATAGGATTTTAACTTCTTTGGAGGGAAGACCAATTAGACAAGGATGGGGAAACACCTGTATATTTCACACTATCCATGTTTATCAAAAAAAGAATTCTATGAAGGACCTAAATGCACAAGAATTATCAAGAATAATTCAACAATTACCTTGGTGACCGCAAAGGACTAATCCAAATTGCAATTTACCCCTATGCGTCAAATGAACAAAAACACAAAAAAATTATTGATCATGAAATAATAATACATCAGTTCAAGTTGCAAGTCGTGAATTCTAATCTAATATCCTCATTACAAATTGGAATCATATTCTGATGAAAATCTTCATTCTCAAAGCCTTATTGATTTTAGTATCCTCATTTATATTTAAATGAAAGGATGCATATTGTATACACCTAAAAATGGTCACCTAGACTATTAGCCCCTTTTGCTAAATCACTAATTGCTTATTCTTGATCAAATCCTAGTTCTATCATTTATTTGATTATTTTCTATGGGCTAACCATCTTATCTTAAGTCTTTATTTATTTAAAAGGAATATTTCCTCCCCTTTTAAATAAATAAAAGCCCCCACTTTTCCCCTTATCTTAAGTTGCACAAATAAAACATTATTCTTATTTTATAAAAAGGGAAAAAACACTTTTTGTCTCATATGGACACAAAAGTCAACTTTTATTTTCCTATTGGAGGATACTTGTGCACATGGATTGCTCCTCTTTTAAGCTCCACCGTTGATTAAATCTTTTGCCTCTTAATCTCCATGGTCCATTCCTTCTCATTTCCTTTAAAAGAAGAGCTCTCTTCTTCATTCTAGATCCTCAACTTTTTATGCTAACTTTATGCTGCAGGATTTCTAGGTCACTTTGGAGCTTTTTGAAGATTTGTAGCATTCTTGCATTCTACATCTCATTCTTGCATTCTTAGCTTAGCTTCATATTTATGCTTTCTTAGATTAACTTCATTTCTATGCTCTAGATTAGCTCACATAGATTAATTAGCTTGGGTTGTAACACTTGCATATTTCCTTTCATAGCTTAGCTTGCATTTCCATTTCTAGTATAGTTGCATTGCATTTTCATTTTTGATTCTTGAGGATATTGGCATTCTTTCCCTTGTCTTCATTGAATCTCCCATTGCATGGTTTACTAGCAAGGTTATAGGCTAAATAGCTCTAGCTGAGAGCATTCTTAAAACCCTTGCACTCCATACCTAGGGAGCTATGGATCGATTTGTGAGGGCTCATTCTTGAGTTTCCTTGCATGTAATGATCCATAGAAGTGTGACACATTTATAGCACACATTTTTGGTGCCCACCGTGGGGCAGAGTAGGTAGGATTTTCCCTTTAGTTTCTTGCATTTTTGTCATTTTTTGGAAATTTTGCAGGTTCTGGTTCTCTGTCTTAGAGTATCGCGCGATACTTCTCAGGTATGTCGCACGATATACCTTACTATATGCGTGTGACACTTCATGCCAGAGAAGAATTGCATGGCAGTATTGAGGTATATCACCTGGTGTCGTGTGAAGTATCGCCTGCCTATTGTGTAGTATATCGCCTAGACTAAGGTATATCGCCCGGGTATAAGAAATTGTGTCACGCGATACTGGTGAAGTCTGAGGTATATCGCTTGAACCTAACAGAGAGCTATTTTTGGGCTATTTTATCTATCTTGCAAGTTTCAGGTTCTCTGCTATCTTTTTGAAATTTTTTGAAATTTCCAGCATTTTCAAATCCGTGCCACTCTGGGTGCCCATTTTTTTTGAAATTTTGCAAATGGTATCAAAAGTTTAAGTGTGATATATCGTTGGAAAGGTCTTTCCAAGCCTAATCCAACCATGATGGTTGCATTTTCAGATTTTATCATTTGATCAGTTATTTTTGCAGATTATCTAATTTTTTTTTCATGTACTAATCGTTGTTAGATTTTGGATTTTGATTCTCCTAACTCTTGTTGGTCTAACAAGTTGTGGTTGTAGGTGCTTCTTGCTTGAAATTTGCTAAAATTGCATGTCAAAGAGGGTTACTAATGGTTTTTGCAGGGCTGCCCTAAGCATAAAAACCAAATCAAGTGCTTGTTTAATTGCTTTCTTTATTAAGTGCGGCATATACTAGTTGTTTCCTTTCATAGGCACTTAATCCCTTGTTGTAGAAATTTTGAGGTGGTAGGAGAGTATGCTCTTCACCCTTGTGGTGAAATAGAAATCTTGACCCATCTTGGGATTTTGAAAGCAAGGGGGTAATTGAATCTTTGCTTGGTGTGTTTGGGAGAGATTCTTGAGATAGGGGAGTATGCTCTTCACCCTTGTGGTGAACCAAAAACCTTGAACCTCAAGAGTTAATCCACTTTTTGTTTAGTATAAGGATCCTTTAGCGGGCCTGCTCTTGAGCAATCAAGAGGAATGACCCAAGTGGGGACAACCTTGTCATCATTTTCATTGGTGGCAAGTGATTCCAACTCACTATAATCTCAAGGCTATCGAGGACACAAAACCTTGGTAGACATAACACTTGTCTTTGCTTGATGTTAGTAGCTCATGGGATTGTGACCATGGGGAAAGCATTGAGCACTAATGCTTAAGGTACTCTTGAGGCCGCGAGGTCTTAGTCCTTTATGAGGAGCAAGAGGGGTGTTATGAACGGAAGCCCTTACTACGAACCATTAGATAGAGGCCACCTTATTTTAGCCGCTTACATTCTTGGTGCAGGGATTGATCCAAGTGGACTTACTCGGATCACCCCAAGACACTCACAATATGTGTTCCTTTGGTTGTGTTTTTGACACTTCCATGACAATGCCAATATCTCTTGTGGGCAACCACTTGGTGTGAGGCAAGGGAGCATCAAGTTGTGGGCCACGTTGCTAAGTAATGAGCCTTGTCCTTCTAGGTAGTAATTTCTTGAATTGTCTTCAATTGTGCTATACCAGTATAAACATTCTCAACATTCAAACAAATGGTAGCATTCATAAGGTTTTCTACTTTGATATCACAAGTGCTTGTCTTGACAAGGTTGCTTTTGCCCTTGATTCAAGTGTTCTATGACATGTTTGATCACCTACTGTTTGCAAACTTGTCTATTATCTACTATTACTATATTTTTGAACTGTGAAATTGAACTTACAACCTACAACATTGACCAACTTGCTTTCAAAATTGAGTTTTTCATGTTCACTGGTCAAGAGTCACATTGTTTGCCTAGGAACTATTGCACAAAGTTATTTTTCTATCTCACTGCTGCTTGCAATCCAAAGTTGATTTGTGTCACTTCCAGTCATCCTTGGTCAATCTAGGTCAAACCTTAGGTGCTATGTCATGTTGCTCAATATCCAAATGAATTTAAATGGTCTCAATTTGCTCAAAATGACTCTTGGTCACCTTTCTTCCACATCTCTCATGTCTTCCTAGTCTCCCATTTTCACCCTTTCTCTTCTTTCTTCATGCTTCTTTCTCTTCTTCCTAAAATTTTCATGTCTTCTTGATTCTTTTCCTCTTATTATCTAGTCTACCTTCTTCTATTCATTTCTTTCATGCTTGATTCCTCCTCTTCTAGAATCATGAGTTTCAACTATCTTGCTATAGAACCTCTCTTGAGAAGGGATGATCTCGAACTCATTGCTCAATTCGAACAGTATTATTTTTCCAACCATCCCGCAAGTCATCAACTTAAGGCAAGAGTAAACAAAAAGATGCTTGAGTCCGATGCCTTTGCTAGGATTATAGACATGATTCTCTCACAATCTCCTTCTTCCAATCACTCTTTATCTTCTAGGTCTTCTCATCATTCCTCATCTTCCACATCTTACCATGCCTTTTCCAGACATTATTCTCCTTCTTCAACTTCCAAATCTTATCATGACTCTTCTCAACATCATTCGAATTCTTCCTTAGCTAAGTTTTCTTCTTTCACCAGGTCTTCACCTTCCTCTTCTTCACGATCTTGTTCTTCCTCTACTTCCCCCAAGAGTCTTGCTTTTCTTCATGAGCCATACCATAATTAGCAATGTGACAATCCTTGTAATACTTTTGATGACTATGATGATGGACAATGTAGTGATACTTATGACACCTCTATTCCTCAGAATCCTCCTAGTCACAGACTCATGCTTACTGAAAATGGGTCGTCACATTGGATAGATTGTGATGGTGATCCATATGATTCTGATTTCAAAAGAGAGTTTGGTTATATTTGTAGACAATACCTTGATGATGATCCATCTACTACTGCTGAGGACTATGAAATGCAACGCGCTGATTATAAATGTTACTACTACAAGAATCTTTCCTCTAAGAATTCCACTACTAAAAATCAAAATTGCACTTCTGAGCAAGATCATGTTAATGCTGAACCTTTTTCTTGTGAGGGTCCCCTTCCATCCCCTACTTCTTCCAATACTCATACATCTCCTAAAGCTTCCGAGTCTTCCAAATCTTTCACAAGTCCTTCATCCAACAAAGATCCTAATACTTTTCATGCAGTTCCCTACAGTTATCCTCAAGGGCTACCTCTTAAAGAGACTCAAGCTCACCTTCAATTTGCTGCAAATACTTCTAATGATGCTAAACTGAAAGATCTTAAGCCTTCATCTACTATACTGCCTACTTCAGCTAATTCTTCACCATCTCTTCTAAAGTCTTCCATACAATCCCAACATGCTTCCTTGTCCTTAGAAGTGGCTTCATGTCAAGAGGACTTTAAAAATGATAAAGAAAAGAATATAAAAAAAGATCAAGATCAAGAACCCTCCATGTCATCCAATTATTTTCATGATGTCTCTGATCTGTTTCATGGTTCCTTTGATCCTCTATGCTCTTCTGCATTCATTCCACCATCTCCTAAGCAAGATCAAGCTACTACTTACACCGTTGAGCTTATTGATAATGAAAATAACCTTACCACACTGGCGCTTTTCAAAGATGATGTTTCCATTAAGGTTATTAAAAATGGTGTTGTTACTTCTGATGTAATGCCTATTGAAAATCAAAAGAAAGTTTATATGCTTATGCTACCCAATGATCCTTGTCAAGATCAAAATCTTCCATCTTCTTGTTCTATCGCTCCATGCTTGCTTCCGCTTTCTACTCTTCCTAAGTCTTTGCAAGCTTTGAACAATCCTATCAAGGAAGATGCTCCTATTCAAGATGTCCACAATTCTATTGAAAATTCCAATGCTCACTCCAAAGATGCTGATATCCTTGGTTGTCATATAGACGCTGATGAACTTATTGATTATCCTTTTGCATCTTCCACATCCATCCTTGGACCTCCTCCACCGTTGCTAAGGACTTCATGTCTTCCTTCAATCTTGGGCCCTTATGTCCCTTCACTTTCCCCTCCTAATTCTCCTAATTTTTCATCCATCTTGGGTCCTTACGTCCCTCCATCTCCTATCTTTCTTCAAGATCAACATAGATGCATACCCTTGAATCCTCTTCATCCACCCACCCATCTAAACCATTCATATTTTCCTCCTTCCACAAGTCCCAAGTCTTTTGGAAGTAACTTGAATGTTCAATACAAGAAAAAGAAGAAATACAAGAATCCATCAAAAAAAGAAGATCACCGTGTCTCCTCTAATCGACATGGAAGCATAAAGTCAAAAGAGATATCTAAGAAGAAAACTACAAGACAAGTATGGGTTCCAAAATCCATCATTGAAGATATTCTCTCTAAATCATCAAAAGAAAATAAAAATCCTAAGGCTATATGGATTCCAAAATCTCTCTTGAAAGAGTCTAATGTTGAGAAACAAGTGAAGTTGACATTCAAGCTTCCAAAGGCTTCCACTTCATCTTCTTCCAAAAACATTCTTCCATTCCATGTGCTTGAACCACAACCTCTGCTAAATATTCGCTATATTCCTTCTTGTATTCCTTCATTCACATTTCTTGCACCCTCTCGCCACCCTTCAAGGTGTGTGTTGATGTTGATCTTGTCTTCCTTTCTATCTACCCTTTCACAATCCTTTTGTTCACTACCCTTCTACCTTCTATCTTTTTTCCTTATTTTCATATTCCTCATATCTTCCAACCTCACTCGCTTTGCATAAAAACCTTATCCTCCATTTTTCTCTTCCATCTTCCTTTCCCTATCAGCATCTTTGAGCATATCATTTTGAATCCTTGGCATATTATGGTTTATCCTTTCAAGGAGCATTATCTGAAAAGCTTGTCTTCTTCTAGAAAAATAAAAATTCAAAAAAAGATAGAAAATAAAAAATGATGAAAAAAATTAAAAATGTGCCATGGTGAAAACCTAGAAACAGGCACCTTGGTAGCAAAAGTAAAGAGAAATAAATTCATCCTATGGTGAAAACCACTCTCTTGTGGCACCTTGGATAAGTACCATGATGAAAACCTGGCAATCAGGCATCATGCGTAGTTCTTCTACATTTTTCATCCATTCTGTCTTCTCTTTTTGGTCTTGACAATGTTGACCTATACATGAACATTTGGCTATCTTGTGAGCTATCTTACACTGATCTTGCTTTCATTCCATTCATGTCTAGCTTTCATTTTCCTCCATTCATTCTAGCCTTTCGCTATCCTTCTCCCCTTTGGTCTTGATCTACTATAAAAAAAAGTGTAAACACGATGCTACGAAGTCTCTTGACATGTCTACTCCTTTGGACTGCATCCTTTCCTGCTCTTATACCACACTTTTGAGGCTTATCCTATGCTATCCTGTCATTGCTTGTCCAAATGTGCTTTACATGACAATTTTTTCCCTAGCTTGGGTACTCTTAAGGAGTTTGACCTTGAGGATTTCTTCCCTTCATTCTCCTTCATTCTCTTGTCTTCCACCAGCTTGCTAATCCCTCTTGTTCTCCACCTTCCTAGACATTGGGACTACACGATGTGATCTTGCTTGAGAGTTTGATGCCTATTCTGTCTGGGGGCATCCTTTGTACATATTTTATGATCTTGAAAAAATACCAAAAAAAAATTCATATATGATGCTGAAAAAATCCAAAAAAAAACAAAAAAATTCAAAAAATCAAAAAAATTGAAAAAGTGCCTTGGTGAAAACCTGGAAACAGGCGCCTTCGTAGCAAAAATACAAAAAAATTATAAAAAGTCATGAAAAATTTGCAATAAATCTATCAAGTGGTGAAAACCTGGAAATAGGCACTGCTTGAGACCCTCTACACCTATGTTTATCAGTCTTACGTGGACTTGTTAATCAACTGCACTCACCTTTTGCTTCTTCCCGATCATGTCTTTCGCTTCTTGTCTTTCATATCACATCATTTTCCTTTCATTTCGGGATCGAAACCAAAATCTGAGTTCCCCTTGATTATTCCCGTCACCTTTCTCCTTCTTCCACGTAGTTGGCTAACCTTTTGAGGCCTGATCCTTCGATCTTCGCTGGGGCATTCTTCACCTCTTCATCCCCATCTCTTTCAAACTTCCAGTATTTCATTCACTTTCAAATCCCAAGTTCAAATTCCTCCTCCGTGGTGTTTACGGGTTGAGGGACTGATAGGTTCATGCCCTGTGTCCCATGTGTGGGGCATATCTTCACTGCTTGATGGTTATTCTGTTCTCTTTCTTCGATTATGATTTCTAGTGATTTGATCATGCTGCTCTTGCTTCTGCTTTCCCTCTACTTGGATTTCGCTTTCGATCCCGAGGGTGCAGACACATCATATCTTATTGGCTATCTCTTTCCTAAGTGTTCAGTATTGTCGCTACCAGGCTGATCATGCAGGATTTGCTATCTCTCTGCACTTCATTCTTTGGAGTCAGATCGCTATCTGCTTGCCTTCTTGGCTGATCTGAGTTGCTTTGTGATCCCAAATCGATCTCACATTTCAACTTCATTCTTTGACTGTATGTGTTCCCAAATCGATCACACATTAGTCAAAGAGGGGCAAATGTATACACCTAAAAATGGTCACCTAGACTATTAGCCCCTTTTGCTAAATCACTAATTGCTTATTCTTGATCAAATCCTAGTTCTATCATTTATTTGATTATTTTCTATGGGCTAACCATCTTATCCTAAGTCTTTATTTATTTAAAAGGAATATTTCCTCCCCTTTTAAATAAATAAAAGCCCCCACTTTTCCCCTTATCCTAAGTTGCACAAATAAAGCATTATTCTTATTTTATAAAAAGGGAAAAAACTCTTTTTGTCTCATATGGACACAAAAGTCAACTTTTATTTTCCTATTGGAGGATACTTGTGCACATGGATTGCTCCTCTTTTAAGCTCCACCGTTGATTAAATCTTTTGCCTCTTAATCTCCATGGTCCATTCCTTCTCATTTCCTTTAAAAGAAGAGCTCTCTTCTTCATTCTAGATCCTCAACTTATTATGCTAACTTTATGCTGCAGAATTTCTAGGTCACTTTGAAGCTTTTTGAAGATTTGGAGCATTCTTGCATTCTACATCTCATTCTTGCATTCTTAGCTTAGCTTCATATTTATGCTTTCTTAGATTAACTTCATTTCTATGCTCTAAATTAGCTCACATAGATTAATTAGCTTGGGTTGTAACACTTGCATATTTCCTTTCATAGCTTAGCTTGCATTTCCATTTCTAGTATAGTTGCATTGCATTTTCATTCTTGATTCTTGAGGATATTGGCATTCTTTCCCTTGTCTTCATTGAATCTCCCATTGCATGGTTTACTAGCAAGGTTATAGGCTAAATAGCTCTAGCTGAGAGCATTCTTAAAACCCTTGCACTCCATGCCTAGGGAGCTATGGATCAATTTGTGAGGGCTCATTCTTGAGTTTCCTTGCATGTAATGATCTATAGAAGTGTGACACATTTATAGCACACACATACAAGTTTCAAATCAATGTGACTCCTCATGAAGAAAACCTAATCCTATGTCAATGACTGTAGCTGCCAGATTACAAGAAAGAAACCCTAAATATTTAATAATGTTCTTTTGATTCTTCTACTTTGCAAAATCTTTGTTTGCTTCATTCCCACAAGTAGTTCCATGCTCCTTGTGACTAATCATTTGATAAATAAGTCCTTTCAACTTTTCCCCCTCTATGTTAATACTATATCTTGCACTCAAAACAATTCAATTAGATATCCCTTTAATGAGAAGAAATATAATCTTATTTTTAATCATTTATAGCTTTGAAAATATCTACCAATACCCCTACACAAACTCGAGCATTATATATTAGGGTTTGTCTCAAAAGCATATGTAAATCAAAAAGTAAAAATGTTTTTGATTAAGGTAAAAATAGGTTTTGAAGGGGCCTCGAAACCCTTTACAATTTTGGATCTTAGGATAAGACTATAGAAAATCCAAGAATACAATAGTCCAGCCAGAAAAAAGGAACAGACACATCAAGAAACAATCCATCCAAGGAATGGAAGGACACCCAGACAACAAAATAAAAACACTGCATAAAAATATTCAACTAAAACCACAGTCCGAAGAGGATAGCAACAAGGCTAGGTCCCCTTTTTATGAGAATAGAGGGTCATATCAAATGAAGAGGAGGATTTATTTGTGTGTTTCCCTTTGATGGTTATCCAACCATCTTCAAATTTTTCTATCTCCTTCTGCCAGCACATCGAATTCAGGGAGACAACCCCTAACATTGGATCCGAACAACCCCCAGCAAGAGAAACTGCACCATTTCCAACAACAGTCATCAAACTAGCACAGCTGGCAGGAAAAACTACCTTAGTAACAGGGCTTGCAATACTTCCAGCATGATCAGAAGCACCGCAATCCAAAGGGAAATATTCCTTAGGGAAGCACCTCAGTAAAAAGTAAAAATGTTAATCCTTAGGGAAATATTCATTTAACTTTAAAGAAACAAACATATTAAATTTTCCTAATTATCTTTAAAAAATAATACTTTATCCTTTTACACAGATAATAATTTTTGAGACATAATGATTCTAACAATGTATAGTATCCTTTAAAAACATCAAAATATGGGCATATTTGCAAATATAATTATAAAGCCTCTTCTATAATAGTAGATAAGATTATATGTTTCAAAATGATAAAGGAATAGTAGCATCAAAAATAATTTTTTCAAGATTTATTATCAATATCATTTGGATAATAAATATAAAAAATTAAAGCTCTACTCATTACTTTTGTGTATAATATGCATATGCAAAATATTATTAAATTGCAAATTATAATGAGAAAAATTATATCGAGTTAATTTGAGTGAGAAAATACTTCCTATCATAAAAATGATTTATCCCATATCACAATTTTTATTGCTTTTGCCTATAAATTTCCAGCCAAGTTCTTTTCATGAAAATATATATGTTCGACGGAGTTTCGGGGACTAGGACATTTGAGGGGACGAGGACATGTTTCTAGTACGGGTACAGTTCGAAGCCAAATTTTAGGGGATGGTAGGGGATGACTATTAAAAAAATAGGGGAATTTTTATATATAGAGAGAATTCAAATATGGCATATGGATATTAGAATATTGATTCAATATAATGAATACATAGAAAATTAACAAGATTTAAACACTTTCATAATTTCATTGTAAAAATATCGCATACATATACCAAAATTGCTCGAAGGCTCCAAGTTTCATGCATGAGATGAAGATCAAAATGACACAAAGAGAAGTCCTACTAAAATACTAAAAAATGTTTAAATATTATAAAACTAAACAATAACATAGAAGTTCAACTCCATAATCATATGTCCATAATAATCAAAATTAATAATGTATCAATATCTACTGCAAATGATATATGCCAAATATATGGTTGTCCTCTAGGAATCTAAATCTAAATAAGGATCATCAATAGAGCCATAATCTGAGTCACTGGTACGGGTGAGATTAGGGTCCTCATCCAATGGAACCCCAGGTAGCCCTGGAGGCGTGTCATCCTCCTCAACTTGCAGAGCATCCTCAAGATTAACATCCCAACGTAATGCTGGAGTTTGACGATACTCAGGAGTCTGTCAATCCTATAGATGCAATACACTATGACAACCACTAACTTCTTTGATCGTTTAGAACTAAGCTTGTTCCTCTTCATTGTTTGGATGAAGCTATATGTGGACTAGTTCCTCTTTGCAGTAGAGGAGTTCACAACCTGTGAAAGAAGATAAATAGAAAGAACATTCAGCTCAGGAGTATCTTTTCCATGCCACATCCACCATCCAATAGGGTCCCTTTGAGCTAATGTAGCTCTATCTGTCTTCACCTTGAGTCTACTAAAGGTTGGGCCACAAAGATTGGTAAACTCAAGCCACTGTTGATGAATCTTACTAGCATCATCTCCATTATAGATTTTTTAAAGGGCCTTGAAGAAGCCCTCCTTCAACTAAGTTGGAAAAATAAAAAAAAACATTAATTATTAATTTGAAAATTGAAAACTAAGAACTTTTTAGCTTGCTATTTCACATGTTGATTTAATTAAATAATTTTAAATTGAAAAATTAAGATTTTAGATTTCAGATTGGAGTTGACTCATCTCCTCATCCCTAGATGGAATGACTCTCCCAGGTCTCAGTGCATACCATTTAGGATTCATAGAATAGGCTTCCATATGGATTGAGGTTTTCATAATGTTCCATTGTCATGTCACAATGGGCCTAAGATGCTCCTCATAAAACTCCAAAGTAGGGTTTATCAACATATTTAATGACCCGCACAATGGGCTTAATGAAGGAGCAAATGTATCTGCAAATGAAAGCAAGTTACAAGTTAGAAACATCAAAAAAATTAAAACTCTCCATTCTTAAATAATAAAATATTAGAATCAAAAAATGCTTAAGGGTGAACCTGCAATAGTGGGTTACACTTTTTTTCCCGAATGGACACTGAACTAGATACATTTTGAAAAATAACTTTTAGATTCAGATGCATATTGTCGTTAAACCGTTTGAAATTGGAAGATGAAGTAAATTAGAGTCTTTTAGGATTTTATGTCTAGATTCTAAATATATTTTTTATTTTTCAATTTATTTGAATTTATTTGAATGGATTTTTCTTTCTCCCATGAAAACTGCTATGTTGTTGAAAATGCCATTTTCAAAGAGTTACATTATTTTCATAGAGCATAACTTTTTTTCTAAAATAGATATCAATGTGCTTCTTTCGAATTTAGTTTTGTAACATCCATACAAAGGGCATGCATTTGGTTTGATGACATTATCATGATTATTGCATATTTTATTAACCTTTGAAGTTGACTAAACTGTAATTTTAACATACTTTGACTACATAGCTTATAACTTGTCTTGTATTTGTCCAATTTCATTTTTATTTTTTTTTATAGAAAGAGAACTTCAAAACCTAGGGTATATATATTTTTTAGAATTTTTTTTCTCTCGTTTACTATTTTTCTATAAGCGTCGAACATAGAGGCAGACATACGGTGAAATATCTATTTTTAGTAAAACTAAAAATACAAAGGCATAATAAACTTAATATATATTAACATTATAATCATTGGAAAGATATTTCTCAGTAGTACCTTACTAAACATATAGGTTTTTCAAATGGATTTATTTGATCTTCCAAAAGATAAAGTCAAAGTGATTTTTTGTTAGCATTTTAATAGGTGCGAAGGAGACTCCATTGCAGGTATGAATGAGGAGTATAGATGTTATATCAATATTTTTTTATGTAAGAGACTTTGAGCTACAATTTGTAATTAATTCCTTCAAATGGAACCTCTCAAGACTTAAATCATCATATTTTATTAAAAATGTGTTATTTTAGCAAAAATCAGCATGTCTAAAAAAGTGTAATCCACTATTGTGGGGTCACCCTTAAATTAGAAACAATTTTATTAAATCAACAATAATAATTTTTAAGTTTCTTATCTCATGTTAGACCACCAATTATCATCAAGGATTCTTTGTTTCACACTTCTTCCATCTCGTGTGTTAGATTCATGCCATCTATTCCACTCTGCATTGACCACCATGGACTGTAAGGCCTCTTGGACCTCAAGCATCCTCTCCATCAAAATAAATTAGCTAGCATATCTAGTCTCCATGGGCTTGAGGAATTCTTTCTTTGAAAATGTTTGAAATAATGCAAGAGATGTATGATGATTGCAAATAAACATTTGCACATCTCTAGCCTCAGACGCCATAGCCTTTATCCATTCAATTTTCCCAATGTCCTACGAGGTATTTTTCAATGTATGTACACAACATAGGGTCCAAAATATGTACCTATAACTACTCTCCACCATTAATCCAGCTGACCTACACACCTGGGCTAAATCTGGACCACTACTTGCACAACATTTGAGGAGCCAACCTCTTCTATAACATCATTTAAAATATGAAATTGGAAGGTTGTATCCTTCCTTTTCCTTGAAAAATCTATGGCTCTAAAGAAATGAGAGCCCGTTGAGCTAGTGACAATAATATTGATGAGTGGCCGATGTTTGATATTAGTCCACCCATCCATGATGATGGAGCATCCCTCAGCCATCCATGTATGTCTCATTTCCTCCATCAAAATACTTTCTTTTGAATATTCTTTATCAAGAATAGTGGTGTGTAGTCTTGTCTCACCAAGTGGTACAAATAAGGGACCAACAACATAAATATCTTTGCACATTTGTTTATAAAATGATGAACGTGACACATGGAATGGTATTGTTAGAAATAGGGAATACTGAGAGGAGGGGGGGTGAATCATTATTCTATAAACTTCATCTTTTTCCCAATTATGGATATAACATATTATCTTTATACATGAATAACATAAGAAGCTAAACAACATGCATAACAATAAAGAACTCATAACACATTATTTGTTCTTGAGGAAACCCTGGCCAAGGGAAAACCCTGATGGGGATGGTACCCACAAAGATCCACTAATCAAAAGTATCTTGTTAAGGATGTTGACCTTGTTAGGAGTCTATTACAAGCATATAGTGTATCTATAAAGGATAAAATAGTGTATGAGGTCCTAGGGCAATGGATTGCACATAAAAGAGACCCCAAAACCAATATTTTACACTTACATTTGAATTGTATTGATATAGAAAGTAAATGTAGATGACTAATATTGAAATTAAGAAATAAAGGTACTTACCTCTGAAAAAGAATCAACTGAAAACCCTATCAAATGATCTCAAAAACTGTTGATTTTCATAATTTTGAACCAAAACTGTGAGATCTACAAAACCTAGAAATATTTTTTTGAGATTTGAATCAGGTAAAAATCAAGGTTGTACCTAACTAGGTCAGGTTCAAGGTTGTACCTGACTAGGTCAGGATTGACATTTTTTTGTAAAGTCCAATTTGAATTTTGTTCACAGATCTCGGAAGTTCACCGAAAAGGGTATCCAAATCCGCTCTTAGATCCAAAATTCTACACCTGTACCTGCAAGAAAAATAGTTTTGTTTGTTGGGGGGAAGGGGTTTGCCTCAGTCAAACCCCAATTTAGGAATTAACCTTGAAATTGAATTAAAATTACTGGAATAAACAAATTAAATGGAACAATTCACCTTGCTTGAGTTGAAACCCTTGTGGAGGATTCAAATCCTTGAATCGACAAGAATGGATGAATGTAGAATCAAATGTAGGATGTCTCCAATCAATTATCTTTAGATCTTCAACACCAATCTTGAATGGATCTTGAAATAGGAAGAGGCTTGAATGCTTGAATGCTTGAATGCTTGAATGCACTTGAGAGTTTGATCATGAAAGTGGATGGAGAAAATGAGAGAGGAAGGCTCCCTTTTATAGTGATCTAGGGCACAACAGGGGCCTCGTAGAAAACAATAATTAAGGGCCCGTGGCACAAAACTCTAGAGAGGTGCACATGGAGAGGAAATTAAATTAAAGTCTTGACACAAAACTCTAGGAGGGGACCACCCTTAATATAGAAATAAAATAATTATTTAAGAGCCTTGTCACAAAATTTGAGGTAAGGCCAACCCCAAAGTTAATTTGAGCATTAGGCACAAAACTCGAGAAAGACTAATCTCCAATAATAAATTAAGAATCCTATACAAATATCAAGAAAGGTCCACCTCAAATATTAATTTGAGAATTCGACACTGAATCTGAGAAATAGTGGCCCCAAAGAGAGAAAATGTAAGATTTTGATGAAATCTTGAAATCGGAAGCAAACCCTAAAGATCTTGAAACCTGGGGTCAAGGTCAAGCTTGAACTTGACTAGGTCAGGGTCAAGGTCAATCTTGACCTAGTCAGGATCAAGGTTGACTTTGACCCCATAAGGTTGACTTTGACCTTAGGGTCAAAAACCTCATGTTCATAGTCCAGAATGCTAGGAAAATGCTAGGAAGAAGTGGAAAATGGGGTAGAACAGGGGGAAAAGCCAGATCCAAGTTGAATATCCATTCAAGGTGTTTGACATGACCCCAAATCACTTACTTGGAGGGCTAAAAACTCTTACCATGGAAGTGCTTCCATTTTAAGACGATACAGTATCAGTCCTGATTAAGGGACTATAGGCCTTGTTAGAAGCCTCAACCCTGTTAGGAGTTGGTAGTACATAATGTGATTACCAGATGAGCCCACTGCCCAAAAAAGTAATTTACAATATACACTGATTACAAAAATAGGTTAAGGTACATAAAATTATTCTTCTTTCATCAATATCTATTCGCTTCTCTTTCACTATCGCTATTACATATGCTTCATATATTTCGCATCATATCACTTGTTCACACTATTGTGTTCTTCACACTTGCTACAATTAATATTTACAATTACAATTACAATTACATTTATACCAATAGATTTATCTAAGATTAAACATCTAGGATGTCATCCCTTGATATTTTTAAGTCATTATTTTGATAAACAAAATAATCCCTTAACTCTTTACTAGTTCTGTCATATTCTATCCTGTCGGCTTCACACTGTCTTCGGTAAAACTATCATAAATTCTTCCGTACATGCCTTACTAACTTGCACTCTGAGATGGGTGATCAATAGATATCATAGAGTCTATCTTCAAGTGTGCATGCACTGAACTTACTCCAGTCAACGTCGCAAACAAAAACTATGTCCAGGTTCACTGCCAAAAATACTGTCTCACACTTAGACAAATTTGCAATTGGCTCTGCCATACTTGCTCTCTGACTTGTGCGATCTTCATGTGGATCATATGTTTCCATAATGACAACATCTATGTAATCAACTCAGCCAAATTGCCAACAATCTCCCCCTTTGTCATTGGTGGCAACATATGAGAAAATTGGCTAAGTGTACAACTCAAAATCTCAAAATTGTGGCCATAGTATAAAATATATACTATCCTTATAACTCCTCAAGAAATTATTATCTCTAATACAATACTCCCCCTAAGTGTATCAATCCTTATCATATACTATCAATTTTTTGTTCTGTTATATATCTCTCCCCCTTTGACAACAATGACAAAATAAGGTAGGGAGGGTTACAAAATTGTATCACAAAAAGATTATACCTTAGATCAATTATTGCAAAGCCGGTAGGCTTGCAACATAATCTGCAAAATCTATCTTCATGGCTTCTATCTCCTTCTCCCATAACTTCTTAATGGAATCTGCCACATTAAGTAGTGCGCTCAGTCCATATGATGCTATTTCACATGCTTGGAGGTTTTCAAAGTTAAACTTCTGAAAAGATGTCTTTACTGAAAGACATTCTTCCAACTACTCTTCAATAATGCTCAACTTCATAGAAGCATGCTCTCTCAAAATAGTGTATCTTCTTAATTTTCTATCTCTCTCATCTTGCACAACTCTGATTTCATCATAAAGCTTCTGAACTTTCTTCTCAACATCACATACCTTCACATTGGGGCTAGATAGAAGGTTTGTTTCATTTAGAATCTCTGCTTCCTTCAACTTTATGTTTTGATCTTCTTCTGCTATTAAGGTCTCTGATTTTGTACACTGTATGTACAAAGATTTACCTATCTCCAAATGCTTTCTCAAGTCCTTGATATAGATATCAAGAGTGTTGATATCATTCTTGATGCTCTAACTGATGTTCAAAAGAATTCTAGCCTCATAGGCTACTTGTGCTTTCACTTTTGCAATATTAGATAGGTTTGTGAATTCATTATCGAAGGTGCTCATTACCTTCTTTTATTTCTCCATAGGATCATCTTCTGCAATTTGTGTAGTTACAATGCTTTGTAACTTCTCAGTTAGTTCCTTCAAACATCCTTCAAGACTCTTCACTTTCTTATTCTTACCAATGATTTTATTCAAGGATGTGATCAATTCGAACTGATCATCATCATCTACTTCTTTTCCCAAATGCTCAATCATAGATCCAATTTGAGTCTTCTTTCCAGTCTCAGGAGTAAGACTAATATCTTCTTTGGTGGGAATGGGAACTTGTTCCTCTATTACTGGTGGTTCCATAACTGTTGTCTCTATCATCTCTTCTTCTTTTTAAGCTTCCTATTCTTCAAAGGCCAAATTGTCAACAATGTTCTCCAAATTCTTGAATACATTTTCATTAGTATCCAAGGTGATTTTTGTACCTTCTACATTCATTGTTTCATCTTCAATATTAATAGCTGGAGAAGAGGGAATGTCCTCTTTTTCTTTCTCACCTGCTTGCTCAATTGCAACTGATGATTCTCCAACATTTCCTGCCATAACTTTGATAATAGCTTGCTCTATCTCATAATTGATTTCTTCATATCTGCCTCCCATAATTTGAATAGATCTTCGTTTGGTTCTCAGATGGGTGCTTAGGGCTTTCATGATCTGATTGAAATGTGTTACATCTCTTATTTCACAAAGCTTCCTCAAAAGCTTTTCTCTAATAGCTGTGTCTTCATATGATGCTCTCTTCTTCCTATTTACAAGTTTGTTATATAAGTCATCAGGTATCTATCCCTGAATTGTATCAAACTTCTTGTCAGTCAAAATCATATGCTTCAAAACTGCATTCTCTAGATTAAGTATGTCAGTATAATCATAAATATCATAGTATTTGTTCATTCTTGCAAAGTCACCATTCTCAATGATCTGCTCATTAAGCTTTTCAACTTTTGGTTTCCAATGTTTCTTCTTAGTAGTGACATCATCTTTTACTTCTTCTATCTTTCTTAGAACTGGTTGAACTAGAGTTTTATGTCTCTTTCCTGGTCCAATAGCACTTTCCTTTACTCTTTTGCTAGGTGTGGAGGAAGAGGATCTAGTAGACATCTTTTCTTCTTTATCCTTCTCAGTAACTTCCACTTTCACCTTCACTTGTGGTTCTTCCTGTTGCACTACAATTGATGATAAAGGAGGGATAGACAAAAATTGTTTTTGTCCAATATCTCTGATTGTTGTTGCTATCTTCTTTGCTACCAAAAACTCATGCTCTGTCATTCCTGTATCTTTTATGATTTTCTTTATAGTGCTCTCAACTCTCTTCTTAGATTGATTTTCTTCAATTAGAATCTTTGCGGAGTTGAAGTTCTCCTCAAAGGTTCCAAACCTGTTACACTGAGTGTAAAAATTACACTTAAGTAATCTACTAACATACTCTTTAGTCTCTACCTCAGATATCTCATAGCCAAGAGGGTCTAAGAACTCTATTCTAGGATCTACTACTTCAATATAGGTAAAGTTAGTATCCACCATAAAACATATATCATCTTTATATTTTTCAACAAGAGACTTAGGGATTCTTGATCTGCTAGATACAATATTTTGAAATGTCTTAATAACAAGTACCGTACTCTCATTAACATTGTCAATAACATGTCTTCTGTACACTAGGTTAATCCTTTCCATTGTATTTAGTCCATCATTCCAGTCATTTCCTATGGTGTAAGGAAATCTCCTCAAAAGATGAAAAAACATATATGTGATTAGGGATGAGAACCTAAACTGTGTATACTTAGTTTTCTTGATCTTCTCCAAGTTCTCAAACAATTGAATTCTCAAAATTTTACACATATCAACTGGTACCTTGTCAACACACATTAGATAGGCTACATGTACCATTCCAGCTGCCATGTCATCCTCTCTTGAATTTTCACAAAACTTAGTAGTTAGGATCTTGCATAAATATCTCACATCATCTTGTTTGATCTTACTAATCACAATTCCACTACCATTATAGGATGAGTTTGTGTTATCAATGACTATCTTCCTCATGTTTTTCTCTTTAAAAGGAATAGCTCTAGTTTTAGATAATCCAGTGACTTCATGAATCAAATCTGCTGTAATATCTATCACTCTATCTTCTAACCAAAACTTCCCATTATGAATTTTTCTCAAAATAATCTTAGTGCATTCCTCATTATCAAATTCATACTGTAATCCATACTTAACAATTTCATTGTGTTCCAAATATTCAAAACCTTGTTTCAGTGTCATATCCTGATTGTAAATCTTCTAATATTCACTTGTGAAATCACTATCACTAACTATCTCTAGTTTGCATCCAAGATAACTTCTAACATTCTCCAAATGTAAAACTCCATC
The DNA here is from genome assembly GCA_027943335.1 of Chamaecyparis obtusa. Classification (NCBI taxonomy): domain Eukaryota; kingdom Viridiplantae; phylum Streptophyta; class Pinopsida; order Cupressales; family Cupressaceae; genus Chamaecyparis; species Chamaecyparis obtusa. The sequence goes on along the minus strand of BSBK01008261.1, from coordinate 79,518 downwards.
TGGTACAGATGATAAAGCAAACCTAGGGTCATCTTCCAAGGGTTCTACTGGTTCCCTTTCAATTTAAGTCTATTCTTATCTCTGACATTATGTATTAATGAAACATCCATGATTTCTTCAAATTCCTTTACCGATTCAAAGATTTGTCAAGTAAAATACCTTAATTTCATGATTTTAGGGCTTGCGTAATTTGGCACAAAATTCTTCTCCAAATCCTTGCAAAATGCTTCCAATCACTGCTCTTTGATCTCCTTGACACTTGAATTCACTTTGATGATCAAATAATACCAATCATAACCTTTTATTAATTCAACCTCACTTAGATCTGACATCGCATTCAATTATTTTGCCGCTTCTTTCTGAAAAGTTGTTTCTGCTAACCTACAAAACTTAAAACTTCTTGCGATCTCGCAAAACATAATATTTTTCTTTGTTCTCTTAACCATAGCATTAGAACATCATAAACTACCTTGCATTAACTGCACAAGACTTAGTTCATCATATATCTACTTCTACACTAATCTAAGTTCCTATTCTATTGCAATTTACATAAATTAAGTACTTTGAGATGGGTCAAGTAAAGATTCATTCTTACCTTTTGATACTTTACCTTCCTGATTACCTTCAATGCTAAATATGTCTCCTTGATCTATGCTTTTGATAAACTTCACTTCCTCTGAATTACTACAACATCCTTTCTGACTGTTACTTGCATCTTCATTTCTTCTTGCATGATTTCTGGGGTTAGGATTAGGATGAAAAACTCTACTGTTCATTCTGCAAAACTTTTCTGTATGTCCAATCTTGTTCCATATTTGACAAACAATTCCATTGTTTCCATATCTTGGTCCAGGCTGATTGATTTGTGATTTGCAGTTTCTAGCAATGTGTCTAGCCTTGTTGCATCTATAACATATTACTCCATTTCTTCTGTTCATATCTTCAGTAGTTTTCTTATCTGCATTGTTAGTATTCCTAAACTTTCTACTACCATCATTATTCTCAATAAATTTAGGTTTCTTACATTCAATAGCTCTATGTCCAAAACCATGACAATTATAACAATAACCATTAAGAGGTTTAAATTTCTTACCTATGCAATCTCTCTTCATATGACCAATAGTATTACAAGCAAAACATCTACCTTTGAATTCTCTTTGCATACCTTTGGGTGATTCTTCTTCTTTTGGTGTATCTTCAGATTTGTTGATCTCATCAGGCTTCTTCTCATCTATGCTTTCAGATATTTTTAGATCTGGTTCCTTGCTTTCATCATTTTCTTTAAAAGTGTTGAATCCAAGACCAGTCTTATCATAGAATGGTTTTTGATAAGATATTTGTTCATCAATCTTCTCACTAGTTGAATATAGCCTTTCAAGATGTTTGGATTGAGTTAGTTCACCTTTCACAATCTTATTGTATTTCTCAAGTTCATCATACTGCAAATTGGCTTTCTCAAGTTCAGATGTTACTATACCAAGTTTAGATTTTAGTCCTTCATTTTCAGTCTTTAGACTTTCATTCTCAGATTTCAAATTTGCTTCATTCTTTCCATTTCCATCTTTCAAACTAAGCTTCAGATTTGCTATCTTCAGTTCATGCTTAAGGATCTCATTTTATTTTTCTAAATTGTCATCACAATCTTCAATACAAATGTCGGATTCCTTTTCAGATCTCAGATCTTCCAACTTGTTTTTCAATTTCTCAATGAGGTTCTTTGCATCATCATACTTTCTTTTCAAAGTATCTTTTTCAATAGTAAGCAAGTCAATCTATTCAAGAGCTTCTTCAATATTCTTTTGTAGTTGATCCATATCCATAGAGATCTTACTCAAGCTACTAGGCTTTCCTTGAATGATTCTTTTCCGAGTAACTAAGCTCTGATACCAATTATTAGAAATAGGGAATACTGAGAGGGGGGGGGGGGGGTGAATTAGTATTCTAAAAAATTTATCTTTTGCCCAATTATGGATATAACAGATTATCTTTATACATGCATAACATAAGAAGCTAAACAACATGCATAATAATAAAGAACTCATAACACATTATTTGTTCTCGAGGAAACCCTGGCCAAGGGAAAACCCCGGTGGGGATGGTACCCACAAAGATCCACTAATCAAAAGTATCTTGTTAAGGATGTTGACCCTGTTAGGAGTCTATTATAAGCATATAGTGCATCAGTCCCAATTAAGGGACTATAGGCCTTGTTAGAAGCCTCAACCCTGTTAGGAGTTGGTAGTACAAAATGTGATTACCAGATGAGCCCACTGCCCAAACAAGTAATGTAAAATATGCAATGATTAAAAAAATAGGTTAAGGTACATAACCTTATGCTGCTTGCATCAATATCTCTTCATTTCTCTTTCACTATCGCTATTACATGTGCTTCATATATTTCGCATCATATCACTTGTTCACACTATTGTGTTCTCCACACTTGCTACAATTACTATTTACAATTACAATTACAATTACAATTACATTTATACCAATAGCTTTATCCAAGAGTAAACATCTAGGATTTGATCCCTTTATATTGTTAAGTCATTATTTTGATAAACAAAATAATCCCTTAACTCTTTACTAGTTATGTCTTCATATTCTGTCTTGTTGGCTTCACACTGTCTTCGATAAAACTATCATAACTTCTTCCGTACATGCCATACTGACTTACACTCTGAGATGGGTGATAAATAGACATCATAGAGTCTATGTTCAAGTGTGAAAGAACTGAACTTACTCCAGTCAATGTTGCAAAGAAAAATTGTGTCCAGGTTCACTGCCAAAAATATTGTCTCACACTTAGACAAATTTGCAATGCGCTCTGTCATACTTGCTCTTTGACTTGTGCGATCTTCATGTGGATCATATGTTTCCATAATGAAAAAATCTATGTAATCAACTCAACCAATTTGCCAACAGGTATGCCATGAGAAAAAAGAAACCTCCCAATAGATTCTTCAACCCTCTCTTTTGCTTGCAAATTAAATAATTCAGCAACATTGGTTTCTCTTTTACTCTTCTTCTCTACTAGAAGGCTCTTTCCCTTTCTGGTAGAAGTGGGAGTAGGTGTGGCACTTTCTTCTCTAGTAAAAGATTGACTCAAATCTTGCGAAGTTCACAAACTAGCTTGCACCTGCTCTATTGAAGCCCCTTATTTTAGTGCTTCTCCTATATGTGCATTATAGTGGCCTCTAGTTTTTCTAATTGTGTTATAGCTTTGTAACCTTTCACCCCTTGACCACCTATCCACAAAAGATGACAGTAAAATCTAGTATAGTTGCCAAAATAATGTTTTTTGCACAAATGGAATTCCCATTCCCTACTACCCCTGTAGTTGTTTTTCTTATCTTTGTCTACCATCATGGAAAATTGAAGGAGAGGTTTCTTGGGGTTGAATGGGCCTCTTGCATACTTTTTGAGGGCTTTAGAAGGACAATCAAATGTTGAAGAGGTTGTTGGCCCTGATACATTCATACTAGTAGTAGTTGAAGACCCGCCTATGGCTGCCCTAGTACTACATTTTTTCCTTTGGGGTTGAGTTTGTTGAGTTTCTACTTCAACACTATCACTACTAGAACTTCCCTCACTCTCACTATTGCTGCTCATCATTGTGAAATGTATAACATTGCTGCAAATTTTTTTTAAAAAATTCACTCAAAATGCCCTCTTTGTATGTTGCACAATGCAAAACAAATGTAAAACTAAAATGAAATGCAAAGAAATGGCCATAATGAGAAAGACATATCTAGAATGAAGAAGATTTTATGCCAAACCCTCCTCTTGTAACTTAAAAATGAAGGCTTTGCTACTACTCCTATTTCTTCTTCTTCTTCTTCTCTTGAATGAATGAAATGAACAAATGAGAGAAACTTAACCTTTTTAGCAATCAAAATAGGGTTAGCAATATTTTGTTTCATATTGAAGACCCTATGGGGCCTGCCCAAAGTAACAAAAAAAAAACACTTTTAAATTGGTGCGGGATGTTTTTTTATTCTAGAAAATCGGGGATGATTTGGCCATTCTCCAACCATACTTGGTACCCAATCCTATCCCTCGTTTCTGGAACTTTCACATTCACTGAAAGGAAACGTTCATGTTTCCTTTTTTGGAATGAAAATGAGACAGTTAGGGGACGTTGAAGTTTCCAGGGGACGCATCCCCATGGAACATAGGAAAATATTCATGCTCTTATGCTTTATCCATGGTTTGGTCATTCATAAAATCATGTGAAACATTTTAATGCGGAGAAGCAATATATCTTGACTTCAATTTTCACCAAAATGTTTAAAAATAAATCTTTATATAGTTTCAGCCATTCACTTTTACTTCGCCCTGAATTTCTTGATATCATTTTCACTTTTTTGAGTGAAAATAATTTGCTGGATAGACGAATCACCTTTTCCCTTGTGAAAGTTTGTCATATTATTGCATATTTTTTATTCCTCCAATCTTTGTAGATATCTCTATATTTTAATCTTCCCCTTTTATATATGCCCAAAAATGAATTAGTTAGCTCCTTTCACAAATTTATCTTCAATGGAAAAACACTTTAACTCTTCCTAAAAAAAATTAATTTAGGGAAAATTAATAATCCCTTATTCGCTGCTTCGCAATTAACAAAGTATTCATTTTGTGAAATAGCGAATTATCCCTATCTCACAATTATCCAAATTCTCCTCTTCCAATGTTGCTATATGCCTTCCTCATTTGGTAAAAAATTCATTTTTAATGCCATCACTGTAATTTTATTAATTGATTAAATCATATTCCTTTTGTTGCTATAGACATTCAATGCAACTTATTTGGATCTCAAAATTGATTGGTCATTTGCATTCAATGGTGCGTATTATCATCATTTTTTTTTGACTGCCAGATTATCTAAAATACACATTCTACAAGGCTTTTGCTTCATCCATCATACTACTATTCACTACTTTATATTTGCCTTGATAAATCTGTTTGTTCACTGCCATAGTGTTGCACAGAATTACAATTGCCTCCATATTTATTGTTAACCTATTATCACACATTCTAGAGTTGTCTGTATTTCTCATCCAGTTGACATCAAAGATGACCTCTTATTGTTTCTTCAACCTATCAACAATAAATTCTTACAACCAACAAATTGCATTAGTTGAGAAAAAATATCCAATGAGTTCTTGAAATCCTAAGAGCTTGCACAAAGCATCAATGTAAGATAGTTTACTTCACTATAGAAGTCTTTCAATGCAAAATATTGATATATGAAAAGGGCAACTTGAATCAATTTTGTAATGCGTGTGACAAACTTTAAATAAATTACAAATGGAATGGTTCTAGGAAAAAAAATATAAAATGGGGTCATGGAGGGCTGAAAATTTGCACATGGTTTCATTATGATGCAAATAATTCAAATGCATGATTTGACCAGGCATAAGTTTTGGTGAGAAAAAGTTATTATCGCTCAAAGATAGTCACTTTAAAACAACTTCCATAGTGCAAAATAAAGAAATTTGCAAATGAATGGGACTTTGTAAAAAATAGTAGACGAAGTCATAGGGCCCTGAAGAGGGTTCCCTTATGATGCAAAGAATACATATGAACAATTGGTTTATTGGAAAAAGATTTATTAATGCCTAAATATGACCACTTTAACAAACTTTCATTTCACAAATGGTGATGTTAAGAAAATTGCATATAAAATTCCCTTACAAAAATATCAAAAGATATCATAGGAATTTGTAACTTTGCATGAGAGTATTTGAATATGCATAAAATGTACTAGAACAATCAAATTGATATAATAATGCTTCAATGCGAAGAAACTATGGTCCAAAGGTGCATACCTGAAGTGATTTTTTTGTGTTTGGAAATACATACACACATGGAATTTGATCACCTGATGCATGCTTCAAAACTGGTTCCTAGGAATAACACATGAAAAATTCTCCTTTTGATATGGTATATGGAACTCTAAATTTTTTCAAAATTTAGGGTTCCACCAAAGACAACCTGAAGTATGTTTGGAATTAAATATATGATACATATTTTTGGGTAAAGTGTGTGTTGAAATCAATAGAGATTGGTTTGGATACATATTCAAATACTATGACATAGATTATATGTGAAGTGCAAAGTAATTGATTAGAATTTAATGAAGTATGCAAATTCTATCTACTAAGATTCAATGGAATTGAGTTCATAAATATGTGAGATACAATTGTAATAGTTCAAATCTTTTGTCTATTTATTATCCTTTTGGGCAGTGAGCCTTATGGTGAGCATATAACTAGTTATAATATATTGAGAGTTAACCCTCTTCACGGTTTTCCCCTAATGGGTTTCCACGTAAAGAAATCTGATGTCTGTATACTATTGTGGATGATGTTTCACTTTCATTTACTTTATTGGTTACATCTTTCATTTTGATGCTTTTAAGTTAAGCTATTATAAATTTGCAAACTAAAGAAGTTGTGATTTTAGGGAATCCTAATTCCCTGCCTTCCCCTTAATATTATGACTATTCAATAATTGGTATTAGAGCTTGGTCCATTGCTCTAGCTTAATCACTTAAGAGTGATCTTGGAGGTTGGACACATGACATCTAAGAAAAGGTTTATTCTAGAGAAAGATGTTAAAGAAGGGTATGTACAAGATCATGAGGGGCCAAAGTATGCCCTTAAGTGGTAATGAAAAATTAGCAAATCAGGGTTAGTCAACTTGACGTGAAAATTTCAACTAGCTATCAACCTAATATCAAAAAGTTGTAAGAATAGAATCTGTAGAAAATTGAATGTAGTTTCTAAACTAGGCCTTTTTTGAAAAAAAGTTAGTATGATTGGTGAAAAGTATAGATTTCAATACAGTAGTACAAAAATTTCTGGAAAAAAAGAAGAAGTAGGTGTATGTCTAACCACCTTAATTATAATCAAATGATAATATTTTATTACAAGATTTTATATATAAGTAGTAGACTCATGCCCGTATGTGACATAGTTTTTTGTAATTTTATTCCAAAAAAATAATTAATTATGAATTTTCTGCAACAACATTTTTAGAATTAAAAACTCTTGTGTCTGACCACCTTAACTCATTCAAAACTTTACAAAATTCAAAAAAATAAAAATTCCTTCTAGTAGGCGAAGCATAGAATGTGACGCATTTTTTGGATTTCAAAAATGTTATACCATCTGAAAGTTATAGTTGTTTTTCAATTAGTATATAAATCAACACTTTAGAGGTAACTCAATTAGAAAATAACTAATAATTACTTACCAAACTCAAAATTTGATAGCAATTATATCGATAGAAAGCTGATAATCTCCTTAAGATACCCTTTTTGTTTCATCAAATTCAAGTGAAAAAAAACTCGTCAACTACATGGTCGAAGTCTGGAACTTAGAGAAATAGGAGAATAACACATTTTTGAGACATTTCAATAGTTGACCATGTAGGTTTGGTGCACAAAGCAATACCGAGCCTAATCGGGTACCTGATATTTTCGTGTACCCAATATTTTCGAGTACCCGAAAAGACTAACAAAATTTTGATTTTTCACTTTTCCCTCCCCTTTCTCCCTCCCATTTCTCCATCCTTCATATGATTATATATATTAGATTATATCAAAATTAAAAACTATATATTAGATTATATATTATATATATTAAATATTATATAATATACATTTTACAAAAAATATTATTTAATATATATTAATATTAAATGTTACATTATATCATATATTATATATTATTTTATATGTATAATATATTAATATGTATTTTACAACTATGTACGAAAGGTTGGAAGATTGCAGAAAAATCATGGATGGCCATTGAAAGAAGCAAAGGAAATCAATCAGCCATTTAAAAAATTCATGGGTGGCCATTGAGGAAGAGAAAGAGTGAGAAGGTGGTAGGGGCTGAGAGAGGAAGAGAGAGAGAGAGAGAGAGAGAGAGAGAGAGAGAGAGAGAGAGAGAGAGAGAGAGAGAGAGAGAGAGAGAGAGAGAGAGAGAGAAGGGGATGGGGAGAGAGAGAAGGGGAAGGGGAGAGAGTAGGAGAGATAGAGAGAAGGGGAAGGGGAGAGAGTAGGAGAGAGAGAGAGAAGGGGAAGGAGAGAGAGAGTAGGAGAGAGAGAGAAGGGGAGAGAGAGAGAGAAGGGGAAGGATAACCAATTCATTAAAATATTAATCAGTAAGGAGCAAGGAAAACTTAAATAATATCATAGCAGGCATTAAAAATCTAAATTCTAATTAGGAGTTTTAAGAAAAGTGAGTAAGGTCCTAGATAGGGACATTACAGATCCACACATTGTTTAGTAGATACCTCCAAGAACCCACATACACGGGAGTAGGTTTGAAGTAAGACTAAGATTGTTTATTGATTCAAAAATATTACTGTGTTGTACTTTTGATTAACATCCAATGATTGGATGTGAATTTCACAAATTTGATTATATTACCACTAGTTCTATTTCAAATTTTGGAAAAAATGGATATTTGACATATGTTGATAAATTTTAGTCAACACCATTTTAAAATAACACATCAGTTTATTTTTACACATTGAGAATATCATCAATAGGAATTGAACTAAAATTGACATAGGTCATAGGAAATAAATGCCCCAGCTATTTGTTGTCTTCTGCATTTTGAGTTTCTTATTACAATCAGGAGAAGAATATTACTCTCCAAATGGTTTTGGACAGTAACATTTGTACTTCATCTTCACAAATATTTCTTCCCTCATCTTGCTACCTATTGATACTGACAAAGTGAATCTAGGCATTTCTGCCATGTAATGGGAGAAAAATGGTTTCCTAATTGATATGTGTCTAAATAATACATGCAATAACCTTTTCTTAGATATTGCTCACTAACACTTTACAATAGAAAATATTTACAAAAACTTGCATGTAATTGCATGAGGACATTATATATTACAGAAATCCCACACAGAAGTAGTTGGCAAGCCACTCAAAAAGTAGTAACTAATAGCAAGTGGGATAATGCAGATGCTTTAATAAATGACTATCTTCTTTACTCAAGCAACATCTAGTTCATTTGCTCGACTGGGGCATGTTTGGGAACAAACAGTCTCCATTTAAACTCAAGTCTCTAGAAGCAGTTATATTTGTCAGTGGAGGAGATACACCCATTGCATCTACAATAACTTTATGCTCACTAGAATTTCCATTTCTCTTCAATTGGGATACTCTTAAAAAAATTGCATCTACCCTTTTACCAATTTGGGAAATCAATGGGTCTATTTGTGGACCTCCAAGGAGTTGGTCACCTAAACAAGAACCTTGAGATGAATCAGGAGCTTCTCTACGAAAGAGATTAGTACCTTGAGAAGCTCTCCACTTGTCAACTGAATGAAAACCTTTGACCATAGATGGCTGCCCTTTGTTGTAAAATGAGGATTGAGACTGCCTTGCCAAAGGTGGCAATGAACTTACATTTGAGGGATAATGCCCGACATGAGTAACCTGGTTTCCCAAGTCGTAAATGCAAGGTCATTGATGAATAGACATTTCTAATAGAAATATTTGTGGTGCTAGAATGAAGTGCATGACCAAATTCTTTGCCTGCTAATGAACCAATTTGAGGCTTCATTTCACATTGCTCTGTGCATAATTCCACAACACTTGTTACTTCTATATCTAAATTTTTTGTGTCAGTGTACATGTGCACTGAAGAGCTTCTGTCACTACTTGAGCTACCAGCAGATGGTGAGTACTCATCATCATCATCTAACATAGGCTCAAATGCATATCTTACTTCTTTCCTTTTCTGCTTTCCTCTTCCTAGCTCTTCCTCCTTATCTGTAACTTCTATCATGGGTCCAAGAAGCTCTTCCCACTCTTTCCCATTAATATGCAAATATTTTTGTTCGTAACAATATTTTTTGCATTTATTATGATATTGATCTAATTTGATGCACCTTCACTATTTGATCCATAATTCCCTTTCATTTTACTTGCTTTTCTCATTTTGCACGTCATAGGCTAGGATTTGATAGCGGGTATGACCTTGGTACTATCGGTGTTAATGATAAATTTTACCTTTTAGCTATTAATTTTTTGTCATTTTTCCTGTATGATGATTTTGTATACGAATTGTGGATATTCTCTGGGAAAATTTTCATTTTTTCCTTTAGGATGCCTTTGTATACAAATTTTGGAGAATCTCTGTTAAAGAGTAGGTAAGGATGGCTAAGCTAAGTGCAACAGAGAGGGACAAGACTAAATTGAGAGAGCAGAGGCAGAGAGCAATAATGATGAAAATATTTATGGCTTGTGAAAATATGAAAATTATAATCTTCCTCCTAGAGCAGACATTAATGAAGTTCTACGTGCCTTAGCAGAGGAAGCCGACTGGATTGTTGAAGCTGACGGTACTACATACATAAATGCGGTATCTATTTTTGGCCTAAATTTTATTTTTCATTTCTTTTAGGTCTTTAAAGTCGATAGGATAAATATTTATATTAAATGTTAGGGAATGCATGAAAATAATATGATTTCGAGCATGAGCATGAGTCCCTACAGGGGCATAGTTGTGCATTTTACAGGCACTGTAAACCCTAGCTATGTAGAAATGGAGGCTTTGAAGAATAGTTCACACTTGGAATGCTCAAGTGTGTCCTAAGGGGTCCTACAACCCCTTCTAACACACTTGAGCATTCAAATGTGTCAAAAGTGGTCATGGGGAATTCCTAGGGGTCCTAGTACGCCTTATCATGCATTAGGACACCTAGGAAGTCCCCATGACCCCTTTTGACACATTAGAACCCTCAAGTGTGTCCTAAGGGGTCCTACGACCCCTTCAAACACACTTGAGCATTCAAATGTGTCAAAAGGGGTTATGGGGACATCCTATGGGTCCTAGTATGCCTTATCATGCATTAGGACCCTTAGGAAGTCCCCATGACCCCTTTCGACAAATTGGAACCCTCAAGTGTGTCCCAAGTGATCCTACAATGCCTTCAAATGCACTTGAGCATTCAAATGTGTTAGAAGGGGTCATGGGGAATTCCTAGGGGTCCTAGTATACCTTATCACGTGTTAGAACACATAGGAAGTCCCCATGACCCCTTTTGACACATTGGAATGCTCAAGTGTATCCTAAGGGGCCCTACAACCCCTTCAAACACACTTGAGCATTCAAAAGTGTCAATAGGGGTCATGAGGACTTCCTAGGGGTCCTAGTACACCTTATCACTCATTAGGACCCCTAGGAAGTCCCCATGACCCCTATGGACACATTGGAATGCTCAAGTGTGTCATAAGGGGTCCTACGACCCCTTCAGACTCACTTGAGCATTCAAATGTGTCAAAAGGGGTTATGGGGACTTCCTAGGGGACCTAGTATGCCTTATCACATGTTAGGACCCCTAGGAAGTCCCCATTACCCCTATGGACACATTGGAATGCTCAAGTGTGTACCCGGGGATCCTACAACCCCTTCAAACACACTTGAGCATTCAAATGTGTGAAAAGGGGTCATGGGGACTTCTTAGGGGTCCTAGTATGCTTTATATGAGTTAGGACCCCTAGTAAGTCCCCATGACCCCTTTGGACATATTGGAATCCTCAAGTGTGTTCCAAGAGGTCCTACAACCTCTTTGGACACACTTGAGCATTCAAATGTGTCAAAAAGGGACACGGGGACTTCCTAAGGGTCATAGTATGCCTTATCATGTGTTAGGACCCCTAGGAAGTCTCCATGACTCCTTTCGACACATTGGAATGCTCAAGTGTGTCCTGAGGGGTCCTACAACCCCTTCAAACACACTTGATCATTCAAATGTGTCAAAAGGGGTCATGACAACTTCCTAGGGGTCCTAGTATGCTTTATCATGTGTTAGGAGCCCTAGGAAGTCCTCATGACCCCTATGGACACATTGGAATACTCAAGTTTGTCCCAAAGGGTCCTACGAGCCCTTCGAGCACACTTGAGAATTCAAATGCATCAAAAGGGGTCATGGCAACTTCCTAGGGGTCCTAGTATGCCTTATCACATGTTACAACCCCTAGGAAGTCCCTATGACCCCTTTCAACACATTGGAACCATCAAGTGTGTCTTAAGGGGTCCTACAACCCCTTCAGACACACTTGAGCATTCAAATGTGTTAAATAGGCGCATGGGGACTTCCTAGGGGTCCTAGTATGCCTTATCACACATTAGGACCCCTAGAAATTCCCCATGACCCCTTTCAACACATTATAACCCTCAAGTGTGTCTTAAGGGGTTGTAGGACCCCTTAGGACACACTTGAGGGTTCCAATGTGTCAATAGCGGTCATGGGGACTTCCTAGGGGTCCTTGTACACCTTATCATGCGTTAGGACCCCTAAGAAGTCCCCATGACTCCTTTGGACACATTGGAATGCTCAAATGTGTCCTAAGGGGTCCTACGACCCCTTTGGACACACTTGAGCATTCAAATGTGTCAAAAGGGGTCATGGAGACTTCCTAGGGGTCCTCATACACCTTATCACGCAGTAGGACCCCTAGGAAGTCCCCATGACTCCTTTGGACAAATTGGAATGCTCAAGTGTGTCCTAAGGGGTCCTACGACCCCTTTGGACACACTTAAGTGTTCAAATGTGTCAAAAGGAGTCATTAGGACTTCCTAGGGGTCCTAGTATGTCTTATGAAGCATTAGGACCCCTAGGAAGTCCCCATGACACCTATAGACACATTGGAATGCTCAAGTATGTCCTAAGGTGTCCTACAACCACTTTAGACACACTTGAGCATTAAAATGTGTCAAAAGGGGTCATGGGGTCTTCCTAGGGGTCCTAGTATGCCTTATCACTCATTAGGACCCTTAGCAATTCCCCATGACTCCTTTTGACACATTGGAATACTCAAGTGTGTCCTAAGGGGTCCTACGACCCCTTCAGACACACTTGAGCATTCAAATATGTCAAAAGGGGTCATGGGGACTTCCTAGGGTCCTAGTATGCCTTATCACATGTTAGAACCTCTCGAAAGTCCCCATGATCCCTATGGACACATTGGAACCCTCAAGTGTGTCCCAAGGGGTCCTACGACCCCTTTAGACACACTTGAGCATTCAAATGTGTCAAAAGGGGTTGTGGGGACTTGCTAGGGGTCCTAGTACACTTTATCATGTGTTAGGACCCCTAGGATGTCCCCATGACCCCTTTTGACACATTAAAACTGTCAAGTGTTTCCTAAGGGGTCCTACGATCCCTTCGAACACACTTGAGCATTCAAATGTGTCAAAAGGGGTCATGAAGACTTCCTAGGGGTCCTAGTACATCTTACCACATGTTAGGACCCCTAGGAAGTCCCCATGACCCCTTTTGACACATTTGAATGCTCAAGTGTTTTTGAAGGGGTCCTATGACCCCTTCAGACACACTTGAGCATTCAAATGTGTCAAAAGGGGTCATGGGGACTTCCTAGGGGTCCTAGTATGCCTTATCATGCGTTAGGACCCCTAGAAAGTCCCCATGACCACTATGGACACATCAGAATGCTCAAGTGTGTCTTAAGGGGTGCTACGACCCCTTCAGACACACTTGAGGATTCAAATGTGTCAAAAGGGGTCATGGGACTTCCTAGGGGTCCTAGTATGCCTTATCACTCGTTAGGACCCCTAGGAAATCCCTGTGACCCCTTTTGACCCATTTGAATGCTCAAGTGTGTCCTAAGGGGTCCTACGACCCCTTCGGACACACTTGAGCATTCAAATGTGTGAAAAGGGGTCATGAGGACTTCCTAGGGGTCCTAGTATGCTTTATCATGTGTTAGGACCCCTAGGAAGTTCCTGTGGCCTTTATGGACACATTGGAATGCTCAAGTGTTCCCAAGGGGTCCTACAACCCCTTTAGACACACTTGAACAATCAAATGTGTCAAAAGAGGTCATGAGAACTTCCTATGGGTCCTCATATGCCTTATCATGCATTAGGACCCCTAGGAAGTCACCATGACCCCTTTCAACACATTGGAACCCTCAAGTTTTTCCCAAGGGGTCCTACTGTGTGTGTGAAAATTGTACCTGATCTGTAGACACAACACTCAGTAAAACATTAGAGGTTAGTGATAATCAAAATCGTACAAAATTGAAATCTATCTAACCAAGTGATTTACTGCCTTCTAGTAGGTGCGAGATTAATGTTCTCAGATTGTAATCGAGATCAGTGACCTAGACGACACCTAAATGAAGGATTTGAATGAAATTAATCTAGATATGAGATTGAATGCAATTATTCTATTTTTTTGGATTTTTCTATGCAATAAGAATGATAAAAACTTGATATGAATCTATGCTATTGAAAACTGATATGCTATGCTAATCTAACAATGATATGAAATATGAATGCAAAAATAAGATTGATCTCACAAAGATGTCGATTCGCAAGAGCTTTGATTCTTCAATTCCAATTCTCCAGCGTGATTGTGCAAAAACATGAGATGATTTGTGAAGAGCTGAGCCTTTAATTTATAGAAATCCAGGGCTTTGGAGGTGCATGGGAAAAAGCTATAAATCACTCAAATAACTCAACTTGATTTTTGAGTTATTTTTAAATAAAAGATAATTAACTCACAAAAACATGCAAAAGCTAAGTTTTAACTCAAAATAGAGTTTAGCTTTAATTGATAATTGATAGTTGTTTGCTTTTATGATTGTGCATGTTTTATTTATGAATTAATTTAATAATAAAGTGATTTATTTCCAACTTAACTGCTTTTAAAAATAAAACAATTGATTTATGGGTTAATCAATTATTTAATCAAAATTTTATTAAAAACTATATTATTAAATAATGACAACTTGCTTTAATTAATTAAATAAGAATTTAATCAATTATTCACATGATATTAGATTTATTGTCAAAATTAAATAATACAATTAATAATAGATATAATTAAATTTAATTACACAATTAAGTGGCAAATATTAAATCTAATTAATTAAATATGAAAATATTCAATTAATCAAACTTTAGGATAAATGTAATTTATTGCCAAATAATTATAAAATTAAAGATAATTAAGATAATTAGGAATATTACTAGGAATATTCTCCGATGTAAAATTTAAGATAATCAATTATGATTCGATGATGTTAGATGTGCCTTAGGTTAGGACTTTGATGTCAATTTTGTTCGATTTGTCGATGTAGGAGGTTAATCAACTTATAGCCCATTTTTAGGGTATTACATTTTGCCCCTCTTTGAATTACTGTGCGAAGCGCAGTGGTTCAAAGATAGTCTTTGTTTGATAGAGATATGAAACTGATGTTTGAAATTGATAATTGATATGAGATAAAAGCTAATTGATATTGAATTGATATGGAGATAGTAGGTCCTAAATGACCAAAGATAATGTTCACTGTAGAAGCAAATGAACCTATGATTGCGAAAAAGTGTCAAAATGCCTGATTCTGAACCTTAGGATTGATAAGAAGTGAGTGACCCGTTCTAGACTCGATTGTCTTAGCAGAACTAGCAGGTATCACATCCGAATCCTTTAGTTGCCGAAGAACTAAGGAAATAACACTATGATCTGATGGTTGCAAAAACTGATACAGATTACAAGATTAAGAGAATACCAGATTGATATGGATCGATGAATCTGATATGCCCCAAGTGATGATAGATTTTCCCCGAGCGATGAGGACTTTTGATGAATCAGTAACTAGACGTGATTGTTTGTCTTGATCACTGATGAAAGATATTGATAGACTTGATCGATAGAATTTGATTTACAGACTTTGAATGATGTGCAATACCATGCCCCCTTCGGGATTAAAATTGAAATCTGACAAGAAACGTCAGCGTTGTAGTTTAGAAGCATGTTAATTGATTTGCAAAGTGGTTATACACGTCCGAGAACGCATTCTACATCATTTGGAGGTCCTAAAAGACCAAGTTTGACTAGGTTTGACCATGAGTTGACCATGGTTGACCAAGTTGAAATTTTGATAGTTTGATGTAAGATAATCAATTAAGTTGAATACTAGATTTCTGTGATGATTGAAGGTCAAATATGCAAGTAGTTAATAATATGAATGATCTGAGATTTGAATTTTGATCCCGAAAAAGGATTCTACTTGCTATTTCATTGGAGGAACCTTCGTGTGAGATTAAGCTCTTGTTAGACTTGAAGATGCGATTTGAAGAATCATTTAAGCATTGAAGTTCGTTTAATCATTGTGAGATCATGTAAACATGCAAAATGCAATGAGACATGCAAAATGAAATGCAACCTAAGACCTAGGACCTAGTCACTGATCATGTGTCGATTTGTTATCATCATTGAACTTTTAGGTAACCGGATAAATCAATACAATGCCCACTAGCCATGAAACCATAGACATATGAATATCGATTTGTATGTGCAAGAATCAATACAACACCCACTGGTCAAACAACCATGGACATATGAATATTGATTTTAGTTGTTGAATGTCGGATTAGATATAAGCATCAAGGCACAAACGCCAGGATGACCTGAATATCATGTCCATTTTGATATAGCAATTTGTACAAGCATCAAAACATAAACATTGTGATGACCTGAGTACGCCTTGCATTACAAACACATCAAACAGTCAAGAGATCATTCTAAATCCAATGTGAATTACCCGTAGTGACCCTTTATCGTTCACATCCTCAGGCAAGATTGCGTTCCACAGTAGGAGAAATAACTTACTCAAAAAGATAATAGTTAGAGAAAACTTCCTTGAATTGTCTGGGTATCAATGGTCAAGGTACGCATGGCCATCCAATTCGAGATAGAGGCTCTTACAGTCGGACACCATTTCAATCCAGAAGTTCCAAAGATGTTAGATTTTCACATACAAGCAGAAGACAAAGAAAAGATTATGCCCCCAGTCATCACTCTCTAAATCCTATAAAAGACATCATCGAAGAGCTCGAAGGGACACAATATGCAAAAATCTCAATGTGAATCAGTAAGCCTACAAGGAGATAAAAGCATGAAAAGCACAGATTGTTTTCAGTTGAGTTTTGATGTTTGATTGTTGTTGATGCAAAATCCTTTCTGGAGACGAGACTGACTGACTGACTCAACTTGAAGCTTCAAAGGACTCTGAGTGGATATGACACGTCTAAGATACATGGGAGACCATAGGATATGACATTGATTGCCCCCAAGTTTGAACATTGATAGGATACAGATGCTTGAGCTGGTTGGTGTACAGACCGACTTATTGAAAACTGGAAATGCAGGAACAAACTGGGAGATATGTACAAACTAAAGCAAGACTGAAAGCTGGGAAATACCAAGATTGTGCTGATAGATGGAGCATTTTGGAACAAGTGGTGCCTGTTTGCCGAGTTTTCACCATCTTGGTAGAGATTCTATTTTTGCTACCGAGGTGCCTGTTTCCAGGTTTTCACCAAGGCACTTTTTCTTCTTTTTCATTTTTTTTTTTTTTGTATTTTTTCAATTTTTTTATACTTTTGATATTTTTTTATTTTTTTTGGTGAATCATCAAGGCGCCTATTGCTAGGTTTTCACCAAGATGTTCATTTTTTCAAGACTTTTTCTGATTTTAAAGATTTTTTTCAGGACATTTACCAAGCACTGAATGCCTTAGGCATAGAATTTCTTTAGATGGAGAACGTTGATTGGTTCTCGGAGCTGTTCTCCTTCAGTTGTTGAGAGTTGATAGGCACCAGAGCCAAAAGTAGCAGTGATTACAAAGGGACCCAGCCAGTTGGGTTTGAACTTCCCCTTGCGTTCTCGATGTGATTGATTTTTAGGATTTTCTCTCAACACTAGATCGCCAACCTGAAATTCTCTATGTCTGACTTTCTTGTTGTAGCCTCTAGACATTCTTTTCTGATACACTCTGAGATGATCATATGCTGCTTGTCTGCGCTCATCTAGTAGTTCAAGTTCTTGTAACCTCGACACTCTGTAGTCTTCATCAGTGACAAGTCCATGCATTTTGATTCTGAGTGATGGGATTTCAACCTTAATAGGTAGTACTACTTCAGACCCATAAACTAAAGTGAAAGGTGTAGCCCCAGTAGGTGTTCTGATACTTGTTCTGATATTAGTTCTGATAATTGTTCTGATACTGATTCTGATACTGGTTCTGATAATTGTTCTGATACTTGGTATACTTGATAGCATCTTTTTCCATTTGCAAACTCCCAAGCAAGATCATATCGTGCAGTCCCAATGTCTAGCAAGGTGGAGAACAAGAGGGATTAGCAAGCTGGTGGAAGAGATGGAAGATAAGAGAATGAAGGAGAATGAAGGGAAGAAATCCTCAAGGGGAAACTCCTCAAGAATACCCAAGCTAGGGAAAAATTGTCATGTAAAGCACATTTGGACAAGCAATGAAAGGCTAGCATAGGATAAGTCACAAAAGTGTAATGCCAAAGAAGGACAGGATGCAGTCCAAAGGAGGAGGCATGTCAAGAGGCTTCATAGCACCGTGTTTTACTCTCCTTTTTTTTTTTATTAGATCAAGACCAAAGGGGAAAAGGATAGCGATAGGCGAAAATGAATGGAGGAAGATGGATATGAAGGCTAAACATGGAAGGAATGAAAGCAAGATCACCGTCAGACAACTCACAAAATAGCCAAATATTCGTGTATAGATCAACATTCTCAAGATCAAAGAGAGAAGATGGAATGGATGAAATATGTAGAAGAACTACGCATGATGCCTGATTGCCAGGTTTTCATCATGGTACTTATCCAAGGTGCCACAAGGAAGTGGTTTTCACCATAGGATGAATTTATTTCTCTTTACTTTTGCTACCAAGGTGCCTGTTTCCAGGTTTTCACCAAGGCACATTTTCAATTTTTTTTTATTTTTCATTTCTTTATTTTTATTTTTATTTTAGAAGAAGGCAAGCTTTTTAGATAATGCTCCTTGAAAGGATAAACCATGATATGTCAAGGATTCAAAATGATATGCTCAAAGATGTTGATAGGGAAAGGAACATGGAAGAGAAAAATGGAGGATAGGGTTTTATGTAAAGCGAGTGAGGTTGGAAGATAGAAGGAATAGGCAAATGAGGAAAAAGGATAGAAGGTAGAAGGTTAATGAATGGAAGGATTGTGAAAGGGTAGATGGAAAGGAAGGCAAGATCAATGTAAACACACACCTTGAAGGGTGGTGAGAGGATGGAGGAATCATGAATGAAGGAATACGTGAAGGAATATGGCGAATGGATAGCAGAGGTTATGGTTTAGGTACATGGAATGGAAGAATAGTTTTGGAAGGAGATGAAGTGGAAGTCTTTGGAAGCTTGAATGTCAACTTCACTTGTTTCTCAACACCAGACTCTTTCAAGAGAGACTTTGGAATCCATATAGCCGTAGGCTTTTTATTTCCTTTTGATGATCTAGAGATAATATCTTCAATGATGGATTTTGGAACCCATACTTGTCATGTAGTTTTTTTCTTAGATATCTCTTTGGACTTTATGCTTCCATGTCTATTAGAGGAGACATGGTGATCTTCTCTTTTTGATGGATTCTTGTATTGCTTCTTTTTCTTGTATTGAACATTCAAGTTACTTCCAAAAGACTTTGGATTTGTGGAAGAGGGAGGATACGACTGGTTTAGATGGGTGGGTGGATGAAAAGGATTCAAGGGTATGCATCTATGTTGATCTTGAGGAAAGATGGGAGATGGAGGTATGTAAGGACCCAAGATGGATGGTGAATCAGGAGAGTTAGGAGGGGAAAGTGAAGGGACATAAGGACCCAAGATGGAAGGAAGGCGTGAAGATCTTTGTAGTGGTGGAAGAGGTCCAAGGATGGAAGTGGAAGATGCAAAAGGATAATCAATAAGTTCATCAGCATCTATATGACAACCAAGGATATCAGCATCTTTAGAGTGAGCATTAGGATCTTCAATAGAATCATCAACATCTTGAATATGAGCACCTTCTTTGATAGGATTGTTCAAAGCTTGCAAAGACTTAGGAAGAGTAGAAAGTGGAAGTGAACATGGAGTGGTAGAACAAGAAGATGGAAGACTTTGATCTTGACAAGGATCTTTGGATAGCATAAGCGCATCATTTTTCTCTTGTTTTTCAATAGGCTTAACATTGGAAGGAACACCATTTTTACCAACCTTAATGGAAGTATCATCTTTGGAAAGCGCAAGTGTAGTAAGGTTATTTTGATTGTCAATAAGCTCAACAGTGTAAGTAGTAGCTTGATCTTGCTTAGGTGAAGACTTAAGACATGGTGGAATGCATGAAAAAGGGGGTACAGGATCAAAAGAACCCTGAGGCGGATAAGAGACATCGTGAAAAGGAGTGGATGACATGGAGGGTTCTTGATCTTGATCTTTTTTTATGTTCTTTTCTTTATCATTTTTAGAGTCCTCTTGACATGGAGCCACTTCTAAGGACAAGGAAGCATGTTGGGATTGTATGGATGATTTTGGAAGAGATGGTGGAGGACTAGCTGAAGTAGGGATTATAGCATATGAAGGCTTAGGCTCTTTAGATTTATCATTATTGAAAGTCTTTGCAGTCAAGTGAAGGTTAGCTTGAGTTTCTTTAAGAGGTAGCCCTGGGGGATAACTATAGGGAACCACATGAAAAGTATCAGGGCTTGTGTCAGATGAAGGTTCTGTGAAAGATTTGAAAGACTCAGAAGCTTTAGGAAATGTACGGGTATTGGAGAAAGTAGGGGATGGAAGGGAACCATCACAAGACAAAGGTCCAACATTAACATGATCTTGCTTGAGAGTGTAATCTTCATTTTCAGCCTGAGAGTTCTTAGAGGAGAGATCCTTATAGTATGCATGTTTATAATCAGCATGGTAAACTTTCTCTTCCTCAGTGAAACACATGGATCATCTGGGTATTGTGCATAGAAATCATCAAAGTCTCTTTGATAATCAGAATCATATGGATCACCCTCATGATCTATCCAATGTGACGGCCCATTTGTAGTAAGCAGGAATGGACGATGAGGAGGACTCTTAGGAACAGAGGTGTCATAGGTATCATTACATTGTCTATCGTCATAGTCATCATAGTCTTCAAAGCTAGATGTGTCACTCTCCGTGGAAGAGGTATCATATTGCTCAATTTTTTTTCGGGGGCATGGTGACATGTACAAGTCTTTATCAAATGGAAAAGAGTATAGAGGTTCCTTTTCTTTCCCAAGTTTGTCAAGCTGGACTTGCATAACATGTATCTGTTTCATTATAGCGGCGATCAAAGCTTCTTCCTCTTGTTTACTGATTCTTTGAGACATGTGTACTGATTCTCAATAGCTATTGATTTGTTCTTGACACAATGATATTTTTGACAGATTCTGGAACTAGGCTGGAAACATTGGATATCTTGCAATTTGACAATTTCTGACAACTTTCTCAAATTTTTCCAAACGACACTCTGCAGACTCGTACGACACTGGGTAGTCTATGAAATGACAGTTGCTAAACTCATACGACAGTTGGGTAATACTGAAATGACACTTGACAAAACTCGTACGACTTTTGACTTCCTGAAATGATTTTTGACTCCAGAAAAGATTTTACGTCAATTTTTGCAAAATGTAAGGTCTTCAGTTTTGGATTGTTTGCAAATTGTATTGTCCAGATTTTGAAGGTTATACCAGATTTGATCATTTTTAATAGCCAAGTAGATAAATAAGCACGCAGAATAGCAAGCAAGTGATTCCAAGCACATCTGAAAACAATGAACAAGGGAAAAAGCAACCTTGCGCATGAACAATCAAGTGACCAAATTGTGCTAATCCCTGAGAGTACTAATTGTGTATGTTCTGAAAAGTTTTGCAATAACACACATATACCTGAGAATGAAAAATTGGCCTCTCTAGGGTTTTTAGTAATGGTTTGACTCTGCAACTTTTATGATTCAAAGGGGTGAACTCCAATCCTGGTGCACCAGGGTTTTGACACAGTCCGAGAACTTAATCTTCAAGAGCTGCTAGGGAGATCTGACAACCCAACAATGAACCATACCCGTGGAGATTTCTTCCACAAGGACATTTATATAGCGGCTGTCACTACCATGGCGAAAATGGCTATTACCGCTTGAGGTTCCGTCAATGCAGTTTGCCCTGTGAAGGGATTGTCCGCTACGGTTAACCCTCTCTAAAGATGACTCACAGATTTATACCACAAGGGGACTTGGCTCCAGATTCAAGGTTTTGACACCTCTTCACTTTTAACCCAAACAAAACAAGCAGATTAATCCGACACGCTAAGACAAAGTTTTGTTCCACCAAGGTCTGTGATATCAACTCCACGTGATCTATCAACCTCTCCGGGGAGAGAATGTATCAATCAATAAGAGAAGACGCACTAACCAATTTTGATTCACCAAAGCTTGTGATATCAACCCCACGTGATCTATCAACCTCTCCGGAGAGAGAATGTGTCGATCAATAAGAGAAGACGCACTAACCAAGATGAATGTGAAACGCACTAAGTATCCTCCCTACCTACAAGGATTCTATCGTCAAGAAGGATTTCACTGGGAATCCAATCTTTCAAGAATCACGAATAGTGTTCATAGGGCCTAATTACTATGTGAGCACATATATATTCCCGAAAGTAAATCTACCAAAAGTACCCAAAAAGTAGAAAGAGGAACACTTAACACTTAAAGCGAATATGAGATGAGTCCACAAGGTGGAACACTTAACACCTCACACAAGCTAAAAATGAGTCCCCAACTTAGAAAACAAGTGAGTTCCTAAAAGCACAAAAGGGTTGCCAAGTGGAACATTTAACGCTTCTGTCCTGTTGACCCCTCCCCTTTATGGCGCTGAGATTGCAACCACGGGGCGGAAATGAGGGGCCGGCGGATTAGCGAGTCCAATAACCCAAGATAGCAATCAAGATCAATCACAAGTATTCTAAGACTACTTAATGAATCCTTAAGGGTTCACAACCTAGTATCAATTATGCAAGTGTGTAGAAATAGATCAAAAGCATGAAAAGATGCACACAAGCTTGACACATAAGAGATTTATTTTAAGTCCCAAATCAAAATATTATTAGATGAAGGAGAATACCTGGGATCCTTGCAACGCGCTTAGTAGATTTTACTTGATTTTTAGCAATTTTTGTTGAGCTTTTCCATGCAAGCAAGTGACGAACTCTCCAACAAGCAAACAAGCAAACAAGATATGCAAAATATATTTAACTTATGAAAACCATAGGGTTAGCTCTAAAAATCAATTATTATCAATAATAATAACCAGCAATCAACCCAAATGACAACTCATATCATTCATTGAACCATGTAAAAAAATAAGTGCATACCCATCACAAAACTTTATTTTTTTTGCTGCATTTGACCTAGTCAACAAGATCTAATTTTTTTGATATGGTTTTGGCCACAAAAATAGAAATTCAAAATAGAGACCCCTGCTAAAAAATAGAGAGCTTTCCAAAAATGCAAAAATTTTAGAAAAATCTCTTCATTTGTGCCCTAGAGACCCATTTTATCAAAATAGACCAGTTTTTGTAAATTGACTATTTGAGCTATGGGGTCATGGGGACTTCCTAGGGGTCCTAGTATGCATTATCATGCGTTAGGACCCCTAGAAAGTCCCCATGACCACTATGGACACATCAGAATGCTCAAGTGTGTCTTAAGGGGTGCTACGACCCCTTCAGACACACTTGAGGATTCAAATGTGTCAAAAGGGGTCATGGGACTTCCTAGGGGTCCTAGTATGCCTTATCACTCGTTAGGACCCCTAGGAAATCCCTGTGACCCCTTTTGACCCATTTGAATGCTCAAGTGTGTCCTAAGGGGTCCTACGACCCCTTCGGACACACTTGAGCATTCAAATGTGTGAAAAGGGGTCATGAGGACTTCCTAGGGGTCCTAGTATGCTTTATCATGTGTTAGGACCCCTAGGAAGTTCCTGTGGCCTCTATGGACACATTGGAATGCTCAAGTGTTCCCAAGGGGTCCTACAACCCCTTTAGACACACTTGAACAATCAAATGTGTCAAAAGAGGTCATGAGAACTTCCTATGGGTCCTCATATGCCTTATCATGCATTAGGACCCCTAGGAAGTCACCATGACCCCTTTCAACACATTGGAACCCTCAAGTGTGTCCCAAGGGGTCCTACTGTGTGTGTGAAAATTGTACCTGATCTGTAGACACAACACTCAGTAAAACATTAGAGGTTAGTGATAATCAAAATCGTACAAAATTGAAATCTATCTAACCAAGCGATTTACTGCCTTCTAGTAGGTGCGAGATTAATGTTCTCAGATTGTAATCGAGATCAGTGACCTAGACGACACCTAAATGAAGAATTTGAATGAAATTGATCTAGATATGAGATTGAATGCAATTATTCTATTTTTTTGGATTTTTCTATGCAATAAGAATGATAAAAACTTGATATGAATCTATGCTATTGAAAACTGATATGCTATGCTAATCTAACAATGATATGAAATATGAATGCAAAAATAAGATTGATCTCACAAAGATGTCGATTCGCAAGAGCTTTGATTCTTCAATTCCAATTCTCCAGCGTGATTGTGCAAAAACATGAGATGATTTGTGAAGAGCTGAGCCTTTAATTTATAGAAATCCAGGGCTTTGGAGGTGCATGGGAAAAAGCTATAAATCACTCAAATAACTCAACTTGATTTTTGAGTTATTTTTAAATAAAAGATAATTAACTCACAAAAACATGCAAAAGCTAAGTTTTAACTCAAAATAGAGTTTAGCTTTAATTGATAATTGATAGTTGTTTGCTTTTATGATTGTGCATGTTTTATTTATGAATTAATTTAATAATAAAGTGATTTATTTCCAACTTAACTGCTTTTAAAAATAAAATAATTGATTTATGGGTTAATCAATTATTTAATCAAAATTTTATTAAAAACTATATTATTAAATAATGACAACTTGCTTTAATTAATTAAATAAGAATTTAATCAATTATTCACATGATATTAGATTTATTGTCAAAATTAAATAATACAATTAATAATAGATATAATTAAATTTAATTACACAATTAAGTGACAAATATTAAATCTAATTAATTAAATACGAAAATATTCAATTAATCAAACTTTAGGATAAATGTGATTTATTGCCAAATAATTATAAAATTAAAGATAATTAAGATAATTAGGAATATTACTAGGAATATTCTCCGATGCAAAATTTAAGATAATCAATTATGATTCGATGATGTTAGATGTGCCTTAGGTTAGGACTTTGATGTTGATTTTGTTCGATTTGTCGATGTAGGAGGTTAATCAACTTATAGCCCATTTTTAGGGTATTACACCTACGACCTCTTCGAATAGACTTGAGCATTAAAATGTGTCAAAAGGGGTCATGGGGACTTCCTAGGGGTCCTAGTACACCTTATCACATGTTAGGACCCCTAAAAAGTCCCCATGACCCCTATAGACACATTGGAACCCTCATTTATATCCCAAGGGGTCCTACGGCCCCTTCAGACACACTTGAGCTTTCAAATGTGTCATAAGGGGTCATGGGGACTTCCTAGGGGTCCTAGTACATCTTATCACATGTTGGGACCCCTAGGAAGTCCCCATGACCCCTATGGACACATTGGACTACTCAAGTGTGTCCTAAGGGGTCCTACGACCCCTTCAGACACACTTAAGCATTCAAATGTGTCAAAAGGGGTCATGTGGACTTCCTAGGGGTCCTAGTATGCCTTATCATGCATTAGGACTTCTAGGAACTCCCCATGACTCCTTTGGACACACTTGAATGCTCAAGCATGTCCTATGACCTATTCAGACACACTTGAGCATTCCAATGTGTCAGAAGGGGTCATGAGGACTTCCTAGGCATCCTAGTATGTCTTATCATGTGTTAGAACCCCTAGGAACTCCCCATGACCCCTTTGGACACACTGGAATGCTCAAGTGTGTCCTACAACCCCTTCAGACACACTTGAGCATTCTAATGTGTCAAAAGGGGTCATGAGGACTTCCTAGGGGTCCTAGTATGCCTTATCATATGTTAGAACCCCTAGAAAGTCCCATGACCCCTTTGGACACACTAGAATGCTCATGCATTTCCTAAGGGGTCCTACGACCCCTTCAGACACACTTGAGGGTTCAAATGTGTCAAAAGGGATCATGAGGACTTCCTAGGGGTCCTAGTTTTCCTTATCATGCATTAGGACCCCTAAGAACTCCCCATGACTCCTATGGACACATTGGAATGCTCAATTGTGTCCTAAGGGGTCCTATGACCTCTTTGAATGCACTTGAGCATTCAAATGTGTCAAAAGGGGTCATGGGGACTTCCTAGGGGTCCTAGTACACCTTATCACATGTTAGGACCCCTAGGAAGTCCCTATTACCCCTTTTGACACATTGGAATTCTCAAGTGTTTCTTAAGGGGTCCTATGACCACTTCAGACACATTTGAGCATTCAAATGTGTCAAAAGGGGTCATGGGGACTTCCTAGGTGTCCTAGTATGCCTTATCACACATCACGACCCCTAGAAAGTCCCTATTACCCCTTTCAACACATTGGAACCCTCAAGTGTGTCCTAATGGGTTCTATGACCCCTTCAGACACACATGAGCATTCAAATGTGTCAAAAGAGGTAATGGGGACTTCATAGCAGTCCTAGTACGCCTTATCACATGTTAGGACCCCTAGGAAGTTCTCATGACCCCTTTCGATGTATTGGAACCGTCAAGTGTGTCGCAAGGGGTCCTACGAACCCTTCAGACACACTTGGGCTTTCAAATGTGTCAAAAGGGGTCATGGGGACTTCCTAGGGGCCCTAGTAGGCCTTATCACACGTTAGGACCCTTAGAAGTCCCCATGATCCCTATGGACACATTGGAACCCTCAAGTGTGTTCCAAGGGGTCCTACGACCCCTTCGGACACACTTGAACATTCAAATTGGTCAAAAGGGGTCATGGGGACTTCCTAGGGGCCCTAATACGCCTTATTACTTGTTAGGACCCCCAGAAAGTCCCCATGACCCCTATGGACACATTGGAACCCTCAAGTGTCTCCCGAGGGGTCCTATGATCCCTTCAGACACACTTGAGCATTGAAATGTGTCAAAAGGGGTAATGAGGACTTCCTAGGGGTCCTAGTATGCCTTATCACGTGTTAGGACCCTTAGGAAGTCCCCATGACCCCTTTCGACATATTTGAACCCTCAAGTGTGTCCTAAGGGGTCCTACGACCCCTTCAGATACACTTGAGTGTTTAAATGTGTCAAAAGGGGTCATGGGGACTTCCTAGGGGTCCTAGTACACCTTATCAGTGTTAGGACCCCTAAGAAGTCCCCATGACCCCTTTCGACACATTGGAATGCTCAAGTGTGTCCCAAGGGGTCTTACAACTGCTTCAGACACACTTGCGCATTAAAATGTGTCAAAAGGGGTCATGTAGACTTCCTAGGGGTCCTAGTACGCCTTATCACACGTTAGGACCCCTAGAATGTCCCCATGACCCCTTTTAACACATTAGAACCCTCAAGTGTGTCCTAAGGGGTCCTACGACCCCTTTGGACACACTTGAGCATTCAAATTTGTCAAAAGGGGTCATGGGGACTTCCTAGGGGTTCGAGTATGCCTTATCATGTGTGAAGACCCATAGGAAGTCCCCATTGTTAGGAATTAGGTGTCTCAACCTTGGATAATTCCTATTCTTATTATTTGTTTTGTAAATGTATTTTTTGCAAATAATGTAATTAAGTGTGAGTGTACATGTCTAGTTGGAATGTCGATGTGTCACTCCACTTGATGTGTCGGCATCTTGTGTGTAAGGAGATTATGACTGAAACGGTCATGATGGATTCCTATGATGCGTAAGAACTATTTAAGGAATGTGCTATGACAGGTGTAAGAGCATCTTATGACTTGGGCCTATTTGGGCGCCCAAGAAGAAGTGGTTGGTGTGTGTAAGAGAATATGCCAAAAATAGGTTGGTATGATAGATTCTCTTACACTTCTCTTGTGACCGTTATTTTTGGTGGATTCTATGACAAGCTGTCATAGTCTATTCTAGGGATGGATGCCTATTCTTGGGATTGCATGTAACAACTATGTACATGTGGCTTTGTGCATGGGTCTTGGTGGTTGTGCCTATTTTTGGGTCCAGAGGAGTCTATATATATGATGTTGCTCCTATGGGAGAGATATAATAGAAATTTAAGTCTTGTTGGCTTTGTCTCTCATTTCCTGAAAGAACTTGCATTGCAAGTGTATTGTAATCTTTGTGTTGAAGATAATACATTGTGCAGGTTTTGGAGTGCTGGGGTTTTTTACCGAAAGATTTTCCCCAGGGTATATCATTGTGTCATTCTCTATTTTTCTGTATGCATGGTATGTGGTTGCAATATCTTTGTTAAAGTAGTTAACGAATCTGAAATTGTAAGGATTTATAAGAATTTGCACAATAATCTCCTATTGAGATTAGCGTAGGAAGTTGTTTCCGCACCTGAGTTTCCTTACACCCATGACCCCTTTGGACACATTGGAACCCTCAAGTGTGTCCTAAGGGGTCCTATGACGTACCCCTTCAGACACACTTGAGCATTCAAATGTGTCAAAAGGGGTCATGGGGACCATGTACCTTAAATGTTCTTACATCAATTTTTATGCCACTATTAGTTTCTAGAACAGATGATGACATCTACTTATTCAGTATAGTCAGACCATGGAAATTACAAGGAGTCTGTAGAAAAATCCTGTGCTGGATACTTTCAAGAGGACTTGGGTTGATACTGTCTGTCATCAAATCAACTATGCACGTATTATTTTGAATACATTATATATATAATATGTATTATATATATATATATATTATATACATTAGTATATATATTATATACATTAATATATAATACATTATATATACTATATACATTAGTATATAGTATATATATTATATATATTATATACCTCTTTTTATTTATAAAAGTTCAATTTTTGTATTTACTCCCACCATTTTTTCATGTACCCGATAAAATCGGGTACCTGATTATTGCCTGGTATAACTTTGACCAAAATATTCCCTATCCCCATATACCAGAGAAGCATGGGATTTCAGACTTTTTTCACAGGTTGGAGGAAAAAAAAAGTGATCTGGGGCCCCTTTTTTGTTTTTTGTCAACTTGTGGTCTCACCATGGGAAGCAGTAGTCATTGAAACGCTAAATGTAAGAGGAAGGTGACAGATGAAGAAATTCAAGCATATAGGGAAAAAGATAGGGAAAATCACCGAAGAAGGAGAGAAGGTATGTTAAACATTAATCAAGGTGACCCCATAAATGTAGTTGCAAGTGAAGAGGATGTTGAATTTGAAAATACTATGGAAATTAATTTTGTGAATAACAATGTATGGAGTGAAGATGAAAATGTAGAGATGGAGAATGAAAATGTAGACTTGGGGAATGAAAATGTAGATTTGGGGAATGACAATGAATGGAATGAAGATGAAAATGTAGACTTGGGGAATGAAAATATTGCACAAGATCCACATGAATGTTACACATCTCCAAATTATATGTGGAATGAAGTCACTTGCAATAAAGATAGTCAATCTTCAAATTAGGGGCTTTCAAGAACACCTAAATGGTTAATTGAAATTGAGGAGAACATTATGGATAATTGGGAAGGAAAGAGGTCACATAGAACCGTTAGGTTGTGGGCTTCAAGACTTTATGATCAATTTTTTGGAAACAAGACATTGGTTGAGCAATGTCAATTTTTTGTGCATTTGTAAAAGATTGAAAAGATGAGACATGTCCTTGTGAAATTGAGGATTCATGTGAACAAGAAAATGGAGAGAAATGCCATTGTTGTGAAGAATCTTTTCAATGCTCTCAATAGCATTGGGAAGACTAGCAAAGAAAAAGACAACAGAGTTTCTTGGAGGGTTATTACAACCTCGTTAGTAAGTCATTAGTTGAGAAAGGCTCGTTTGATGAGACAAAGTTGTGTTGACTTCAATATAGACCGTAAAACTTTGGATAGAGCACTTGCAAGAAGAGAAAGACTTGATGATCTGCTTCAAATTGATACATGGGCTTATGGTGGGAGACTTCCACATTTTGATAAGAAGGTAATAGATGCTATCAAGGATGAAATTCAATAATTTTGGGATGCTAAATCAAGAGTGTCACCAAATGTGAAGGATGTCTTGAAGTTGAGAGTTGGCAATTGAGACCGCACTCCACATCCTAAACATTATGTGGAGGTAAGTCAAACAATGTTGTATAAAATTTTTTGTGAGACACATCCAACATTGAAAATATCACAAAGGTCTTTTGAATCTGTGAAGCCATTTTATTGTGTACCCCTTAAGATTCAAAATACATGTTGCAAATATCATGTTGAGTTTTCAATGCATCATGAATTATTACGGTCCATTCGTTCTACTATACATTGCAGCCCCAAAATGAGACTCAAGCTCAATATTACAATTCCATTTAGGTTGCTAATTTTGTAAACATCACATATAGACATTCCCTTGATAGAACAAAAGATGAGCGAAAGATAATCAGAGAGTACCATTTTTATATGAGTGATGATAGGTCTCACTCTCATGAGTTTGTTCAACATTGTTTCCAGAACTATTTTGACATCTTGTAGGAAAATGGTATTGCTATGGATAGGCATCTCATTTGGTCGGATAATTGCACTGGTCAATTTAAGAATGCTAGAATTTTTTACTGGTTGTGTAGAATGCATGTGGAGAGAGGTGTACCTCATATTTGGGGTTTTTTTGAGTCAGGGCATGGGAAAGGGGAGCATGATGGAGCAGGTGCGTGTGTGAAGAGAGCTCTAGTTAAGGAGAAATTGAGGATTTCAGGTGTTGTACTTCTTGATGCTCATTTTATTATTGATTGGTGTACTTTAGAATTGCCACAAGGGGGGACTCTTGATTCTACAGTGCGTAGATTCTTTTGGTTGGTTGAGGAGGGAACTATAGGATATAGATTGGATTGTCAAATAGTGAAAGACTCTCAAAAAATGCATTCATTCCAAAGCTCCAATAGTAGTACATGGACAATTTAGACATGAGAGTCGGCTTGTTTTTTTCCCATGTGTTTTCAGTATGATTGGGATCATTGTGAGTCAATTGAGTGGGTGGATACATGGGTTCCAGAGTATCTAAGTCCTTTATCTTTAACACTCTCTATAAGAAATGATGACATGGACACTTCAGTTGAGTATGACCATCTTTCAGATCTTCTGCAGCTATGAGATGCTTTTGCATTGGTTGCACCATAGGGGAATGATGAGAGGTCGGAGTATTGGTTAGCACATTGTGTACGAGGTAAAAAGAAGCTTGTACAATTGATGATAGATGGTGATGGGTTTACATATCCTACTAGTTTAGTTGTTATTGCTGGAACATGGTTGCGAACATACATGATTAGAAAGAATGGAATTCCCACATTTGAAGACTATGAGAAGCACAAAACTATTCTCATGTATTCACACCTTGTTATAGCAACAAATGTAAAGTTTTCAAAGCATCAAGGAAGACCAAAGACAAAAGAACTTTGGACTATTAGTACTGCTGATCATGAAGCACTATTGGAGACCCTGAAGCAAAGAGATGACCCTTCAGGAACACTTGACTAGGTAATAAGTTAACTTAGTGCATTATTTTCAAGTTCATTAAGCTTAATTTCAATACATTAATTTCACCTTTCTTAGATTGTATTTTGAGTCAATAAACTTGGTTTTGTATGTGGATTGTAACTTGTGCAAGAGCACCTATGAAGACACCTACGGTCACCATGGATCCAATTAGAGATAGAAGGACAAAATGATCCTTAATAGTTAATTGAGATCTTTTGAAGCCTATAATGGCAATTTGTAACAATCAATTTGATTTAAAAGTTAAATGTCCTAGAAGTCTTAATAAGGACTTATGACCAAAATCATGTATGGGTGGCCAATAGTGCCAACAAGGGATCTTACATGTCATTTACTTATGTCATTTACATGGTTTGAATTCTTACATGTTTTATTGTTGTTTCTAATGCTTTAAGGATATTATTTTTTATCATTTCAAACAATCTATAGAAGTTAAACCTCAAACATAATAAGCTCCATGAACAGGGTATTCCAGAGTAAAGAAAAACAAATGTCCTAATATTCAGTCTTTGTTATTGTGGGAGGGGTGGAAAAATATTAAAAATAATTGAATTTTAGTAGAGTGTTGACTGGCTTAATCATGATTAGTTTCAAAGTTCAAATTTCAAACATACCACTAACAGTCATTGCAATGGAATTGGGTCAAGAAAAGAAGTGTGCATGCTTTCCCATTTGGCTCTTCTCTTGTTTCAGAATGAAAACCTAATTGTTTCCACTATAGACAAGGACATGTTCCCAAGGACTACTTAATCTATAAAACACAACTGCTTGCAGGCTGCCCAGTGTACCATAATGCATTGTGTGTTTTATGGTCTGCAAGTGACGTGCTTTTTGAGTTTGCACAGGAGAGTAAAAGGGTTAAATTTTTTGTTACTGAAAATGGTGTGGACTATAAGTTGGTGGTTCACTTTCATGACATTGTAAATGCTAGTGACAACCCCATTCTGCCCACGGAGTCACTAGAACACTCGCAACCAAGCTTGACCCAAGTGACCCCAAGGTGCACTAAGCATGATTAGGAAGCAATCTTACGAGGCTCATATCTTGGACCTCGTGAGAGGTATTGACAAAACATTAGGGGATATGGGATCATGATTCTGAGGTCTACAATAACCTTTCTCAGCTTTGGGCGATTCAACTTCATTTTCATTTGGCAAGGTGATCTCAATCGATGCCAAAACTTGTAGTGAGGGTCAGTTGAAAGTAGCTCAGCAACATATCTTTTAGACAGTCTATCCTAGCATCAAACCATCTACTCCATTAGATCTGGTTGGCTAGGTAAATGCCAATGACAACCCCATTCCACCCACAGAGTCACTGGAACGCTCGTCACCACACTCGACCCAACTGACCCCAAGGTGCACTAAGCATGATTGGGAAAAGATCTTCTGAGGCTCATATCTTAGACCTCATGAGAGGTATTGACAAAATTTTTGGGGCTATGGGATCATGTTTTTTAGGTCTACAATAACCTCTCTCGATTTTGGGTGATTTGACTTCGTTTGTATTTGGCAAGGCGATCTTAGTTGATGCCAAAACTTGCAGTGAGGGTAAGTTGAAAGTAGCTCAATAGCGTATCTTTCAAACCATTTTTCTTGACATCGAACCATCTACTCCATCAGCTCCACTTGGCCAAGTAAATGCTAGTGATCACCCATAGAGTCACTAGAACGCTCACGACCATGCTCGACCCAATTGACCCCAAGGTGCACTAAGCACAATTGGGCAACGGTCTTTCGAGGCTCGTATCTTAGACCTCATGAGAGTTATTGAAAAATTATCAGGGGCTACGAGATCATGTTTTTGAGGTATACAATAACCTCTCTTAGTTTTGGGGTATTCGACTTCATTTGCATTTGGCAAGGCGATCTCAATCGATGCCAAAACTTGCAGCGAGGGTCAGTTGAAAGTAGCTCAGCAATGTATCTTTCAAACCATTCATCGTGTCATCGAACTACCTGATCCATTAGCTCTGGTTGGCTAGGTAAACACCAATGACAACCCCATTCCACTCACAGAGTCATTGGAACGCTCACAACCATGCTCGACCCAAGTGACCCCAAGGTGCACTAAGCACAATTAGGCAGTGATCTTTCGAGGCACATATCTTAGACCTTGTGAGAGGTATCAACAAAATTTTAGGGGCTACGAGATCATTTTTTTGAGGTATACAATAACCTCTCTGATTTTTGGGTGATTCAACTTCATTTTCATTTGGAAAGGTGATCTCAGTCGATGCCAAAACTTGCAGTGAGGGTCAGTTGAAAGTAGTTCAATAGCGTATCTTTGAAACTGTCTATCTTGGCATCAAACCATTTTCTCCATTAGCTCTAGTTGGCCAGATAAATGTTAGTGACAACCCCATCCTACCCATGGAGTCACTGGAACACTCGCAACCATGCTCGACCTAAGTGACCCCAAGGTGCACTAAGCACGATTGGGTAGCGATCTTCTGAGGCTCGTATCTAGGACCTCATGAGAGGTATTGAAAAAATGTTAGGGGCTACGGGATTCTATTTCTAAGGTTTACAATAACCTCTCTCAATTTTGGGTGATTTGACTTCATTTGCATTTGGCAAGGTGATCTCAATCGATGCCAAAACTTGCAGTGAGGGTCAGTTGAAAGTAGCTCAACAACATATCTTTCAAACCATACATCCTGGCATCAAACCATCTACTCCATCAGCTTTGATTGGGTGGGTAAATGCTAGTGACAACCCTATTCTACCCATGAAGTCATTGGAACACTTGCCACCATGCTCGACTCAAGTGACCTCAAGGTGCACTAAGCAGGACTAGGCAGCGATCTTCCAAGGCCCATATCTCAGACCTCATGAGAGGTATCAACAAACTATCAAGGGCTATGGGATTTTTTTTTGAGGTCTACAATAACCTCTCTCAATTTTGGGTGATTTGACTTCATTTGCATTTGGCAAGGCGATCTTAGTCAATACCAAAACTTGTAGTGAGGGTCAGTTGAAAGTAGCTCAGCAGTGTATCTTTCAAACCATCTATCCTAGCATTGAACCATCTACTCCATCAACTCTAGTTGGCCAGGTAAACACCAGGGATAACCCCATTCTACCCATGGAGTCACTGGATCACTCGTGACCTCGCTCGACCCAAGTGACCTGAAGGTTCCCTAAGCACGATTGGGTAGTGATCTTTCAAGGCTCGTATCTTGAACCTTGTGAGAGGTATCAACAAACCATTAGGGGCTGCATGATCATATTTCCTAGGTCTACAATAACCTCTCTCAGTTTTGGGTGATTTGACTTTGTTTGCATTTGGCAAAGCTATCTCAGTCAATGCCAAAACTTGTAGTGAGGGTCAGTTGAAAGTAGCTCAATAGTGTATCTTTCAAACCATTTGTCCTAGCATCAAACTGTCTATTCCATCAGCTCTGGTTGGCTAGGTAAACACCAGTGACAACCCCGTTCCACCCACAAAGTCACTGGAATGCTTGCGACCACGCTCAACCCAAGTGACCCCAAGGTGCACTAAGCATGATTGGGTAGTGATCTTCTGAGGATCATATCTTGGACCTCATGAGAGGTATTGAAAAATTATTAAGGGCTACAAGATCATGATCCCGAGGTCTACAATAACCTCTCTTAGTTTTGGGTGATTCAACTTCGTTTGCATTTGGAAATGCAATCTCAGTCGATGCCAAAACTTGCAATGAGGGTCAGTTAAAAGTAGCTCATCAGTGTATCTTTCAAACCATCTATCCTTGCATGGAACCATCTACTCCATTGGCTCTGGTTGGCTGAGTAAACACCAGTGAGAACCCCGTTCTGCCCATAGAGTCACAGGAGCACTCGTGACCACGCTCGACCTAAGTGACCTAACAACACAAGTGCTACATTTCTCTGTGGATTTAGTAAACCCCAATATGATGAGTTATATACATAGTGAGTATATACATAGTATTGAAACAATATAGTACTAAGTGGCTCAAGTGGGATTACAAGTTGGATTAAGGGCCGTGGGATTTGTGACGTAGTCGAGTGGGTATATAGAGTATAATATCAACACTTGTCTTTGTAATGTAACTTCAACAAGATATAATTTAAATCATAATGATAATCATAGTCAAGATATAACTTCACCATTCAATTCCATAAACATGAATAATAAATATGTATATAAAATATGACACAAATATAACATAAAATGAACATGTTCTATATATAGAAAGTATCAAATGTATCAAATGTATCTCCATATACAAATATGGCACATGCCATTTCAAAATATCTACAAAATCAATGTTTCAAGGTGTACAATGTGGCATATATGCCATCTCAAAATGTGCCAAGTGGCATCTCTAAATGACCACAAAACTAAAACTACATCCTATGTCATAGGGGGATCATCAAAATGTCACCTCTTTGAAGAAGTGTTTGGCTCTGATTAATCCTGCATAAAAAATGAGTTCAAACCCAAGTTAGATTGCTTAATTTATATGATTTGTACACACACAAACACACACACACACACAAAGATATATATATATATATATATATATATATGTATGTATGTATGTATGTATGTATGTATGTATGTATGTATGTATGTATGTATGTATGTATGTATGTATATATATATATATATATATATATATGTATGTATGTATGTATGTATGTATGTATGTATGTATGTATGTATGTATGTATATATATATATATATATATATATATAAAATTCATAACTCAAACACTAATTTAATTAAAATTATAACTAAATACAAACATATGTACCTGGCCTTTTAGTCGCCTACCATGATCAAGTGTCCTAACATAGGTCTTTGGTAGTGTAGGGATAATGCCACCATAACCAACTTCGACCTATAAATATATATTTGCAATAATGAGATTAGTAGAGTGGTGTAACATGGAGTAATAAATCTACAAAATAGGATGATAGCATAATAAAATTACAAATTGATTGAACTAAAATTAAAACTTACATTTTTTGATCCCTCCTCTAGAATAGTGGGCTAGGTCAACAAAGATACAAAAGATTCTCGTGGGCCCTCCCCCACACTAGGAGTAACCTATGAGAGTAAAAAGATTGTCAATTATATATAAATTTACTTCAACATAACAACCCTGGTTACAAAATACAAATAACCCCTTATAAAAGTCTATGTACAATTAGGCTATCACTCTGAATCGAGATGCCTGTCAGCCTAGGCTCCCGAACCCATGTCAGGACATCATCAAGAGTCACACCCTATACAATAAAGTGCAAGTAAAATATTTATTACTACACACAAGTGGCATACATGTACATGCATAATTAACCTTAAACAATTAATTACCTTTACTTTGTCGACACCTGATGAAGGAACCCCCTCGTGCCCCCCACTGACATCACGTATAGCCTGTAAGAGTACAATAAGATGACAATATATTAGTAAATGTATGAATTTTATTGCTCTAATTGATAGAGATTTAAGCATGTACACAAAATGATATAAAAAAAGCTAATGGGTACATAATTTATAATATACCGTATAGGCATCAAGGCCAGATGAAATGGCCAAAAGTGTGGAGTCATCCACCTGTCTCAACTCCTCTATCATCGACTGAACATAAATGGAAAAAAAATATATACATAAGTTCATGCAATCATTAAAACCAATCTAAATAAATAAATTATTTTTAAATTAAATAAGTCATGTGACAAATTTATTTATAATGTTTACTCTTACCGTATCAACAAGAGTCCATGGCTCTATGTACACCTCCTAAGCACTCTATTGAGATGTAGATGTTCCATGAGGTGTTGCAGCCTTTGCAGCTGTGTCTCCTATATCCTCCTCATCAATAACATACTGATATGTATCACCATCAGTAAGCGGTCTGAGACACATATTCTTGCATATAATGCAAATATGGGGATCACATACATGTGAACTCCGATGAGATGTTGATGCGCCAACATCATCCAAACCAAGAGGAAACACTGACCTAGTCTGCGTGATCAACTGATCACTCAGCAAATGAATGGCCCTGATAGTCTATGAGGTAGCCTCTGCAATGATATCGAGATGCTGCACTAGAGGAGGGGGTGCAACATCAGTGGGGGGGACGAAGGTAGTGGCCTTTTTGCATTGGGCAAATGGCCTAGTCTGAGGAGCTCCTCTGCCTATGCCCATGCTGGGCCTCATGCTAAAATAATTAACATTGTGACCAAGCAAAAACTCAACATACAATTTTTTTATGAATTAGAAAGGGAGCTCCAAATTGCTATGGGGTGGTTTATCAAAAACCATCCACCAGCGATCCCAAAAGTGTGTGCGCATTGCTTCATTTGTGCACCATTTTTTTGATAATTTGTGCTTTTTGGGGTCAACTTGTAATCCGGTTAGGATTCACAAAAAGGGGGGCTATATCTTCCTTAGTTATATTAAGGGCCACATTCCCATCATGGTCAAGCTCGTCATCAAATTGTGTGTGCATATCATCACGCCAATGAAGAGCAACATTATGTTGCCACTTGAGTGTGTCAATGTTTTCAACAATAGTATTTAGGGTGGCAAGCATGGGACCTAATGTAGGTATATTCTGATATGTGTTTTGGAAACCTTGTATTGTGTTCAAATTATCTTGTATCAAATTTTCTAAAGATCGAGGGTTTTGAGACGGGGGATTATTTTCGGGATCATTATTTGGTGCGGGAGGGTTATTTTCTTCATTGTTGTCAGCCATGCCTGATTAAATAAAAAACAAATCTAAATTTCAATTTGATTTCATATATTATTACAAAAATAAATACAAAACCCTATTTCAACCAAAAAACTACATTTAGCATCAAAATGAAATAAAATAATCAAAATATACAAAGAATTTACTTACTGTATATACTGCGGAGTTGAATTCATTGTTGGGGAAATTAGATACCTGAAAAAATCAAGTATTAGATATATGGAGCTGTTTTACAAACCAAAAACAATGAGAGAAATGAGAAACATGGCTTGCGGATTTTGATTTATGCCACAGGTTTCAGGTACCCAGTACCCGATATTTTTAGGTACTCAATAAGGATTGTTCTTTGGTGTTAGGTTTGCCCAGGTGTACTGACACCCATGCCTACTAAAAAGTCAACAAGCATTTTCATGCACTTTTGGACGAGTGAAAAGTGAATATTTTTCACATCGCCACTTTTTGGCCCCTCATGATCTTGCACATACCCAGAAATTCATATGGATGAAGAATTGTAGACCACTCTTGAAGATCTAGAAAATATTGAATGTAAATACAAAGATTTGAAAGAAAATATCAAGAAGAGACTAAGTCCATTAGACAACTAAAGGAATAGATCAATAAATTCATATAAATACATAAGGAGGTTAGTGAAGAATTAAAACAAGAAAATAAAAAGATTATTGGTTTGAAGGTACAAATTGAAGAGAACAAAAACACTAAAGAATGCCTAAATAATATAATTAAAGGTAAGATAGAGGAACGCAGAAAATTGGAACAAGAGATGGTGAACCCAAGACTTGATTTAGAGAAAGACAAAGAGTCAAGAAGATAAATTCAGAGAGAGTGTTGTTGAGTTTGATGAGGTATTGGCTAAACAAAAAAAAATGAAAGATAAAGGTGGATTAGAGTTTGAAAATGGTGAATGGTCAAATCAAAGAACCAAAGACAAAGGAAAATCTTGTCCTATAGAGAAAACAAAAACTAATCAACCTACTAAAGAGATGAACAAAGCGAAGCAATTTTGGAATCAAAGAAGTCAAGCAAGGAAACTACTGGTTAAGAAGCCTAGTGCTCAAAGGTACCCTTTTAATAGTTATTATTTTTCTTTTAATATATTTTAACATAATGCTATTGAATGTAGAAGAAGAATGAAGAAAAATACTACATCATTCTTTGGTTAGTATTTTATTTGCAAAAACCTTGGTCATAAAGCTAGTCAATGCAAAAGTCAGATTATGAATGGTTATAGAAGAAATGAATCTTTCTATGGTTATTGTCATATATGCAATTCTTTTGGACACAAAACTAATCAATGTAGATCTAGAATGAATAAAAGAAGTACAACAAATAAAAATACCAAATGCTACTATTGCAACAAGTTTGGGCATATTGCTAAATTTGAAAAAACAATAATGTAAAGGACAATGTAGTAAAAGGAAATGAACTTGTGAAAAAAATTGATGTGGAAGAGATAAAGAATAATATAAAGAATATTTGAAAGAAAAGGTAAGTGGATGTGGAAAAAGATGAAGTTTCACTTGGCTCTGGTACATAAATTTCCTCTAGGAATCATCTTAAGGGATTTGACTCAGGTGAAGCCATAATAGAAGATCCTTGTCTCCTATCGATGAAACGTTTGTTGAGATTTCAACATGAAGATAAGTAGATTGATGTGTTTGATCTTTTGGAATAAGTTGTGGAAATAATTGATGTAGTATACAAGTTTTTCAAGCTCCAAAAGGTGGTTGTATACATAGACAAGAAGGTTTTGAAAGCTTTTTAGTGAAGTGATAGATTTGGTGGTAAAACCCTAGATTTATCAACAACATATATAACCCTTTTATAATGTTCATTATTGTTATTTGTGAAATTGGAAATACAAAGAAGTGTGAAATTTAGTAGATATTTTCAGCAACCAAATGAAAGACATTTTAATATTTCTACCTTACGGCTTCTAGTGAGCTTGTAAGCAGTGAAGAAGAACCTCAACCTAAATATAAGATATTCATGAAAGAACCATTGAGGAATGATTTTGGTGGTGCATTTTCTTTGTTACCAGCTAGGATAGTATGTTTAGAAGATATTTATAAATACTTTGATGTGCAAATTGAAAAATATGATTGCATAAAGATAAATAATGTTAAGGATTCCCACTTGACAAAATATTTACAATCACTTGTAGAGTTAGGGCTTATGGGTTTGGACATTTAGGGGGAAAAAAATTATGTCTTAGAGAAAATTGTCTTGAGAAGGATTCATGGTGATTGCATTTGTATAGACCGACCGTATTAGATTACATGTGATGTTCCCTTTCTGAAAGAGAATCTAATAAATAATAATAAAATAAATAAATAATAAAAATAAATTAGAGTAATATAATTGCAAGGAAAAATCAAGATAATCACACTTGAAGAAATCTACTATGCTATCAAAGATTGAAATGTATATCAAAGTCCAATAGACTTATATCTTAGTACATTAACAATCACCAAACAAAAATTAGAATTAAAATTATAAACATTAAGTAATTATAATTTTTTTTTTTAATACTTTACTATATTAATACTCAAAGTAATAAAATACCAAAGTTCCCCTACCTAGTAATAATATATTATATGTATACCTAATGTAGAGAATTAGATTCTCTTGCTATCATGAATATTGAAGATATCGGTTTAAAGTAAAAATGATGTAAATTAATTCCAAAAAAACTAGTGTTGAATAGTCGCATCCTCTCCATCGCCTATTAATAGAGGGTTGATCTCATACAAGAGAGGGCAAGAAGAAAGAAAATAAAATAATCAGGGGTCTTCTAATTGAATTTTATTTGGACTAGACAACAAAGAGATGGAGGATAAGAGGATAAACAATGACTAGGAAATAGGGGATCATCACACACACTCTAAACATAGAATTTTATATTTGAAGACTCAGGAAATAGATTAGAAAATATGGAACATATTTTGGATTGATAGAAAATAAAGGAAGACAACCATGGGTAATAATAATAGATATATAACATTCTATATTTATTCTGCAATCACTTGTATGTTGATGGAGACCATAAATGAAGAGGAGAATATAAAAATATGATTAAATAATAGATTTTAAAATATATACAAGTTACTGATTGAATAAATTTGGATCAAAGAGAAACATAGTTGGTTCTCATCATGACAAATAGAGAAGAATATATTATAACATAAATCTTGGTACTCGTATGAATAGGATAAGAAAGGAAATGAATCTTTGATATTATTGGAAAGCTTCCTATGAAAACAAATGACATTGTAACATATTTATGATTTAGTTGTTGTTTGATAATATATTATATCTGAATTCTATTAGGAATAAGGAAATCAATATATTAAATATATATGATATTTATATCTATTAATAATAAAATTAGAATTATACACACACAGTTAATTATTTAATCACTCATTAATACAATTAAGAGGATAAGGAGTTTGTGAAGGGAGTGAAAACGTAATTCGATCACATGTTTGGAGGGTCTCAACATGGGTAAAAAATTTGAGGAAGCCTTCTTGTACACTTTTTTCATGCCCCAGACATAGTAATTCTACCATTCTTCTTAAAGTTTATGATCAGGTGAGGAGTAAGGAATTATAGCTTAAGAATGTATTATAAATTAGTGATTGTTTCTTAATCTAATTTAAATGCATAGTGATGCATGTCAATCTTTGGGAATACACATTCTCCTCGTAGGGAACATCACAAGTTTCCATTCCCAAGAGGAATCCAAACTCTAATTGGCAATTTTAGGGAAAATTAAGTAAGGTCCTAGTCAGGGACATTACATTACGAAAGAAGTCCTAAGGGTTGTCACAAAGCTATGATAGAATGGAAAGGTACTTTTAATGATGTCTGTAAAAAATAAAAAAGGTTAAAAATATGATAGGAGTAGCTTTGAACCATAGATCTTTGTGAATTGATACCATAATTGATCCTTGGGTGAGGTGTGTTGCTATGGGAATTACTTACAAAATTTATTTTTAAAATAGATAAGGCTCTACTTATAATTAGTATCTATGTTTCTTATCAAATGTTTAAGGAAATAAAAGAGTATGACTTGTGTGAACTATTGAGGCAACATCTGTTCAACAATATGTTGCTAACAAATAACTAAGGTTATGCATTTTGTTTCGGTCCACTTGTTGTGTGTCTTGTGTTCTATTTATTTAACTCTTTAACTCTAAATGAGAATTTTGAATGGAGTAAAGATTTGCCTAAAGGAAAATAGATAAAAATATACTTGGATATCTTGTAAAACAAGAACAAAACCTATAACAAATATTTCAATAATCTCTAAAAGAAGATGACATCAAGATTTAGAATTTTAGAGAACTGCGTTGAACTACACAAATACAACATCACTTTCTTGGTAGATATTGATAACTATTTCATGGAAGCTGTAATACCTTGGAAATATCAGTTGATAAGATTTGGTAATGAAATCAATGTAGAGGATTGCATGATGTTTGTAGAAAAATATTCTTAAGAGTTTGATAGATTTTATTGAAGATAGATTCAACACCGATGAGGAACTCACTAGACTAGATGAAACAACAAAGGTTTCTTCAAAAGGATCTATTTAAAGAAGAAAAAGGCACAAGAGGTTTGCTAAGATATCTTCCCTGACTTTAAAGAAGAAAAATTGGCAGTATGTGAAAATAAAAATTTGAGATAATCAACATTGATGTTGAGCTTGAAAAGGTTGCTACTAAACAAAAAAGGATTTTTGTTGTGAGAAAAGATAGAACCAAGAAAAACTCTAGTTCCTTTGATGATGATCCCTTTGACACATAGGGTAAAAGAACAATCAAGTGTCACCTTTTAGGCTAACTTATCAGCACAACTGAATTTTAGTATTTCTAACTAAAAATTAATTTTGGTCAAACATATGGTCTAGCTAGATTCATTCGAGCTAAGTTAGATAAACGCTTTAACTTTTCCAGTTGGAAATATCTATTAAATGCATGTTTTACACCACTTTGAGTCCAATTACAATAAAAATAAAATTATTTCACAAAAGTGGCATTTCAATAACTCCTAATCTTTTTAGTGATATTTTTTTAAAAATAAAAAAATACCCTTTTGTAGAGATCAGAGTCAAGAATATCCTCATATAGATTTTATAGTGTTTTAATCAGACACAGTTTATTGTAATTAAAAATATTACAAGTAGGTATTTTAATAGTTAAGGAGATGTTGATTCAAAGAAAGAAGAAAATAGTAAATCATATTAAATAAATTTGAAAAATATATGGTGCACTAGAGGAGAGAGTCCTCTTCAAGAATATATATTTCTTTTTTTGATTGGGATAAATTTGTTATGAAAAATATGTTGCGAGATGAAAACTGTCGATTTCAGTGAGTTGGAATTTGAATTATTATAAAAGAGAAAATATAGGTCACATACCAATTTTTATTTCTTCATGCACTAGCTATATATGTCATCTATGACATATTTTGAAATTAGGGGAAAAAATGTTTATTTAAATATAATTTTTTGGTGGGAACTAGACCGCTAATTTTCAGCATTTTTCAGCAACTGAAAAATCATCTTTAAAAATTAAAAAAACATATCAATTCTTACTAAAAAAAGATATTAAAAATATTAATCATAAACTTC
Organism: Chamaecyparis obtusa; assembly: GCA_027943335.1. Classification (NCBI taxonomy): domain Eukaryota; kingdom Viridiplantae; phylum Streptophyta; class Pinopsida; order Cupressales; family Cupressaceae; genus Chamaecyparis; species Chamaecyparis obtusa. Next base: position 35,521 of record BSBK01008261.1, on the reverse strand, counting down.
ATCCATTTTATCACATCTAATTATTCAATTCATGTGCATTTCTGGATTCGATTGTGTGCATTTTTTAGCATCAACATTTCGGATCACACTCCGTGATCCATCATCAGGAAAGAGAGAGTGCAAGAATGTTAAAAATGAAGATGAGAAAATTAGTTTACATCATCTTCAAATTACAAACATAAATGTCATTTTCATACTATAGAAGTTGAGCAACTTTGATTTTGTTAGCCTTTTCCTTTGTAAAAGGATGACAACTTATTGTACTATACAAGGTCTTGAATTCACTCAGAAAAACTAATGGTGTGAAGAAGGTAGGACAAGTATGGTTAACATGACCATCTTGTGATCAAGACATTATTAAAGAGGCTTTAATCATCTATTTACTCTAGAACAACCTTGATCCTAATGCTATTGAAGATCTTCTCCTGAATGTATTGGTTGATATTCTTATTGAAAACATGACTATCAAAGCGACCAACATTGATAAAGAGGAATTTTATTTTGAAGATGAGTTTCAGAGGATAATGAGTGAGAAGTTTGTAGTTGCTCAGATAAAGCTTGTTGAAAGAATAGAAAATATGAGAAAATGTGTAAATATTGTTATTCAAATTTACAAAATTTGTCTCTGATGTGATGTAGGGGTACGTAGAGCCTCATAAAAAACATTATTGTCACTTTTTTGTTCCTAGGATGTTTAGGTTTTTTTGAGTCTAACAATGTCTTTTGGGGTCATTTGGGATCATGTTGATCCAATTTGGAAAGTTATAGGTGAATTGGTTACAAGTTTTAAAAGTTGCACAATGTTGTCACATTGCAAAACAAGTTGTCAAGAAACTTTTGTAAAAGATTCTGAATTGATGTACTTGTTAAGCACAATGATTGTTGGGCTAGTTGAGGTGGTTGATTTGAATGAAAATTTATTTAAATTCTATCCAAACTTGAATTTGGAGTTGGAGACAGAATGGAGAAGGAGAAGTTCTTGTTTTGTGCATTAAATCTTGTGTTATTCCTCATGTTGTAGACTATTATCTTGATTTGTACAAATTTGTATGTGGTTGCATTGTTTCTCCTGTCCTATTATTTTTTTTGTCCTTAATGCCAAACATAATAATCCATCAGTGGCATTGATATTGTGACATCAATATATATACTTCAGTGAATATATTGATTTGAGGTATCAACATGATGACTTTATATGGTTGACATAGATCTGGTTATCCATGATGTCCATGCTATATTTCAGTGCTTTCAGTTCTACAATATCCATATGGTTTCAAGTCATTCTACAATGTCTAGATGGTTTTGACATGATTGTACTTATATAATTTATATATACTGCAATGACACTTTAGTGGCATTCTGGTATTTTAGTGATGTTATCTATAGTATACCGCAGTGACATCATAAATAGTACTATATCTTGACTCCAGTGACATGGTTTATATAGTGATAATTTGTTATCAGCATATGTTCATGGTTCTGATGGATATGGATATCAATGATCATATATGTTAGTTTGCAGTGACATGAAAGTGTTTAACTTGAACATTTTAAAAAAAGGTTAATAAGTTACATTGGCCAATGTTGTGACCAAGGTGTAAGAAAGTGATGTTTCTAGGAATGCCTTTTGGTAGGCCCCCTCGCCATTCTCCTCTTGCAAAATATTTTTTGGTTTGTTTAAAAAGATGCGGAAAATGCCATAGTGATCAACATTTATGATCTTTAATTGTGATAAGAAAAAGATGCTTTCCATGCATCATTTTGTGCTTTCAATTTTGGTGCTTTCATTTTGTCAACACAATATGAAATTAGTTTGGAACCCTAACTCTATCAAGCTAGGGAATCTCAACCTATGTAGGGCATGAAATTGATCAGTTAAAATGTTTAGTGCCACCTCGGTAAGGAGGAAGGAATGGTGGTTGTCAGTTAGTTTGTAGTGAAAGTTTGAAACGGTGTGAAAGGATTGTATGCAAGATCTTTGGAGATGTGACAATGCCGAGTCATTTCTAGGTGTACTCTTTCTTTCATTTTGTTTTTTTTGTCTGAGTATTTTGTTTATCTACTCAAAAAGATTATGCATGTGGGTTTATTCATGGATACAAGATATATTTTGGTTAAATCATGCATATACATGAATCTTTGTTACATACTTCTCCATAATGAAGTTATCTCCAAACTTGGCATTCTATTTTTCATGTGGGTTTTGGATTAAATGTTCTTATTTTTCAAATTCCTATGGGTTCACATGTTAATGTTCATTCATTCTTTACTTATTTTTGAACCCCTAGTTAAGAAGAATCATATGCATTGTGGATAGTGAAGTTTGACTTAAAAACCTCGAGTTTTCTCTGCATATTCTTTAGAATGCATGTTCATTTGTAAATTGTGGTTATCTTGTTCATCATGCATGGGTTTTGGGTTTTTGTCATGCTTCCATAAGAGTCTTCAAAAATTATAGTAAGGTATGGAATATCGGTTAAGTTTGAAGAGATGATTAAGGATTTGTGGTTAAGATTGTTAAGGTTTCATTTTGAAGATATGCAGTTGATTATTAGATTTAAAAGATTATTTTGAAAAGAAGTATTTCTATTTTTGAAAGGCAATCTTGAAAGGCTATATAACTTTTTGGTTTATTAATTATATTCAAAGGGAATTACATTTTATTTTTTTATCGTACTTTTTATAATTTAAAGATAGACAATTTATTTAAAAGGATGTTATTATTTCACAGAAATAAATATAACACATATATTATTATGAGGATTTGTAAATGGTTTATAATGATGACATCAAGATGCGATATGATTCATGTTGATATTAGTTGAAAGAATTAGTTTGATGGTAGTTTCTCTTTCCATTCATTGGTGCTTATATAATAAATAGAGGCAATTTTTTTTTTGTAAGAATACATAGAAGAGATATTGGGTTTTGATTGATCATATTTTGTATTATTTGTGCACAATCAGTTTGACAAAAATTCATTATTGGTATAGGGTCTATGATTGTATGTTATACATTTTTAAATACAAAGACATGTATTATGTTTAATGATGTGTAAGATAGAGTTATAGAGTCTAAATGACAATCAAATTTTTTGATCTTTGTATGTAAGAAAGTTGAAAAGTGTAAAAAGGCCAATGAGGAATATAAGACTATCAATGAGATAGCATTTTTCAGTGAGAAATTTGTATAACTAGTGAGGCAGTGCAAAAGTGATCTCAAACTAAGCCTGTGAGGTATTTTGAGTGGTTTTTTACCCGAAGGGTTTTCCACTCAAGACATATCTTGTGTTATACTCTTATGTGTTGATCTTGTCTCTATAACTTTATTTCAATTGTCATAATTGAATTATATTATTTATTTGGCTTTAAAAAATTGATAAAATTTTTTAACATCACTATTTCACACCCCCCCCCCCCTCAGTGATAATCATGCTCCAACAATTGGTATCAAAGCCATACCCTTCCTTTATGGTTATCCTAGTTAGGGAGTACTTAATGGCTTGTCAAGATAGGTTGTCTGGATTTAGGGCACCATTATTTGATGGGCATGGTTATGCATTTTTGGAAATATAGGATGAGATGCCACTTGAAGTCTCTAGGATATGATGTTTGGGAAACCACTCAAACTACATCTACCAAAACTAGACCTTCATCCTTTGCTGATGAGAAAAATGCATATGAGCATGATGCAAAATCATCAAATGCTATTTGTTGTGGATTGTCAAATGATGGTTTGGTTAAAGTCATGGATTGTGAAACTGCATTCAGTATATGGTAAAAGTTGTCAAATATCTATGAGGGAGATAAAATTGTCAAAGAGGCAAAATTGCAAGCCTATAGAGCTAGATTAGAAAGCCTCAAAATGAGTAAGGAAGAAAAGATAGCTAATTATTTCTCACATGTGTATGATGTTGCTAATTCTATTTGGGGATTAGGATAAACTCTAGAAGAAACAATAGTGGTCAAAAAGGTGTTGAGGTCACTCACATCTAAATATGACACTTGTGTCACACTTTTATAAAGGATTAGGTCAACAACAAACAAACTATTCAACTTTAATGACATAAAAGCGACATTTATGTTTAGCATTTAAAGATGATGTCAACTAATTAAATGTGTAAAATTGGATGAATTTTATGCCTATAATTTTTTAAAGTTTTTTTGAACAATAATTGATATAGTTTTTAAATTTTTGAAGTTCATTTTTTAATTACTAAAAAATGCTAAAAAACTAGGGTGTAGTTCCCATAAAAAAACTATATGCAAATACTCTTTTTTATCTCTGATTTCAAAATATGTTATAGATGACATGTATAGATAGTGTAGAAAATAATAAATATTGGTTTCCGATATATATTTTCTCCATTATAACTACTCAAAGTTGAACTTATTTGAAATTTACAGTTTTCATCTCCTGCCAAATTTCCCTTATCAAATCTACACCACTCAAAAAAAAATTTACACATTCTTGAAGAGGACTCTCTCCTCTAGTGTTAAATATAAATTTTAATTTTTTTTGATAAAATACTTTTTTTTTTTTTAAAGCAGCATCTTCTCGAATGTTAACATACCTACTTGTAGTATTTTGAAATTGTTACCAAAAATTATAGCATACAGAACAATGAACACAAATAGGAAAAGATTGCATTTTTTTGAGGAGTCCAATTAACACTACATTTCAGGTGATGTTGATTAACATTTCATTATTGCATTCAATACCAATTTTCATTTTGTACTCTAAGTATTGATCACATTTCAAATTTTCAAATTCATAATTGATCATTACATTATGCATTCAAGCTGAATGTAGTATACAAATGTTCTTTCATACTTCATATTTCATGTCAATAAAGAGTACAATTTGCAGAATAGAAAGCATGATAGAAGTATGAGTAGGGTCCCATGCATTGCCTTTGTCATCTGATGTTGTTGGCTGGTTGTCTATTAGGACATTAGGTCCTCAGGTCTATTGTCCAGGTCTTCATTCCTAGGAGCCTTTAGGGTTATCTTGCATCATGAGAGAGAAAATGTTTTAGATCTAGTTGGATCTAAGCAATGCATGAAAAAAAAAACATCATACAACAATCAATCTTTCAGAGCTACATATTTATCTAGTATTCCAATGTAATAAGGAAATTTGCATCCGCATAAAATGAAAGGTAGTATTAAAGGGACATGTTTACATGAAACCTTTTACTATTTATGGTCATCATTATGAATGTTGTCTTTATATTTAAACCAGATATCCGAATCAAAGGGACTTAGTTCTTATAACTGAGAAACCTCTTTCAAAATCAATAGAATCTTGTTAGATTAGTGAACACAATAACTTTTCTGGTATTAAATTCATAAATGTCACTATTTTTGGCATTTTCATAAAACTGATGTGTTAATCATGTTCACTAACCTAACAAGATTAGTTTGATGTTGTTTTAAATCTTGACAGAGTAAAATGCAGTGCTCAATTGACTGGTTTTCATATCATAGTCAGAAGAAATGGATGCAGTATCAAAGTGCATTAAAAGGTGCTACAACGTGTGCTTTCAAAGACAATGAATTCACAAGTGCAAAATAGAGAGACAACCATGCTGTAAATGTCAAAATCTTTCAGGAAAGTGACTGGTATCAATCATATTAAAGTTCCATGTGCAATAGAATCTGAATTTGAATCATGAAATCACAATAAACATGCTTTGCTACAAGATGTATTAAATATCAGTGTGAAAATAGTTGCATATTCAAAATGTATTGCTGAAAGAAATGCTTCAGGAATTATGTCTCAAAGTGTTAAAGAGAATGTTTACAAAGTGTATTTGAAGGTTGTCATGAGACCGTGCTCGAACTCCATTAAGTTTCATTTGGGTGTTTTTGAGTGTCACAAGCTCGTGCTTGAACCTCTTAAACAAATTATTAAACATTTTTTACATGTTGTTGCATTTCATTTTTTGTAAAAATCATAAACACTATTCACAACTATTTGCATTGAAAAGAAATGAAGGACCAGTCATTCACTGGTTATCAAATAGATATTCATAGTAAAAGATTCATGTTCATGCACAGGGGCAGAATGGAAAGAAATATCTTTTTGCAAAGTGTTGATTCAATCAATTGTTTCCAATAAGCTAGGAGAGCCACAATCACCGTTATTATCTCTCATTGACCAGAGCTATAAATAAATGAAATTTGTGTTGCAAGTTTTTTACAGTTTGATGTTTTTTAGTGTCACGAGCCCATGCTCGAACCTCACAAACTACTCATATTTTATACATTTGAATTAGATGGCAGCATGAAGATTTAAATATCTTTTCATTCAAGTTTCATGTACTTGTTATAATCACAACATTGTATTGCAAATCAATTAGTAGTGGTCAAACATGGTGGTCTCATTTTACACAAGAAGAAAATAGTACAAGGTTCAAGTAGGGGTCACTATCACTAGTGAAGTGGAGGATACATCATATATCAAGTATAACTAATGAACAATAAATAGGTTGAACAAGCTTTACAACCATGGTCATTGTTCAAGCTTTAACAGTAGACTTAGGCTGTGAGTTTAGGGACAATATCGAATAATAACTCATGTATTTGAAGGTCGAGCTAAAGGAGGGTTGTCACATAAAATAAATGGTGTACATCAAATAGAAGCCAATAGTGATGACCATAAATGGTTGTAGAAGAGTGGAACATTGTGACTGGTGTAAACTACAATAGGGCTACATGACTGGTTTATAAAGAAGACAAGCATAAACAAAAACATTCATTTCCTAGTAAGGGTCACTGTCAAAAATAAATTTGAGACATTAAATGCCATATATAAAGCTACATTATTCAAGCGTAGAAGGACCAGTTGAAAAGAGATTAAACACAACAAGAAGAAATCCTTGTATCTTTGCAAACAAGAAGCTAAGATTCGGCTTCATTAAAGGTTAATAAACAAATGAAAAGAAAATGAGTAATATACTATACTTATTTTTAAGTTAAGTCAATATTTTTTGTAGGATAGGCGTAGACCATAGCCCAAACCAAGTTCATCAATGAAGCACTAGTTTCAGCTTTTACAAGCTCGATCTGAAGTTGTGACTGAAACATGTCAAGTCAAGTTGAGCTCTTCATATCGAGTTTCAGTCACCTCTTTAGCTCAAGCTTCATACTCATCCATTGCTAATCAAACATAGTCCCAACTCTAGATCTATGGCCGAGCTCACAAGCTGGGTGCCCAAGTTTACTCACAGTCTGAGCTCAATGTTCATCTTTCAGCCATAGTTCAGACTGAGATCCATGCTTGAGATTCATGCTCACTATTGCTAATCAAGACCATTCTCCAACTTAAGTTCACTGTCATTCATGGCCTGAAATCATGTCGAGGGTTATGTTAAATAAAGAAGCCAGGCTTGAGGCCAAAACAAGAGTTCCAGCCTTCAACTTGGGCATGTTGTCATAGTAAGATTTTAGTAAGCCTTATTTGAGTTCAGGTTCACAAAATGCTTCAAAGCCCGACCTCGCATAAAAGATATAATCATGGGTCGAGCCCCAAACTTCTAGTCATAGGTTGATCCCCAAACTTCCAGTCATAGGCCGAGCCTTAACAAACACATCTCAAGTTCATTTCAACAATCAAAGCCCAAAATCATGCTAGTGATCTCCAAATCATATAGAAGAAGAGGCCCGAGAGAATAATAAACACAATATAGGCTCACTATCAGCTCACGGTCATAATAAGTTCACTTCCAGAGGCTTCAAGCACACATTATAGATCCAAAATGTCAGTAAAGACCAAGAAGAATGATACAGTTTGGTAGAATTTCACCATTGCTTAGGGTTTTCCCTAATTTTTCTCAAAGACAAATACAAGCATATTGTGAAAACCAAGAATAAGATAGAGTTTTAGAATTCTAAAGTTCGGTGACAGGCACATTGAATGCCTTAACTCCAACAGTCTGCATCTTGCCAGAGCTTGAATCCCCAACAATGCCACCTCACATTATCATGGTGTTATATTTATTATCTAACAAATTGCTTAAGTGGTCATGTTGACCCTTTTGCAATTGGCAATAGGTTTAAATTTAGGTAGTTTATCTAAGTTTAGATTTTACATAGGCTAAGTGGTATATGTTGAGTTTAGCTCAATTTTTATTTTATAAATGTTAGTATACATTTTGTAAAAAAGATTTTTATCTTTATTAAAACCAAAATTTAAGGCTAAGTGTAAGGCATTTTTATATGCTTGATTTTAGGGTTTTGGCATGAACTTGGGCCAAATTGGAGTGTTTTTAGGGCTTAAAATAAGGGTTTGATTTTTGAATTTGGGGCTGAGAAGGCTATAAGACTGATTTTTAGAATCAGTTTAGGGGGTTCTAGATTCTTTAGAGAAGGCCTTAGTGAGCGATTTTGTTCCTTTGTGCCTTAGCTTATATTTTGTAACCTACATGTCAAATTTTGGGAGGAAAATAAATCAGATGATCCATATTTTCTCATATTGTGAGCATTGATTTTAAATCATTTTCTTCATTCTTCATAAGTGTTTTATTTGTTTTGATAGAAAAGAGAAGTGAATTCTTTCTATTCCTCCTCTAAGTGAACAAAATCCAAATCTTATGCAGAATTTGTATGTTTGTTAACAGATTGTACTATTTGTGGTCTATACCCTAGTAGTAAACTCTAGATTAACCTATACGTTGATCAGTGAATGATAGTGTTAGTCTCATTGATATGTGCATTGTGGTTACTATTTTATATTTCAAGAAAATCTAAGTTCAAATTTGGTGTATCACCCTATTTCCCTTCTAGTTTTAAATCCTTTTTCCCTTTTCTCAATCAAGTTTCAGTCATGAGGTGATATTTCCAAACCAAATAGGAACTGGCCTAGAATCTGAAGACTCCTTCTTAATCAAAGTCCACCCACAACTCAAGAATGTTTCCACTGTTAGGATGACATATCATTAAAACCTAATGCCTGAGTTAGGGTGGTATTTTCAAGCCTAAACAATTTTTGGCATGCTCGGTGGGACCTTGTGATACATGAATCAAATCCAAACAAGGAGTGTTAAATAATTTGAATATTTGCAATTGTCTTTCACTAGGAGAGGCAGAACTGTTCAAAGAGAGCCTAGAGATCCTAGAGAGATTTTTGTTTAGCTTGTACAAAGAGGTAGGAGACCAGGAAGGCCAAGGAAGTTAATATCTAAAAGAAGTTCAATTCCTTCCTACCACACTAAATTTCTAGATTCAGAGCAGGAAGTTTTTGAAGTTCTTGGAGCATCTCAAAGAAAATTTGTTCCTAAACAACCACTTGAGGTAAATCAACCATTACTACCTGCTTATAATACAACACATCCAACAATGGAAATAAATTTTCCATTTGTGCCATTTGATCAGGGAAATCCTTTGAGGATTGCCAATCACAACAACATTCCATTGACAACTTTGGAAGGATTGCCATCATTCACTAGAGAAGGGAAAAAAATTTCCATTGAGCACATCAAAGATATTGCATCTCTTTGCAATGTCCATCACATCATGGAGGAGGATGTAGCTTTGAAGCTATTGGTCGTGTCACTGAAGGGTAAAGAATTGGAATGGTTCAGAACTCTTCCAATGGATTCTATTGATACATGGGATGTATTAGGAGAGATATTGTCTAAATTATTTCAAGACAAATCTGACAACTTATCTTTGGTGGAGCAATTGACGACTATCAAAAGGGCTCCACAAGAGGAGATGAGTGATTTCAACCTCCGTTTCCAAAAACTTGGAATAGTTTGAATAGTGATATTGTAGTCATGATACAATCTATGGGAGGTATTTCTCTACCTCAAGCTTTTGATATTGCTATTAGGACAAAGAATAGTCTTATTCAGGTGGGAAAAATAGCTCCTAGGCCACCTATGTCCTTTCCTAGCATTCAGTCCAATATGTCATTTGTTGTTCCACCTCTTTCTACCGTCCCATCATTTAAAATCCTAGAGTTATTCCCTGTTGCCCCTCTGAATGAGTTACAAAGCATTAAAGATAGCCAACAAAAAATAGAAAGTTTATTGCAAACCTTTGGTAATGAGTTAGTGAGCCTTAAGAGAAATCAAGCACAAGAAAACCCTGTAGCTCAAAATTAGTTTGCTAGTTCCTCATCCTAGTATCCTAATCAGTCTACCTCTCAAGGTAACAAACAACAATTCCAAGGGAATAATAATGCAAATAGGTAGAATTGGAATCAGAGGCCTTATAGACCTTATAATCCTACACCTGTTAATGTTGTTAGGGATATAGTTCCTAGCCAAAATAATATTTCTACTGAACGGTGATTTCCATGTAATGAAGCTCATAATCAGTCAACATGTTCCAATGGAGTGCTTAATCGGTCTCTTATGGTACAAAATTTAGTGAATTCACAACAGAATGTGCCCATTAAGGAGATCCAACAGCAACCGAATCTGAATGTTCCAGAAACTAGTTTTCTAAATTGGTAAGAGGAAGATTTTTGTGGCCTAAATGATGATTCACCTATTTCAATAAATACTAGAGCCAAGAAGAGATCTCTAGAATCATAGAAATTAGTTGGGAATGTTCCTCCAACACCAGTTTCAATTTTGAAGGGGCCCTCTACTTCAACAAATAAAGATCAAAATCAGAGGCATGCTGATTAGAGTGCTCCTAGATCTCCTCAAAAGCTATTGTTTGTTATTCCTTATAATATTATTGATAGCATGAATAAAATGAATGTAACTATGACTATGTGGGAAACTCTAGCTACTCCAGGATAGGCTGAAATATTAAGGGCAGAGTTGTTTCCAAAGAGAACAAGTTCACAACAAGCTATTCAATAGTCTTTGAGGACTATTATGGCTGATTCAGAGCCTAGGAAGGTGCAAGAACCAATAGTTAAAGAAGATAAGAAGCCTTCTAAAGTTCAACAACCGGTAGTAAAAGAGGGTAACAAGGTTGCAAATTTGAAAGAGCCAAAAGTGAAAGAAGAAAAGAAGCCTACAAATGTGCAAAGAACAACATTAAAGGAAGGTAAGAAACCAAAAAATGTTAAACCTCCTCCTTTTTATGTTTCCTTGATCATTGGAAATAAGTTAGTGCACAATTGTATGGTAGATAGTGGTGCAACCAGCACAATAATGCCTAAGAAAATTGTTGATTTATTGGATTTGAAGTATGAGCCTCTTGAGAAAGGAGTTCATGTCTAGCTTGATGGTTCTTCAGTTAAGACTTTAGGAGTTGTAAAAAATGCAAGCTTTTTCCACTCTTCATTCATGCCCAAATTTATCAATTCGTTGGGATATCTATGTTATAGATCTGCCACCCTATTTTGCCTTATGTCTTTCAAGAGATTTTACAGCCAAAATAGATGGATATTTTTCATCAAATTGGTCCCACTTGTATTTTAGAACAAGATATGGTACTGAGGTAACCATAAAATTAGAATTATTGGCCAAGGATCACATAGAACCATATAATCCAAGTCCTATTAATGCTAGTTGTGTGATCATGGATTCAGAAGAGATCAAGGACTATTCAACCTTTAATACAAAAACTGAAGAATATCCTGATATTTTGTTGGATGAGTGGGCAGTCAGAAATGACCAAGATAATGATATGTTTGATATTGGTTTTGGAAATTAAATGATTTTAGAATCTAATACTATTATGCCTAACTTGATAAAAGCTCAAGATTCTGATTCAGAACTCTCAAATCAGCTTTGGGACTTGCACTTTGATGGATCTAGGAATAAGGATGGTGTTGGTGCAAGGGTTATGCTTATGTCACCAGAGGGTGATAGATTTTATGCTGCATACAAATTATCTTTTCCTTGTTCTAACAATGTGGCTGAATATGAAAGTTTGATCCAGGGTTTAGAGTGGGCAAGAAAGAGGAAAATCAAATGCTTGAGGGAATTTGGGGATAGTGAATTAATAGTTAACCAGGTGAGAGGAGTTAATGTTGTTAAGAATGATGTTTTAAAGTTGTATAAATACAAAGTATCTGATATTCTGGATGATTTTGATGCATTCAACCTCATTTCTATACCTAGAAGGAAAAATCAACATGCTAATAGGTTAGCTGGTATTGGTGCACATATTTTTATTACTGAAAATAAAGGTCTTGTCTTAGATCATTCTCATATTAAGATTGTTGTTAGGCCATCAATCCTAGATAATAATATTAATTGGCAGGTTTTTAATACTGATGAGCAAATTTTTAGTTTTATGGTTGAAACAAAAGACTTTTCAATTCCTAGGAATAATAAGGTAAGAAGAAAATGGAAGATCAAATTATTCAGCTGAAAACTAACAAGCTTCCTAAAGGAATGGTCAGCTTGGAGTCTTCTTTCAACTCTGATGATCAGGTCAAGAGGAAAAAAACCAGCATGTTGATAAAAGAGGATCACTATGAAGAGATTGAGACCTTCAGAGATAAGCTCCTAAAGGTTGGTAAAATTAAATCTCCTCAAGAAAAAGAGTTTCTCATTCAGTTATTTAGAGAATATAATGATATATTTTCTTGGGACTATGCTGATTTGAAAGGATTTGATCCCCAATTGACTCAGCATACCAAGGAATTAGAGCCTAATTCCAATATAATCAAGTAGAGGCAAAGGGCAATAAACCCCAAATTAGAACCCTTAATGCTTAAAGAGATGAATAAACTACTGGATAGTGGAATAATTTTTCCTATTAAACACACATCCTGGGTTTCTAATTTAGTTCCTGTGAGGAAAATTAATGGAGAGATCAAACTTTGTGTAGATTTTAGAGACCTTAATAGGGCATCTCTGAAAGATATACACCCTCTTCCTTCCATGGAACAAATCTTACAATATGTCTCAGGTTCTGAAAGGTTTTCCCTCCTGGATGGTTATTCTAGTTATAACCATATTTTAGTGAAAGAATCAGACCGGTTTAAAACAACCTTTACAACCAAATGGGGAACAATGGCTTACAAAAGAATGCCATTTGGATTATCAAATGCAGGAGCCACATTCCAGAAAGCAATGGACATGGCTTTCAAAAGCCTTATGTATACATTTGTTATGGTGTACCTAGATGATGTCACCATTTACAGCAAAGTTGGAAACCAACATATTGATCATTTGAGACAAGTGCTTCAAAGATGCAAAGAGTTTGGAATCTCTCTCAATCTAAAGAAATTAGTTTTTGCAATTCATGAAGGTAAACTTTTAGGATACCAAGTGTCTAAAGAAGGTATAACTATTGATCCTGAAAGGATCCATGGAATTCTAGAATTATCATTGCCAAAACATAAAAAGGGATTGCAAAGTTTTATTGGAAGAATAAGTTTTGTAAGATGCTTTATTCTTGATATTGCAAATTTATTGAAGCCCTTGACTACAATGCTGAATAAAAATGTGCCTTTCAGCTGGACTGATGAGGGAAAGAGGAGTTTTGAACAAATTAAACAAGCCATATCATTAGCCCCTACTTTAACCAATCCTAATTTCTCTAAGGATTTATTTTATATGCTTATGGTGGTTATGATATAGTTTCAGTAATGCTAGTACAAAAAAATGAAGACAATTAGGAGCAACCAATTGCATTTTTCAGCAAAGGAATGGATGACTATGAGAAAAGGTATAATTTTATTGAAAAGCATGTACTTTCTATTATTAAAGCTTTAAAGAAGTTTAAACACTTGGTTTCTAGGAATAAGATACATTTGATGGTTGCACATCCTAGTATTAAGGAGTTCCTATTGAATAAAGATGTAAATGAGAAAAGAGCAGGATGGATTAAAAAAGTTATGGAGTATGATGTGCATATCCATGTGACTAAGCTGGTTAGAGGCAAAGGTTTGTGTGCCCAAATTGCAGAGGAAGAAGAAGTTGAAGCCACTGAAGAGGCTACCCTATTCCAAGGTAATTATGTACTTATTAATGATTCAACAACTTGGTTGTCATATATGATCAAATTTCTACAAACTGGACAATGTCCAATTGATCTTGAGAAAGATAAAAGGAGATATTTTAGATTACAGTCTATTCCTTATGTTCTGATTGATGGTATTCTTTATAGGAAGGATTATTCTGGTATGCTTTTGAAATTTATTGATTTTGCTGATCAAAGAAAATTTTTATCTAAATTTCATGATGGATCATGTGGAGGACATTTCAGTCCTAAGACTACAGCCTAGAAAATGCTGAGAGTCAGTTATTACTAGCCTGATTTGTTTAAGGATGCCCATTCTTGGGCAAGAAAATGTCAAAAGTGTGCTCTATTTGTAGGAAAGAAAAGGATGGCAACATTTCCATTAAAGCTAATCATTGTGGATCAACCATTTAACAAGTGGGGAGTGGACTTTATAGGTCCAATTAATCCTAATTCAAGTGTAGGTAAAAAATGGATCTTGACTACAACAAACCATTTTACAAGGTGGACTAAGGCCATTGCATTGAAGGAATCAACAAGATCTATTGTTCTCAAGTTTTATGATGATATTATAACAAGGTTTGGTGTTCCTCAATCAATCATTTCAGATAATGCTTTAACTTTTCTTGGTTCAACAATAACAGAGTGGGCTATTAAGAATGACATTTATTTGAATACATCTTCTAACTATTACCACTAGGGTAATGGTCTTGCAAAGTCTACTGACAAAAACCTGATCAGGATTATTAAGAAAACTTTGCAAGAGAATAAGAGAGATTGACACTCAAAATTGAAGGCAGCCTTGTGGCTGGATAGAATCACACCAAAGTAGATTAATGGGAGCTCACCCTATGTTCTGGTTTATGGTAAGGAGGCAAGATTGCCAATTTCAACTGAGTTTCCAGCTTTGCAACTAGCTGATCAAATGTTGTTGTTTGAAGAGGAAGATACTCTTAAGCTAAGGTATACTAAATTATTACAACTTGAAGAAGAAAGGAAATGAACCTTAAATAATATGGAGCTAAGGAAGAATCAGACCAAGAGGTCTTTTGACAAGAGAGTGACACCCAGGGAATTTAAAGAGGGTGATTTAGTACTAAAGTGGGATGTACTAAAGAGCAGGCCAAGGAAACATGACAAATTTGAAAACTTTTGGTCAGGCCCATTTGTCATTTCAGAATGTAAAGAAAACAATGCCTTCTAGTTGTCTACAACAAATGGAGAAATCTTGCAGATTCCAGTTAATGGGATCCACCTCAAGCTTTGCTTTGAGGGTTAGTTTTTGTTTAGTTTCATTTCAATAAGTGTTGTCCAAGCACTAGGTCTTTAGGTTGCATGAGTCTTAGTTTAGATGCATTTTCATTTCAATAAAGGTTGCATTCATGAGTTATGGTTTTCTAACCCCATTGCCCAATTATAAGGTCTATAGTTCATGTCTAGCAGGTAGACATCCAATAGAAGTCGCCAAAATTGTTACCCAAAATTACAACATACAGAACAATGAACACAAATAGGAAAATATTGCATTTTTTAGGAGTCCAATTAACACTACATTTTAGGTGATGTTGATTAACATTTAATTATTGCATTCAATACCAATTTTCATTTTGTACTCTAAGTATTGATCACATTTCAAATTTTCAAATTCATAATTGATCATTACATTGTGCATTCAAACTGAATGTAGTATACAAATGTTCTTTCATATTTCATATTTCATGTCAATAAAGAGTACAATTTGTAGAATAGAAAGCATGATAGAAGTATGAGTAGGGTCCCATGCATTTCCTTTGTCATCTAATGTTTTTGGTTGGTTTTCTGTCAAGTCCTTAGGTCCTCAAGTCCATTGTTCAAGTCTTCATTCCTAGGAGTCTTTAGGGTTATCCTACATCATGAGAGAGAAAATGTGTTAGATCTAGTTGGATCTAAGAAATGCATGAAATAAAAACATCATACATCGATCAATATTTCAGAGTTGCATATTTATCTAGTATTCCAATGCAATAAGAAAATGTGCATCCACATAAAATGAAAGGTAGTATTAAAGGGATGTGTTTACATGAAACCTTTTACTATTTATGGTCATCATTATGCATGTTGTCTTTATATTTAAACCAGATATCTGAATCAAAGGGACTTAGTTCTTATAACTGAGAAACCTTTTTCAGAATCAGTAGAATCTTGTTAGATTAGTGAACACAATAACTTTTATAGTATTGAATTCATAAATGTCATCATTTTTGGCTTCATAAAACTGATGTGTTAATCATGTTCACTAACCTAATAAGATTAGTTTGGTGTTGTTTTAAATCTTGAAAGAGTAAAATTCAGTGCTCAATTGACTAGTTTTCATATCACGGTCAGAAGAAATGGATACAGTATCAAAGTGCATTAAAAGGTGCTACAACATGTACTTTCAAAGACAGTGAATTCACAAGTGCAAAATAGAGAGACAACGATGTTGTAAATGTCAAAATCTTTCAGGACAGTGATTGGTATCAATGATATTAAAGTTCCATGTTCAATAGAATCTGAATCATGAAATCACAATAAAAATGCTTTGCTAGAGGATGTATTAAATATCAATGTGAAAATAGTTGCATATTCAAAATGTATTGCTGAAAGAAATGCTTCAGGAATTATGTCTCAAAGTGTCAAAGAGAATGTTTACAGAGTGCATTTGATGGTTGTCACGAGCATGTGCTTGAACTCCATTAAGTTTCATTCTAGTTTTTTTGAGTGTCACGAGCCCGTGCTCAAACCTCTTAAACGAAATATTAAACATTTTTTACATGTTGTTGCAATTCATTTTTAGTAAAAATCATAAGCATTGTTCACAACTATTTTCATTGAAAAGAAATGAAGGACCAGTCATTCATTGGTTATCAAATAGATATTCATAGTAAAAGATTCATGTTCATGCTCAGGGGAAGAATGGAAAGAAATATCTTTTTGCAAAGTGTTGATTCAATCAAGTATTTCCAATCAGCTAGGAGAGCCACAATCACTATTATTCTCTCATTGACCAGAGCTATAAATAAATAAAATTTGTGTTGCAAGTTTTTTACAGTTTGATGTTTTTTAGTGTCACGAGCCCATGCTCAAATCTCACAAACTACTCATATTTTATACATTTTGAATCAGATGGCAACACAAAGATTTAAATATCTTTTCATTCAAGTTTCATGTACTTGTTATAATCACAACATTGTATTGAAAATCAATTAGTAGTGGTCAAACATGGTGGTCTCACTTTACACAAGAAGAAAATAGTACAAGGTTCAAGTAGGGGTCACTGTCACTAGTGAAGTGGAGGATACATCATATATCAAGTATAACTAATGAACAATAAATAGGTTGAACAAGCTTAACAACCGTGGTCACTGTTCAAGCTTTACCAGTAGACTCGGGTTGTGGGTTTAGGGACAATATCGAATAATAAATAGTGTATTCGAAGGTCAAGCTTAAGGAGGGTTGTCATATAAAATAATTGGTGTACATCAAACAGAAGCCAATAGTGATGACCATAAATGTTTATAGAAGATTGGAACATCATGACTGGTGTAAACTACAACAACACTACATGACTGGTTTACAAAGAAGACAAGCATAAATGACAGCATTCATTTCCAGGTAAGGGTCACTATCAACAATGAATTTGAGACATCAAATGCCATATATAAAGCTACAATATTCAAGCATAGAAGGACAAGTTGAAAAGAGATTAAACATAGCAAGACGAAACCCCTATATCTTTGCAAACAAGAAGCTAAGATTCAACTTCATTAAAGGTTAATAAAGAAAAGAAAAGAAAAGGAGTAATATACTTTACTTATCTTTAAGTTAATCAAGAGTTCTTGCAGGATAGGCGTAGACCATAGCCCAAACTGAGTTCATCAATGAAGCACCAATTTCATCTTTTACAAGCTCGATCTGAAGTTGTGACTGAAACATGTCAAGTCAAGTCAAGCTCTTCATATCCAGTTTCAGTCACCTCTTCAACTTGAGCTTCATACTCAGCCATTTCTAATCAAACGTAGTCCTAGCTCCAGATCTACAACCGACCTCACAAGTCAGGTGTCCAAGTTTACTCACAGTTCAAGCTCAATGTTCATCTTTTAGTCACAATTCAAACCAAGATCCATGCTCAAGATTCATGCTCATTGTTGCTTACCAAGACCATTCTCCAACTTAAGCTCACTATCATTCATGGCCCAAAATCATGTCGAGGGTTATGTTAAATAAAGAAGCCATGTCTGAGGCCAAAAGAAGAGTTCTAGCCTTCAAATCATGCATGTTGTCATAGTAAGATTTTAGTAAGCCAGATTCGAGCTCGGGTTCACAAAATGCTTCAAAGCCTGAGCTTGCATAAAATATACAATTGCAGGCCGAGCCCCAAACTTCCAATCATAGGTCGAGCCTTAACAAACATAGCTTGAGTTCATTTCAATAATCAAAGCCTGAAATCATGCTAGTGATCTCCAAATCACATAGAAGAAGAGGCCCAAGAGCATAATAAACATAATATAATCTCACAGTCAGCTCACAGTCACAATAAGTTCACTGCCAGAGGGTTCAAGCACATAGTATAGATCCCAAATGCCAGTAAAGATCAAGACGAATGCTACAGTTTTGTAGAATTTTTCCATTGCTTAGGGTTTTCCCTAATTTTTCTCAAAGACAAACACAAGCATATTGCGAAAACCAAGAATAAGATAGAGTTTTATAATTCTGAAGTGTGATGACAGGCACATTGAATGCCTTAACTCCAGTAGTCTGTATCATGCCAGAGCTCAAATCCCCAACAGTGCCACCTCACTTTGTCATGGTGTTATTTTTATTAGCTTGCAAATTGCTTAAGTGGTCATGTCAACCATTTTGCAATTGGCAATAGGTTTAAACTTAGGTAGTTTATCTAAGTTTAGATTTTACATAGGCTAAGTGGTATATGTTGAGTTTAGCTCAATTTTTATTTTATAAATGTTGGTATACATTTTGTAAGAAAGATTTTTATCTTTATTAAAACCAACGTTTAGGGCTAAGTGTAAGGCATTTTTATATGCTTGATTTTTGGGTTTTGGCATGAATTTTGGCCAAATTGGAGTATTTTTAGGGCTTAAAATAAGTGTTTGATTTTTAAATTTGGGGCTGATAGGGCTATAAGATAGATTTTCAGAATAAGTTTAGGGAGTTCCAAATTCTTGAGAGAAGGCCTTAGTGAGCGATTTTTTTCCTTTGTGCCTTAGCTTATATTTTGTAACCTACATGTCAAATTTTGGGAGGAAAATAAAGTAGATGATCCATATTTTTCTCATGTTATGAGCATTGATTTTAAATCCCTTTCTTCATTCTTCATAAGTGTTTTATTTGTTTTGATAGCAAAGAGAAGTGAATTCTTTCTATTCCTCCTCTAAGTGAACAAAATCCAAACCTTATGCAGAATATGTATGTGTGTTAACATATTGTACTATTTATGGTCTATACCCTAGTAGTAAAATTTAGATTAACCTATATGTTTATCAATGAATGATAGTGTCAGTCTCATTGATATGTGCATTGTGGTTATTGTTTTATATTTCAAGAAAATCTGAGTTCAAATTTCGTGTATCACCCTATTTCCCTTTTAGTTTTAAATCCTTTTTCCCTTTTCTCAATCAAGTTTCAGTCAGGAGGTGATATTTCCAAACCAAATAGGAACCAGCCTAGAATCCAAAGACTCCTTCTTAGTCAAAGTCCACCCACAACTCGAGAAGGTTTCCATTGTTAGGATGAGATATCATTAAACCCTAATGCCTGAGTTAGGGTGGTATTTTCAAACCCAAACAAAAATTATAATATATTAGATCTAATGAAAATAATATAAAACTTATATAATGATAATCTTGACTGTGAGCTCTACAAAAGGGTATTTTTATATTTTTAAAAAAACATCATTAAAAAGAGTAGGATTTATTGAAACATCGCTTTTATGAAATAATTTTATTTCTTTGGTAATTGGAGCCAATTTGGTATAAAAAATGCATTTAATAGACATTTCCAATTGGAAAAGTTGAACCACTTATCTAACTTAGCTAGAAAGAATCTAGCTAGACCATATAATTGATGAAAATTAATTTTTAGTTAGAAATACTCAAATTCAGCTGTGCTGATAAGTTAGCTTGAAACGTGACACAACTTTGTACTTTTAATTACCAAGATATCTGTTGTGAAGGAAATGGACATAAAAAAGTTAAAAATTAATACTTTACATGGTATTTCTACTTTTTATGAAATAAGAATTACTTCTCATAAACCTAGTAAAGAATTTGCATTTAAATGTTCTAAAATAGAACCTAACTCTGAATCCTATCAAGCTAATAATGTTGAATAAACTTTTGTAAGTAGACTTAGGAGAGGATTAGGTAGATACAAAGGAAAATTACCTTTTAGGTGTTTCTATTGTAGTAGAATAGTACACTATGTTGCACAATGTCCAAATAAGGAAGATAATAGTGATGAAAAAGAAAATAAATCTTTTAAGACAAATAAAAAATGAAACTTTAAGAACAAAAATAATTTTAAGAGAAACAAATATTTATTTGCAGATATAACATATAGTGGGTCAGATGAACAAGTTGAGGGTAATGAGGAAATTTTATTTATGGCTATTATCTCTAAAGAGGAATCTCAGGATAGTCCCTTATCAGAAAATTTAGAATATAAAATAGATTACCAGGGAGAATTAAAGGCTTCTTGAAAAGAAATTAAAAAGGTAAAAAGAGAAGAATATGACTTAAAGACAGATTCAAAGTACATTTCTTCTTTAAAACTTGAAATAGAAGAGCATAAGCATATTCTTGAATTTACTCAAGAAACTGTTAAAACTAAATATAAAAATTGTAACACTCTTGAAGCAGAAATTATATTCTTGAGGAAACATTTGAATAAAGGACCTCTATTACTGATCTTGGAGAGACTTCTAAACAAGGTGGTAAAAGTAAAATATGTGCTCAGTATTGTGATAATTGTAAAGTCTCTTTGAATAAGCCAAGTGATCACAAGAAATTTTTCCTAAAAGAAGCACAAGTTTAGTAAATGGAAATATCAATTTCTAGCTAAACTTCAATGTTAAAAATGTGGTCAGATTAGACAAATTGCAAGATTTTGTCAATCTTCTTCTAAAAGGAAAATTGATTCTTTCTCTAAAACAAAACTTGTTTGGAGACCTAAAAAGGTTGCAATGACTACCCAATCATGTGTTTATTCTAAAATAGAAGATGTTTGGATGCTTTATATGGGATGTTCTCATCATCTAACTGGAGACAAAAATAAGTTTGTAAAACTTGATTTGTTTGATGCTAGCTCAATTAGGTTTGGTGATAAAAAGTGTTTTCAAATTAAATGATCAAGTTCAATCTATCTTGATGATCATACTCTTGTAAACAATGTTTACTATGTTGAGGGTATGGTACACAATTAATGAGTGTAAGTAAAATATGTAGACAAAATTTTATATTTATTTTTATAACAATTAGATGTCAAATTTTGGAACCAAATGGTTCTATTTGTGCTACAAGAACCAAAATAGAAAGTAATGTGTATTGTTTGCAAGGAGTGATACCTAAAAGAAATACTGAAATCTGCATGGTTAGTGAAGTAGGATAATCTTTTGAAAATATAATTACTATAGATTATGAAGGCAAGTTAATTGATGCAAGAAAGGATATTATAAAATTGAAAGATAAAATTGATTGATTGGAACTCATTTTGGTAGTGTCAAAATATTGTAAATGAGTTAGACAACACAAATTTATATCTTTGCACTAGAATAGAGGAATCTACAAAAGAACAAGTTTACTTGAGGTAGAGACTTACAAAGAAATGTATATAGTATGATAAGGATGTTTAAATTGAGATTTTTGTTTTTCTTTAGGAACATGCATGGAACATGAGAAATCATTTAATATTGGATAGTTCACATCAAAATGTGCATCTATTTGATTCAAGACAAAAATCAAAATGGGCAACAGTTATGTAATTTTAGATAAACTTGTGCCAAAGTATTTAAGACCTTTCTACCTTTGGGCACATATATAGAGTATTTTTGAAGGATATTGGTGAATAAAGAAAGTCTATGGTTTTGTAATCATGTCTTTTTATTGACCTAAAATTAAATTTTGATGTTCTCATATTAGTAATATTTTGATAGTATGTTTAAAAGTTACCACATTCTATTTTAAATATACTATCAGTATATAATCATTATTCTGTGAGGAGTCAAAGTTTAAATTAGAGGTTACATGAACATGATATATAAAATCAGATTACTTGATTTACTCAGCTCAAATTTTTTCTAGTTCATCACTTATTATTATTTTGTCCAGAGCTTTGTATAGTTTTTGTAGAAAGATGTTCAATTTGGTAGCTCAAGGATAACTTAGAATTTTGGTCATTAAGTTATTTTTTAATTATATTATAATATTTCTTCATGTTTTATTAGTTCTATATTGTACAATTATTGTTCATTCAAAATCCTACAGTCTTATGATGCTTCCCCACTTTCAGTAATATAATTTTCTAAGATATAATTTTCATCTTTGGCTTTGGTTCAGTATTATATAAGTAGATCAAATGAGATTATATTCATAACACAGAGTTTTGCATAGCTTCATATTTGGATAAAGTTGGACAACTTTAGTTTTTATCTCGTATCTCCTTGAAAATTCAGATGAATCATGCAATATAGTTTAGTATTCAGCTATATCAATCTTATGGTATCTTGAAGTGTTTAAGATTGATCTTCATGTAATAGATTGATTGATTTTCCTTCTTGATTATTAACTTGGGGATTATTGATATATTTTCTTCTGAATGTCACAAGTGTTTCATCATGTAAATGAACTAATGTTTTTGAATTATGTGTTTTAGTTTACGAGGTATCTATAGAATAGTTGCACATTTATAATCATAGTGTACATGGATGTTTTGATCTTTCCTATGCTCAAGTATAATGGTTGGTTAATTCTTTGCACTAATGATGTGTTTGGGACTTGATGCCAAATAGGTTTTGAGAACTATTACCTTTTAGCTGGTTCATTTCACTCATATTCATGTATAATATTCAGTGATTGTTTAGTTTGGTTTAATTATTCCTATCATTCGGTTGTTTCAGTCAGATATAGTTTCTCTCCTTTGTCCTTTGTTCCAAATAAGGGGAGAGATCATTTTATTTGTCACCAAAGAAAAAGGGGGATTTTGTTTCTCCTCTCCTATGACTTTGTTTTGATTACGTAAAAGAAAGTTTTGAAAGGACCTGAAACCTTTTACAACAAGATTACAAAATAAGCATTAAAGTTCCAGTGGAAACAGTGTAGCAGCACCAAAAAAAAGACACCCAAAAACTAACAAGTCCATCAAAAGAAAGATAGAGAGAAAAAGGACAACAAAAAGATAATAGGACAACAGACAACTGACTAGATACTCTTCATTAGTTCAGCTGCCTGTTCAGCCAACATCTGCATATTAGCAGAGGAAACTTTGAGCTCCTCTATATTTTTGTTCTTATGATCCTCCAGCTTTTTGAAGCTTGATCTAGTTCTTTTACTGGGTCTGTGATCCTCCTTAAACTCAATGAGCATCTGCTCCCCTTTTCCCTGCTCCATCTTGTCCACAAGTATCTTGACATGCTCAGCCGAGGCCTTGAGAATGGAAAAACTCTGCTCAGTGATGTTACCCATTGTCTTCTCCAACCACTCAATTTTGTTCTCCATTTTATCAATTCTCTTAATCATGTTACCACCTTTCACCACATCCCCCTCTTTTATTTTGTTCTCCATTAAAATGATTTTTTCATTTAAGGACGTTATCCTCTCAGCCCTGTGGCCAACAGTCTCCAGTTCATCAATACACTGTCCCATAGTCTTCTCTCCCAAATTCATTTTTCCAAGAGCCCCAGTATCCTTTTTAAGCTATTGGATTTGGGTATTAATAGTGCTGATGTCATTTTTCATGGTGCTAGGATTGTTAAAGAAAGAAGTACACCCCAGGTTATCAAGTCCTTTTTTCACACAAGCCGTCTCCTCCTTGGAAATCTCCACCCTACCCCTATTATCGACTAGACTGTCCTTCTCAATATTAGCCACATCGTGGGCTATATCCTGCATGATATTGTCATCTACCAGGACATTCTGGTCTAAATCATCAAGTTCCTCCGTAATAGGTTCCTTCTCCACCTGCTTGTCCTATTTTTCCTGAGCATTCTTATGTGAGGTAGAGTCATCATCGAAAGTAATGAAAACCATCTTACCCCTCTTCTTATTCTTATTTTTGACTCTGGTGCACTTCCCTATAGTCTCCATTTCCTTTTTATACTTCCCCTTCACATTGTCATCCCTACTTTCCTCTTCCTCCATTTCTAATTTAGTAATCGAGTCCTCCATCTTGGCCTTCCTATTTTTTATTTTGGATGAGGAGCCATGACGCATGGAGGGTTTTCTGGGTTGCTCAAAGTCAACCTCTTCATTTTTTAGTATCCTCCATAAAGGGTTCCTCCAAATCTTTTCCATCAGTATCATAATCTTCAAGGGCCTTCTGATTCAACCGAGACCTCTCAACCTTCTTAGACTTAAGAACCTCATAGATTAGGACCATCAACCCATCATGATAGACATGGTCACCTTCAGGGTCCCTCTGCCAACTAAGAATAGTAGCATTCAAAGAACTCAAAAGATAAAAGGGGAAATTATCTTTAACCCCATGTCTGAAATGGTTTAACAAAATAAGATGATGATTATAAATTTTGGTATATCTTCCATCCAGCGTAATGTAACTAATAATAACAAAAAGAACTAGTCTCCATGGCCTAAAAATGCATTTAGGGTTAAAATAAGAGTTATCAACCTTAACCATTCGCTTCCTTTCCTAGTCTGTTACCGCAAAAACCTCCAGAGCTTTTTCTTAGACACCTTCCTGTCTCTATAGAAGTTGATCCCTTCGATTTTGAGACCTGTCGCCTCAGCAATGACCTCCACTATAACCTCCATGCTCTGCACTCCCACCATAATTTTCCCTTTATTCTAGGTCTTGATGAAATGTTTGATAACAGCAAGCTTCCCTCCATGCATTTTTTCCAAATAAACTGCCAATCCCCCATTCTTAATAATGTTCCAGACCTTCAGGTTTTGGTTCCATTCATTACAGTTCCCCGACTCACACCTCTTCTTACAACATCCCATGGCTGTGCAATTGCAAAAAAATCTATTCTCAAAGTTTCTCACAGAGCCCTGAAGCTTAAGCTTAAAGTAACAATAATACCCTCTAAAGCCTCAAAATACCCATAAATCATGCAAAATAAAGGCAATAATCATCTCGAAATCACCACAATGCCCTTCATCATCCTCACATGGATCCCTGCACTTATTACCCATTAATGTGATCTTCATTAAGTGCATATTGCCTACTTTTCAATCGATCCATCAATGACACAATAATCTATTACTTTGTTGTTTTTGATGCCAAACACAATAATCTATCAGTGACATTGTTAAATTGTGACATCAGTATGTATACTACAGTGAATATATGGATTTGAGGTATTAGTATGATGACTTTATATGGTTCACATATATATGGTTATCCATGATGTCTGTGATATATTTCATTTCTTTCAGTTCTAAAGTATCCATATGGTTTTGGCATTCTATAATGTCTATATGGTTTTAGCATGATTGTGCTTATATGATTTATATAGAATGTAGTGACACTTTAGTAGCGTCTTGGTATTGCAGTGATGTTATCTATAGTATACTGTAGTGATGTTATAAATAGTACTACATCTTGACTCTAGCTACATGGTTTAAATAGTGATCATTTGTTATCAACATATGTTTATGGTTCTCATGGATATGTATATCAATGATGATAGATGTCAGTTTGTAGTGACAAGAAAGTGTTCAACTTGAACATTTCAAAAAAAAGGTTCATAAGTTACATTGGTCAATGTTGTGACCAAGCTGTAAGAAAGTGATGTTGCTAAGAAGGCCTTTTGATTGGCCCCTACCCATTCTCCTCTCGCAATGTTTTTTTGGTTTGTTTAAAAAGATGTGGAAAATGCCACATTGATTGAAATTTATGAGCTTTAATTGTGACAAGAAAAAGATACTTACCGTGCATCATTTTGTGCTTTCATTTTTTGTTCTTTTATTTTGTTAACACAATGTGAAATTAGTTTGGAACCCTAACTCTATCGAGCTAGGGAATCTCATCCCATGTAGGTCACGACAATAAGAAATTATCATTTTTAGTGCTATCTTAGTAAGGAGGAAACAATGGTCGTTATGAGCTAGTTTGTAATGAAAGCATTAAATGGTGTGAAATGACAATTCTGAGTCATTTCCAGGTATAATCGTTCTTTCATTTTTTTTGTTTGAGTATCCTATTTATTGGCTCGAAAATATTATGCATATGGGTTTATTCATGGATACATGATATATTTTGGTTAAATCATACATATGCATGAATCTTTGTTACACAGTTCTGCATAATGAAGTTATCTCCATACTTCTCATTCTATTTTTCATGTGGGTTTTGGATAAAATGTTTTTATTTTTCAAAACCATAGGTATGGTTTCATATGTTAATATTTGTTCATTATTTACTTATTTTTGAACCCTATTTAATAAGAATCATATGCATTATGGGTAGTAAATCTTGAGTTAAAAATTATGAGCTGGGTCTTCATATTCTTTAGAATGCATGTTCATTTGTAAAATTTGGTTGTCTTGTTCATCAAGCATGGGTTTTGGGTTTTAGTCATGCTTTCATAAGAGTCTTTGAATGTTATAATAAGGTATGTAATATTGGTTAAGTTTAAAGAGATGATTAAGGATTTATGGTTAAGATTGTTAAGGTTTCATTTTGAAGATATGCAGTTAATTATCAGATTTTAAAGATTATATTGAAAAGAAGTATTTCTATTTTTGAAAGGCAGATTTGAAAGGGTATATAATTGTTTGGTAGATAAATTATATTAAAAGGGAATTGTAGTTTATTGTTGATACTTTTTATGATTAAAACATAAATAGTTTATTTAAAAGGATATTTATATCTCACATAAATAAATATAAGAGAGATATTATTATGAGGATTTGTAAATGGTTTATAATGATGATATCAAGGCATGATATGATTCATGTTGATATTAGTTGAAGGAATCGGTTTGATTTCAAATTGATGATAGTTTCTCTTTCTATTCATTAGTACTTATATAATGAACAAAGGTAGATTATATTTTGTAAGAAGACAAATAATAGATATTGGGTTTTGATTGATCATATTTTGTAGTATTTGTGCACAATCAAATAGACAAAAATCCCTTATTGGTATAGGGTCTATGATTATATGTTATGCATTGTTAAATACAAAGACATGTATTGTGTTTAATGATGTGTAGGATAGAGTTATATAGTCTACATGACAATCAGATTTTCTAATCTATGTATGTAAGAAAGTTGAAAAGTGTAAAAAGACTAGTGAGGCATATAAGACTATTTGTGAGATAGCATTTTTTAATGAGACATTTGTATAGCCAGTGAGGTAGTGTAAAAGTGATTTCAGATTAAGTCAGTGAGGCATTTTGAGTGGTTTTTTACCCAAAGTGTTTTCCACTAAGAACATATCTTGTGTTATACTCTTATGTGTTGATCTTGCCTCCATCTCTTTGTTTCAATTTTCATAATTGAATTATATTATTCATTTGTCTTTAAAAAATTGGTACATTATTCTTAACATCAGTAATTCACCCCCCCTCTTAATGATAATCATACTCCAACATGTATGTGTAATACCCCAAAAATGGGCTATAAGTTCATTAATCTTCTATATCAACAATTCAAACGGAATCGACATCAAAGTCCTAATCTAAGGCACATCTAAACATCATCGAATCATAATTGATTATCTTAAATTCTGCATCGGGGAATATTCCTAGTAATATTCCTAATCATCATAATTATCTTTAATTTATAATTATTTGGCAATAAATCACATTTATCCTAAAATTCGATTAATTAAATATTTTGCATATTTAATTAATTAGATTTAATATTTGCCACTTAATTGTGTAATTAAATTTAATTCTATCTATTATTAATTGTATTATTTAATTTTGACAATAAATCCAATATCCTATGAATAATTGATTAAATTTTTATTTAATTAATTAAAGCAAGTTGTCATTATTTAATAATATAGTTTTTAATAAAAGTTTGATTAAATAATTGATTAACCCATAAATCAATTGTTTTATTTTTAAAATCAGTTAAGTTGACGATAAATCACTTTATTTATTTATTAAATCATAATTATCCATGTGCACATTCAAGGACCAGTTAAACTCAAAATTGGAAAATCAATGCAAGTTGTTAGCTTTTTGAAACTCAACATCTTTTTGAGTTTTAAAGTGGATCTAAACTTCTAATTCGAGTTGAACTGTGCTTTTGCATGATTTTTGTGACTTAATTATCTTTATTTTAAAATAACTCAAAAATCAAGTTGAGTTTATTTGAGTGATTTATGGCTTTTTTCCATGCACCTCCAAAGCCTTGGATTGCTATAAAATCAAGGCTCAGCTCTTCATAATTCATCCACAAATTTGCACAATCACGCTGGAGAATTGGAATTGGGAGAATTAAAGCTCTTGCGAATCAACATCCTTGTGAGATCAATCTTTTTTTTTGCATATCATTCTTAGATAGTTTCATATCAAGTTTTTCATATAGATTACTTTCATATCAGTTTTTCATTCTTATTGCATAGAAAATCGAAAACAATAGATTAATTGCATTCATATTTCATATCTAGATCAATTGCATTCAAATCTTCATTTAGGTGTCGTCTAGTCACTGATCTTGATAACAATCTGAGAACATCAATCTCGCACCTATTAGAAGGCAATAAATCGCTTGGTTAGATTAGATTTCAATTTTGCACGATTTGATTATCACTAACCTCTAATGTTTTACTGAGTGTTGTGTCTACAAATCAGGTACAATTTTTCACACACACAGTATGACCTAATGATCAATTGTAAAAGATAGATTTTTGTAATAAATTTCATTTTCAATTGGTTTGGTTGATTTTTATTGATTTCTTCAAAATTTATCTCTATTTCTTTAAAAACTCGTTAAAAACCCTATGTAGGGTTACCAGTTATGCTAAGAAATCATAACTTACATTTACACCTTTGGATCTTGATGAAAATATGAGGAAATTTATTTCTTAGGCTGATGTACAATCCCACCAATGCGATTTTCTTAATTCTTCTATTTACAAAATTTATTAATGACTATAACCTCTCAAAATAAGTATGATAGTTAAGGATAACAAATGAAGAGTTTGTTAAACTAGTTCAAAATTGTTTGCCAAATTTATGAAATATGTTGGTGAAGTGTATGTGAAGGTATTAAAAACCTATCCAAATGTATTGTAGATCTTTTTTTATATCCACCGTGTTAATGTGCCATGATTGTCCAAGGGAATGAACATGTCAAAGAAACCCATAGTCAGTTACAAGTTAAGAGAGAATTCCTTGTTGTGTGTAAGAATTAAACACTCCATGAAATATATTTGAACAAGAGTTGTAAGGGTTTCAAGTCATTAGTTGGGGTTAGAACAAAATCATCTTTTTATTGTCTTTTTTCCTCAAAATTATCATTCCAAGTTTCAACAAGTAGATGTAAAACCTAAGTATTGATGCGCAGTTCAAAGTCTTCATGGGAAGTTGTTCATTGGCCATTATGCCATATTATAAGGTCTATCCAATGTTCTTGAAATGATAAAGTACTATAATTTCAAATGCCTCAAGAAAATCCACAAGAAAAGCCCCAGAAAACAAGCCTATGAGCCAAGTTATGTTTGAAATTATAGAAGCACTTTTCCATATGTTTTGACAAGCCAAAGTAAGTCTTTTCTCTGCATCAAGATGGTCCAATGCTACTAAGAATCATAAAGATGAAAATGAATTTATTGAGACTCAACTCAATGAATATGCTCAATCATTGGACATATTTAAGGACAAGGATGGTGCTGAAAGAACAAAAACTAATACATTACAATTACAACTATCTCGAGTACAAAGATAAAGAGATGAATTTAAAAGGTAGTTTTGGTCTCTTACAGAAATAGTTGAAGTAAAGATGGAACATTTTTTTATGGCTATTGGAAGAAGATGAGAAAGTTTAATTACATCTAGATGTACTGGATAATTTAGTTCATAATATGAAATATTCAATTTATAGTTCTTTCCTTTGTTGTTTATTCTTGGAATTCCTTATTCCCCGAAATCAAGGATAAATATAAAGAGATCTTTCCTCAAAAGGTAACTAATTTTTTGTATTGGTGGTGATAGAGGGAGCTATGTGGAGACAATTTTTTTTTTGGATACACTTTTTCCTTCATGTCAAAGAGGGATAATAGTTTTGGAGAAGAATATCTTTTCCATGTTTCCATCAATGACAAAGGGGGAGACTAATGGAGTTGTTCATTGATGATTTTGTTTGTGATATGAGAAGGATAATGTTCTACATAGTTATACAAGGTTTTCATTGATATAAACATTCTACTTCTTGAATAAATATTCTATGTTGACTTCAATACACTTGGATATGTACAGAGTTGTACTTATGTTGTGTCTAGTATGGAAAGTTTATATTTTTGTGCTTCATTTTTAGGTTTGCATTCCTCTGTTGTACATATATTGTTCACATTTTTTTAGTATGTTATTGGATGAAAATACTAGTACTCAAATTCAATTTTTCAGATGATGTGATTCTATAATATAAAAGTTATAAGGTTTGAAACTTGCGTTTGTTAGTTTCTCTATTTCTTTCAATACAAACCAAGTTCTTCAAAATATCCACAATTTTCCAAAAGGTTCCCTTTGATTTTGGGGGAAAGGTAAAGGATTTATTATAGCATGTGGTTTCCATCTGGTATCTATTTTCACTATACCTATGCCAAATTATCTAAATGAAACATGTGAAGTATTTTGGAGAAAACTTGTTTTAGGAGACATCTCAAATTTTTGAATGAAGTAGATGGAGCCAACTTGAAGTATGTTTGGAATGGTATATGTATATGATACATATTTTTGGGTAAAGTGTCTGCCGAAATCAATAGAGATTAATATAGATACAAATTCAAATGTTGTGACTGGGATTTGATGTCAAGTGAAGAGTAATCAATCATAATGTAATGAAGTGTGCAAAGTATATCTATTGAGCTTCAATAGACTGATATCACACATATGTGAGATGTGATTGTAACAACTCATATATTTTGTATAATTAGTATACGTTTAGATAGCAAGTCTTGCAATAAGCATCTTTTGTAATATACTATAACTTACTATAATATATTGAGAGTTAACCCCTCTCTAAGATTTTTTCCTAACAGGTTTCCACATAAAAATTCTAGTGTCTTTTTGTCTATATTGTTGTGGATGTTGTTTCTCTTTCATTTACTTTCTTGGTTACATCTTTTATTTTGATGCATGCAAGTTAAGCTATTATGGATCTGCAAAGTAAAGAGATTGTGACTTTTAGGAATACCGATTCATGCCCCCCCTTCTCAGTATTATGTCTATTCAACATCTTTTAGGTGGCTATGTAATTTTAATACCTCTTTGAAAAATAATGTCGATACGTGGGATGCATCACTACACTTTTGGAATAGAATAAAAAATATCATTTAAAAAAACCCATGTATAAAAAAAATAGAGTTTTTGATTAAGGTAACATCAGGTTTTGAAGGGGCCTCGAAACCCTTTAACAAAGATTATAAAAGATAAGCATGGAAGACCGAAGGGACAACAGACTACCATCCCACGAAGGGACAGTCCCCAAAAGGGATACTTCCCAGATTTTCAATAGACATAAGCACAAAAAGCACTAGAGAACAAGACAAAAAATGGAAAGCCCACAGCAAGATAGGGCCACAAAAACCTCTAGCAGCAAAATCAGGATAGAGTCTTCAAGAAGCACTCCAACTCCACCAGCTGGCTCTGCATGGTCTTAATTGATTCTTTCGGGTTCATAATTTCTTGGACCTCTGTCTTGGTCTTCTTCATGGTAGTATATCTTGTTCTAGTCCTCAGACCCATTTGCTGACTAGGATCAGTCATATCTTTTTTCTCAATCACTGTGTCCTTGTTGTTACCTTCCAGCACACTGATCAGCGACTTCAAATTATCGAGAGTGGCTTTCATACCAGTGTTGGACAGAGTAAGAATATTTTTTAACATAGCTTCGTTCTTTTTGATCTTGTCATTAACTAGAATCATAGCTTTCTCCAAATCTTTGTTAATTATTTCCTCCAACTTAGTGGAGTCATCCATACCTTTATCAAAAACTTCCTCAATACCTTTGTTTGAAGCAACTTCCTTCCTAATGTTATCGATGGTTTCTTCTTGCATGACATTCCTTGTCTCCAGCCTAATACACTTGTTCTTCAGCTCAACAAGGTCATTTCAGACCCATTTGACAAGGTTGTAGTTGTAGATAGACTTGTTCTTAACAAGTTGGAGAGCGGTCATAGAAACAACTCTCTTAACATGGGATTCCCTTTTCCCTTTTCCTAAGTATAACAAAAATAGAGTTACCACATCTTTATATTTATTTTTCAGATTATGTGATTCTATAATATAAAAGTTATAAGGTTTGAAAGTTTTTCTTGTTAGTTTCTCTATTTCTTTCAATACAAACCAAGTTCTTCAAAATATCCACAATTTTCCAAAACATTCCCTTTGGTTTTGGGGGAAAGGTAAAGGATTGGTTATAGCATGTGGTTTCCATTTGGTATCTATTTTCACTATACCTATGCCAAATTATCTAAATGAAACATGTGAATTATTTTGGGAGAAAACTTGTCTTGGGAGACATCTCAAAGTTTTTGAATGAAGCAGATGGAGCCAACTTGAAGTATGTTTGGAATGGTATATGTATATGATACATATTTTTGGGTAAAGTGTTTGTTGAAATCAATAGAGATTAATATAGATACAAATTCAAATATTGTGACTAGGATTTGATGTCAAGTGAAGAGTAATCAATCATAATGTAATGAAGTGTGAAAAGTATATCTATTGAGCTTCAATAGACTGATATCACACATATGTGAGATGTGATTGTAACAATTCGTATATTTTGTATACTTAGTATCCTTTTAGATAGTGAGTCTTGCAATAAGCATCTTTTGTAATATACTATAACTTACTATAATATATTGAGAGTTAACCCCTCTCTAAGATTTTTTCCTAATAGGTTTCCACATAAAAAATCTAGTGTCTTTTTGTCTATATTGTTGTGGATGTTATTTCTCTTTCATTTACTTTATTGGTTACATCTTTTATTTTGATGCATGCAAGTTAAGCTATTATGGATCTGCAAAGTAAAGAGATTGTGATTTTTAGGAATACCGATTCATGCCCCCCCCCCCACCCCCCTTCTTAGTATTATGTCTATTCAACATCTTTTAGGTGGGCCATGTAACTTTACTACCTCTTTGAAAAATAATGTCGATACGTGGGATGCATCACTACACTTTTGGAATAGCATAAAAAATGTCATTTAAAAAAACCCTTGTATAACAAAAATAGAGTTACCACATCTTTATATCTTGAATTTATCTTATCTTGGTTGTTAATGAATTGTAGAGCATGATGAATTGTGTAAAACATAAATTTATTAGGTATAAAATATTGTCTCCACCTCTTCAAAGCTTGTACGATAGCATATAACTCTAGATTTTATATCATGTATTTCTCTTGGCCTCATTCAACTTCTTATTGATGAATGTCATTAGTCTTTCCTCTTGACTTAACATACTTCCAATAATTTTACCAATCACATCATAGTCAACTTGAAAAACTTCTCAAAAATCTAGAAGTGCTAATACAAGTTGTGTTGTCACTTTCTTCTCCAACAATTGAAAAATTTGCTCTTTTTGCAACAACCCAAACAAGTTCTTTCCTACTATTATTGATTATCTTTGTGATAAGAGCACAAATAACACAAACTATGAATGAACTTCTTATAGAAGCTCTTTAATTCGTGAAAATGTTTGACATCAAATGTACTTTTTGGGTGAAGGTCAACATCTTAATTTTCTTAGGATCCATTTTTAACCATTATTCTAAAATCACACAAACCAAATAAGCTAACTACATCATGTAGATACACTTTTTTAAATTTACTATTAATTTCTATTTTTTTTAATCTCTACAAAATTTTCCTTGTGTTAATATTCTTGTCTATTGGAAAAGTAAAATGTCATCAAGATATACATTAAAAACTTATCGAGGAAATGTTCAAGTACCTAGTTCATCAATCTCATGAAGGTACTTGGGGAAATAGTTAAGACAAAACTTCATGTCTTGAGTTTTGTGACCATGTGTTTAGGAGATTTATTGTTCATTTATACTTTAGTTGACATGTCTTCTTATTCACAGTCTCTAGACGATTGTGCATGTACTTATATTTCTTCGACTATTTGATGGCATGTTCAAATTTTGTGACTTATACTTGTATGGGATAGTGTATATTATGTCATGAGATGATGTTCAATTATGTTGATTCATGTTATGATTCTTTGACTTGCATTATGATGATACTATGTTGTGGATTAAATGTTACTTAATATCGTGCTGATGTTACTATCATGCACATTTCTATGTAATTGAATGTTAAATGACATGGAATATGATACAATTTGGTTTGTGATTATGGTTTTTGTACTAACTTACTGATGCATATTCGAGTGGTTTGAGAGGTTGAAAAGTTGAAGGAAGGAGTGTGGCCTAGGTAAAAGGGATTATCTCCTTAGTAGTGGTTGGTTATGATGGATCTGACATACACCACGTTGTTGTAGATGAATACATTACATGTTAGATGTAAAAGTTTTATTTCTAACCTTAATCTCACATGATGAAAATGTGTGTGATATGATTACCATTTTCTTCATTATGGTGTTATGAAATTAGAATGTGCATTTTGAAAGATTTCATAATTTGGAAAGAAGAATTAAAATGAAACCTTATTATTTGTTAGAAATCAAAGAGAAATGTATGATTATATAATATACGAATGTTCGTGTGTGTGTATGTATATATATATATATATATATATATATATATATATATATATATATATATATATATATATATATATATATATGTATATATATATATGTATATATATATATACATATATATATACATATATATATATACATATATATATATATATATATATATATACATATATATAGTATATATACATATATATACATATATATATATATATATATACATATATATGTATATATATACATATATATATATATATACATATATACATATATATATATATATACATATATATATGTATATATATACATATATATATGTATATATATACATATATATATGTATATATATACATGTATATATATGTATATATATATATACATATATATATATATATATGTATATATATACATATGATATATATGTGTATATATATATATGTATATATATATATATGTATATACATATATTATATATATATATATATATAGTATATATATATATATAATATATATAT
>BSBK01008260.1:312500-313809 GCA_027943335.1 Chamaecyparis obtusa | reverse complement strand
AAATCTTTATCCATTCCCAATTTTTGTAAAGCTTTCTCATGCACAAATAAATGGAAAAACTTGCAGCTTTCTTCCATTCTCCTACACACGTGAACCTGCAATAGAAAATATTGAAAGTTGACCATGGAGGCTCACCTCCCAGCCAAGGCCATTACATGGCCACCCCCGAGCTAGGGGAAACACGTAGGATAGGTAACAAATAAGCCACACTCTCACACAACAACATGAAACCATAACAACACAATTACTCCCATTCCCAAGTTTTGCACACATGATCAAATTTGATCCAACATAGGGTGAAGGTGGAAACAATCTTTGGAGATGCCATACTCAACAACAACAAGTCTCTTTTTTTTTCTCAAATACAACATGCCTTCACAAGGCTCAACCCAAACAAGCTAGCTCTTCACAAAGAGCACAATTCAACTCCACTTATGGCCCTCAATAAGCCATACAAGTAGGCTTCATGGATGCCCATACATCTGTGCTCTATACAAAGACTTTCCCAACTAATCCCTTCACCCCAAGACTTGCTCAAATCCTCCCAAGGATGAGTGTAGTCTTGCACTCCTATAACATACTCACAACAAAACAAAGAGGAAACAAAAATAAACTTCATGTAAACAATTGAGAGTATAACACAACATAGTCTCACAACATTTCAACTAAACAATACAAATACATAAACTAGACTTCCATGATAGATGCACCTACCTTTCTTCAAGGCTATGGAAATGGTGAATTTGATGAAGAGCTCAAACTTTTCCTTTCCTAATTTTTTTCCCTTCTCCTTCTCTAAGCCACTAAATCTTCCCAAGTCAATTCTCCTCCAAAACCCAAAATGCATAAGCTAGAAGTATTTTCTTCCTACTCTCTTTTTCCTATTAGCAAAACATTCCTCTCTCATACTCTCATCCCAAGGTAAGGTAGATACCTTGGTTCTTGCTAACTTGTCACATGCCTCTAACTAAGGAATGGAAGGTAAAGCAAGACATGGGGAAAGGAATTAACCTTGAAAACATACCCAATTTAGTCACTCTCAAAGAAGGATCTCTTTGAGAGGCCTTTTGGAAGCTTTGGGTGAATAAAAGGGTAAAAATTGACCCCCAAACCTATGCACATGCCTTGGGGTACTTAAAACTAACCCTAACCACTCCCTAGGGCTCAATTTAACCCCTCAAAAACCCATGTGAAGTTAACTCACAAAAATGGGAAGTGATGTGGCTCTTGCCTTGGTTCCCTAACCCACTAACCACACCCAGGGACTCACAAGGTGACCTAAGGGTGAGGTAAGGTCAACTTTCACTTA
>BSBK01008260.1:202500-307500 GCA_027943335.1 Chamaecyparis obtusa | reverse complement strand
ATCTTAGGGATTAAACCAAGAAACCAAGCTTTGGCCCAAAAAGGGGGAGGGGAGGGGTGGGGAAGAGCCGGAATGGTGAAAGTGATAGAAAAAGTCCCATTGGGGGAGGCTTCCCAAACTAAAGTATTCGGGGACTGAGAAAGAGACAAAGCTGAGAGGGACTTCATGAGGGATTCTAGATCTAGCGAAATAGAACACAGATTCACACAATCATTACCAGTTCTGTAGTTAAAAACTTGAGAACCAAAAAGAAGTAAGAAAACCTCCATCCATTTGTTGAAAGGCTCCACATTAGCCAGAATCCCAAAGTGGAGCCAATTGTCATTCCAGAAGCTAATATTATTTATATTCCCCACTTTCCATTTGGCCCAAGAGGCAGCAATCTCTCTGGCCCTGAGGAGACCATTCCATATGAAGGAGCCCTTAGTAATGTCATTGAAGAATAAGAGGCTTTTCAAAGAATTATTGGAGTGAAGGTATTTAGCAACAATAATGTCATGCCAGTCTCCAGTATCCTGAAAGATACACCACACTTGTTTGGCTTGAAGTGCTCTATTGAAGGTCTTGATACTCCAGAGGCCAAGACCACCAAGACGCTTCGGAGTGCAAACCTTATCCTGAGAAATAAGAGGGAGCTTCTTGTGGTCTGCCACCCTAGACCATAGAAATCTTTCCTAAATCTTTTCCATGGCATCAACAAATTTGGCAAGAATCAAGAAGAGGCTTAGAGCATAGGTAGGAAGGTTTTGGAGAGTAGATTTTAGAAGCTGAATCTTACTAGCCTAGCTTAGCAGCACCCCCTTCCAGCCAGCCAGCTTCCTATTAAATCTATCAATTAAACTGTTCCAAAAGGACTTAGGAGGTCTCAGCCCCAAGGAAAGACCCAAATAAGTCAAAGGGAAGGAATCCGATCTGCAATCCAATATCTCAGCAATATTAAGTTGTCTATTAAGGGGGTGTTGATAAAGAAGACTGAGCTCTTGTTCCAGTTAATAAGATGACCAGTAGCATTCATATAGCTATTCAACACTCTTTTAATATCTTTAGCTTCTTTGATAGATGCCTCTCCCCCTAGAATAGTGTCATCAATTAATTGTTGATGGGAGAATTTGGAATTCCCTGAGGATGCATTTATCCCCTACAAGGCACCGGAGGAAATTTTAGTTGAAATGAGTCTCCCAAGGTAATCAACCACTATAATGAAGAGGACAAGGGAGAGGGGGTCACCCCGTTTGAGGCCTCTAGAGGGTTTAAAGAAAGCCGACAAAGACCCATTGATCAACACCGCCAAAGAAGAAGATGAAACCATCTGATGGATGATACTGGAAGAACCTTGATTAAAGCCAAAAGATTTCAAGATATTCATCAAAAGATGCCAATCCAGCCAGTCATAAGCTTTCGAGAGATCAAGCTTAAGGAAGAACCCTTCTTTATTGGTCGAATCCAGGGAATGTATGACCTCATGAACAGTGATGATAGAGTCGAGGATCTGTCTGCCCGAGGCAAAACTAGATTGTTGACGAGAGATAAGTATCAAAATTCCAATACCTTAGCAATTTTTCTATAAAATACATATTTGGGAATCAATTGACCTCATTTATTGATATACAACCAGTTGATATGCAACCAGCAAAATAAATACATTGCAAAATTTTGAAAAGAAATCATTTCATTTGTATTGAACAATGATAAAAAAAAAAATTTAGTTCTTTCATTTGAAAATATAAAAACATGTATTTAAGATCAATTTATAAATGACTCACACAAGCCGTGAGCATAGGCTGTTCTTTCTCCTACAGATTTAAAACAACATTTAAAAATAGAATAGGAGAAGAGAGATAGGTCAAGAGTAACCAGTCATTGCCTGTTGCTTTGACTGGTTAGTGCGGTTGTTGGTCTTGAAGTTGTCCTTAGTCTGTAAGTCTTCCAGTGAGTTCCTGAGTCCTGCAAAAATTGAGAACAATGATATTAGATCCCGATATGGATCTAATCAATGACTGGTTGTTTAAACTACTCTGCATATGCTGCCTTAAATGCTGTCCTAAATATGTAGAAGAGAGAAAATCAGAATATCCTCAGTGTTGGTGTAAAAAAGAAATATTTATGCTAATGTGTTTGTTTCATGTGCAGGAAAATAATCACTCCAATGTGTATGTGCCCATAATCGAGGCTCCCTTTGGGTATGAGCCCGACATACGCATTGGACTAATTATTTTAAACAGATGTCAAAATCAGGAAAGAAATATATAATGTTAAAGGGACATATTACTTTTGATATGAAACCTTTCATTATAATCAAATTGATCAGCTAAGTTTATTTAAGGGACAACAATCTTGAGTTGAAACCTTGTAGACTAAAACAACGGCAGGAAATGGATAGATGTTTTTTAACAAGAACAAAATGGTGAGAGGTATAAAGATTTAGAAGGAAGAATTGTTTGCAATAGATCTGTAGTCTTTAACACTTAACAAAAACATAAAAGAAAGAAAGAAAGGGATGGCAAGGATATGACATTTGAGGACAGTCGTGGGAATGAGAATGGAACAAAATTTGTATACATTTGCAAAATGGGGTAGATTATCAATATCAGTTTATTGTTTATACTTAGTAATGAAGAACAACAAACAAGGAAGAGAAATATGAATAGACAAATTCATGGGTGCACAAAGCAAAGAGGTGATTGTCACATAGACAGAACCACTAAGGAAAATGATATAATGATTGTCATGAGTCACAGTATAAAAACAATAATCTTCAGGATCAAGGATAGAGATCAGGAAGAGAAGATCTCAACCTCAGCATACAAGAACTGTCCCAAATAGTGTGTATGACACTGAAAGGATGATTACACAATAATATTGATTGTCACGATAGGAAATGCCATGTTGGAGGTTACTGACATCAGAGCCAAGAATCAGTAGAAATTCCAGTGATGTGAGGTGATGTTGTTATGAAGGTAGATTAAAAGGATATACATATGCAAAAATCAGTAAGAGCAATGTGATATGCACATCCTTATGGCAAGGTATGGATGAAGACAAGAAATTGGAGATCAAAACTCAAAACTCCAAATAACAAGGATTTTCAAAAGGGACATAACAATCCAAGTAGTTGTTATAGTCAGTAATATGCTTCTAAAAAATAGAGCATTAGCAGCTGAGGAGATTCTTAGGACAAATGGATGAGAAAGAGGCACTACGTGATAGTCATTAAAGTATCAAACAATGATCAACGATCAGAGATTATACATGAGAATAAGTGCCTCAAAGATGGTATAGCATATATGTGAAGACTCAATGCTTTACAAGAAAAGACAGCCATATGTTGAAACTCAAATAGAATGCATCCTTGAAGAGTCAAGGAAAAATCAGTGAAAGAACCAAGGCTCCTAACAATAAGGAAGGACAATGACCATGACTGTTATAGGGTATAAAGGACGTGTTTATAGTCATCAAATGATGCAGAGAGATCATGAACTATTTTGAGAGGCATGTGTATAAGACAGTAGCAATAAAAGGCCAAGAGGACAATGTTGTGTTGATCATGCAGTTATATGTATGATGATAAACATAAGGATAAGAAAAAGAGCATTGATATTGATTAACATAACCCTTTCACTCTTCACTATCAATGCTCAAACAATCAAGAACAGTCATTTACAGACTAGTAAAGGCAGGAGTATGAATCAAAATAAAAGTTGTCTTGATAGATCAATATCAAGAGCAACAAATGTTGGGTCGACAATGATAAAGAATGTTGAAAAACAATGACACTATCTCAGTATCCAATAAATTCAAGAGAATACTAAGTATAGCACACGACCGTGCTGAAATGTGACATCCAGTCATAGGGAACTATCATTAAAGAGTCATGACAATAGTAGTTAGAGAAGAATCCATGGCAAGCAAGAAGAAATACATCAATTTTCCAAAAAACCTTAGCCAAAGAAAGGTTCAAACAACTCGTGGAAGCTACAACAACATCAGTTAAAGAGGAAGTGTTATACACTAAATTTGCGCCTCTGATCTCAAGCTCTTGTAGTCTTGATAATCCAATATAACATGGGACTCAACTCAAGGTTGTGGGACCTTTTGCTAACTGAGATGAGACCTCCAGATTCTAGGCTAGTTCCTCTTGGATAGTCACCCAGATTTTCTCTTAGACAAGAAATGTAAACTTTGAAGGGAAAGGGATAGAAGGAGTGCATGAAAGGGAAATGACTGAAGCAAATCTATCTACTAGGTGATGCACCGAAACTAGGGTTCGGATCTCAGTATAGAGGAATGAAACCAGTGAAAGACTTAGGTCTGGGAGATCACAACTTACTGAATAGGCTTGCATGAGTATTTCATTAGAGGGCCTAAAAATTAGACACAAATTATGACCTGCAAGCAGACATTCTCTTCAGCAAAAAGACACAGGAATGAGACAGAATGACAGGGGCTAAAGGATACCCACAACCTCACTCAGATCAAATCAAACACAGTAGTGCACAAATAAGTTGAAAGTA
This sequence comes from Chamaecyparis obtusa, assembly GCA_027943335.1. Classification (NCBI taxonomy): domain Eukaryota; kingdom Viridiplantae; phylum Streptophyta; class Pinopsida; order Cupressales; family Cupressaceae; genus Chamaecyparis; species Chamaecyparis obtusa. Next base: position 302,989 of record BSBK01008260.1, on the reverse strand, counting down.
AAAGGGATTAGGAAAAACTAAGTATCACTGAAAGCATTCATAAACTTCAATCCAATAAGAGACAAGCCAAAAAAAAGAAAGCACAGGGACATAAACATGTCACAGAATACTTTGCAGCATTTGTATTATCAATGAGAACTTACAAGATGTGAAAAAAACTAGAGAGCAAAAATGCTACAGATAATTCTCCGAGAAAAGACTTTCTCTTTTTACAAAAAAATGTCAATTATGAGCACTACAGGCTCCCAAAAAAGAATATATACATCCCCTGCACGCAAGCAGGAATCAAAATATCTCCTTAGGGTTACATAAATCTGCAATAGAATAATCAACCCTAAAACAAGTCACTTCTGATCATAATTAAACTCTGCAAAAATCATAGCCAATCAGATATTTGTTTTTGCGTGCCCATGCCTACAGATCAACAACTTTAATCCATCTACCTCCCTACAAGCCCACTCTGTCATGAATGTTTCAAAAATCTGATTAGATCGTAGAAAGGACCCAAAAAGGCAGCCTAAATCCTCTGCAAATTCTATCCAACTACAACCGCCCTTGAAAATATCATAAATTTTTAGCTGCCGCACTTGCAAACATTTCCCTTTGGAAGAAAGTCCGCCAAAAACAGGCTACACTGCTTTGACAAAGCATTGGTCGCATGAGCTGAAAGGCCTTCATGTGATCATGCGACAAGCTTTTTTAAAAAATTTGTCTTGCCCTTCGAAAATGTCAACGGTCGCATGATCGCATGAGCTGAAAGACCTTCATGCGATCATGCAACAAGCTTTTTGAAAATTTACCCTGCCGCCACATAAGCATTGCTCAGGACCCGCTAGACATCATACTTGCCAAACCCTTCCATGTGGCCCATAAGGAGCTGACCACACAGCTGGACCCACGACCACACTGCCTTGAAAAAGTCAGCGGTCGCATGATCGCATGAGCCCGAAAGGCTTCATTCAATCATGCGACAACCGTTAGAAAATCCACCTTCGCTTTCCACAAATGCTCGGGCTTATGATCGCACTGCAAAAATAACCCCGGCTCCACCTTGGGTTCAAATCTCCTCTTGTTGCCAAGTCGCCTGAACTTTTTTTAACCCCGGGTTCACTCGGTGACCATGCGAAACATGCTAACCCCGCAACCGCGCTCTGCTTACCAACCTCAGGCCCACTCTACCACATGTCATCCCTCTATTCATTCTAACCACCACACCAGCAACACCTCGGCAACCCCTACCATCGGGCCCACTGCAACCTCCCGATTCCCATCTAACGGCGAGCGTAAGATCGCATGGCTCCCGAATATTCTTTGAGATCTTGCACCAGCCGCTCATCTTATTAAGCCATAGCTCCACTGCCAACCGGGCCCACCAAAATCCTTGCCGACAATTGATGGTTTGTCTCATGATCGCATGCGGTCAAGGGGCCACATGCGATCATGCGACCAACCGCATGATGCCACCTCGCCCGAGCCGTGAACCGCTGATGGTTTTTCATATGGTCGCATGGGCTCGGAAGAGCCCATGCGATCATGCGACAAACCGAAAGGTATTAGCCACTGACCGCCACTGAAGTCCACTGACCCTTGCTTACCGTTTGTCGCATGATCGCATGCGGCCAGGAAGGCCCATGCGATCATGCGACCAACCTGGAACTGTTAACCTTGACCGCCAATCTGTTGATATCGCATCAACAGTTGTCGTATGATCTCATGGGATCGGAAGATCCCATGCGATCATGCGATAGCCATCGGATCTTCTCTGCGCTGGCACGACCTTAGGCACCGAGACCTGCCTGTCGAAGTTGCGTGCTTAGGGTAAAAAATGCAGAAGGTGCAGAAAACATAGAGGGTTTTCGAGTGAAGGTCGAAAACACACCAAATTTTTAGAGCTAAGAGGTCGAAAATACACCGAACTTTCAGACCAAAAGGTAGAAACATCCCGAGTTTGCAGAGAGGAAGTCGAAAACACACTGGGTTTTTGACACTTGAGCATTTCACTTGGAAAATATGGCTATGGCCGAAAATGAACAAAAGGGAAATTTTGGGCAACATTTTGGCAACCTCTGCGGGATGTCAGCTTGCTAGACATTGGACCAGTTGCCTTGAAATATCCATTGGGCATGGGGTCATCTCTTTTTTTTTTTTTTGAACACAAAAACTTTGATAAAGAGAAAACTGAACCAGGAAGACAAACCTGTGCACGTGCACTTCTTGGGAAATAGGAACTAACCTAGAAAGCAGGGAAAGAAAGCAAGAAACATATTTACGAGAATTTACAAAAAGGACCTACAAAGAGGGATTAACCTCAAAGCAAGGCTTCAAGTGGAAACCATTCACTGAGATTGGCAGGGCATCTCCTTCAAGGGTTGAAAGCTGAAAAGCGTTATATCCTCTGCACTCTATTATAACAAATGGTCCACCCCAAAAGGAATCAAACTTTGTGTGCTTGCTAGGTTTTGACCTGAACTCATCCCATTTGAGAACTACATCTCTGACTTTGAAGTTTCTGACCCTGGCTCTTTTATCAAAGCTTCTCTTTGTTTGACTTTGATGGAATGCCATATCTTGCATTGATTTATCTCTGATCTCTTCTAACTCCATCAACTGGGCATATCTGGTTTGCATAGGATCACTTTCTTCAAACAAGGCATACTGAGTGGCCAAGTCCAAAGTTGGTAATTCAGTTGAAATAGATAACTTAGCCTCTCTACCATACACCAGCATGTATGGGAAATTATCAATGATTTTCTTTGGAGTAATTCTATCTAACCACAAGGTAGATCTCAATTTAGTATGCCAGTCCCTCTAACTGTCTTGCAGGGTCCTTTTGATTATTCTAATCAGATTCTTATTTGTTGATTCTGCCAAACCATTCCCATGAGGATAGTAATTGGAACTTGTATTCAGATAGATGCCCTTCTTGACTGCCCACTCTGAGACTTTGAGGCCTGTAAATGCTAATGCATTGTCTGAAACTATAGATTCTGGAATGCCAAATCTATGAATGATGTCATCATAAAAACTTAAAACAACACTCTCATTGGCTTCTTTTAAAGCAACTGCCTCTGTCCACCTAGTGAAATAATCGGTTGTAGTGATTATCCACTTGTGTCCTGCACTAGATGGAGGGTTAATCATGCCAATAAAATCTATACCCCACTTCACGAAGGGCTACTCTATTTTGACTGGCTGTAGGGGCAGAGTTGCAAATCTTTCTTTCCCTGCAAAAATAGCACATTTAACGCATCTTCTAACATAATCATGACTATCTTTGAAGATAGATGGCCAATAGTATCTAGCCCTCATGATCTTAAAAGCTGTAGTCCTAGGAGAGAAATGGCCACCAGAAGCTCCATCATGAAACTCAAATAAGACATCTGCAACCCTTTCTGAATCTATGCACCTTAGAAGGACACCATTGTGATCCTTTTTGAAAAGAATTTCATCTATCAGCACAAAAGGAATAGATTGTAACCTGTAATACCTCCTTTTTGTTGAATCTAGGCCTACAGGACATTGTCTCATCTTCAAATAATTGATCATCTTAGGCAACGAGCTAGCTGCCTCGGCTTGCTCTCCTGTAGAATGTGCCACCAGAGATGCATCTATGTATTCCAATTTTTTTGATCTTCCATCTTCTGCCAGACGCTCACAAAGACCTCTTCCTCTAACTAGCTTGGTAATCTGAATATCTATGTCATATTCCATCACCTTAGTGATCCAACCAGCTCTTTTTCCATTTAGGTCCTTAGAAAGCAAAAATTCTTTGACACTTGGATGAGTAACCATCAAATGCACCTTGCTATGGGTCAACAAATGTCTAAATTTTTTGAGGCTCTTTACCACAGCAAGAACATGTTTTTCTACAAAAGAGTATCTTTGTTCATACTCTTCTAAACCTTTGCTAAAGAAGGCAATAGGTTGCTCCAATCCTTCAGCATTTTCTTGAGTCAACATTGCAGATATGGCATCATGACCCCCATAAGCATAAAGGATAAAATCCTTATTGAAATTTGAGTTTAGGAGAGCAGGAGCTTTTGTTAAGGCTTCTTTAATAGCCTGGAAGTTAACCTTTCCTTCTTTGGTCCAATTGAAGGCTGAACCTTTCCTTAACATGGCTATCAAAGGCTTGAGTAACTCTGCAATGTTAGGCAAGAATCTCCTAACAAAGTTAATCTTTCCTATGAAAGATTGGAGACCTTTCTTGTGATGTGGTAATGGTAGTTCTAATATGGCTACAATTCTCTCAGGGTCCACTGTAATTCCTTCTTTGGATACTACATATCCCAATAGTTTTCCTTCATGAACTGCAAACACACATTTCTTGGGATTAAGGGATATCCCAAATTCTCAACATCTTTCAAAAATCTGCCTCAAATGCCTGATGTGGTCTACTGCATGCTTTGAGTAGACAGTAATGTCATCTAGGTAGACCAGCACAAACTTGTACATGAGGCCCTTAAAGGCCATATCCATTGCCTTTTGAAATGTAGCACCTACATTCGACAAACCAAAGGGCATCTTCTGATATGCCATGGTTCCCCACTTGGTGGTAAATGCAGTCTTATATTGATCCTCTTCTTTCACTAAGATTTGATTGTATCCTGAATAGCCATCCAACAGTGAGAATCTCTCGGATCCAGAGACACATTGTAGAATTTGTTGCATAGAGGATAGTGGATGGTGGTCTTTTAATGAGGCTCTGTTCAAATCCCTGAAATCAACACATAACCTCAACTCCCCATTCTTCTTCCTGACAGGAACAAGGTTGGAAACCCAACTAGTATGTTTGATGGGGTAGATGATGCCACCTTCTATTAGTTTGAGTACTTCCTTATGCATAAGTGGTTCGAGCTTGGGATTAACAAGCCTTTGCTTTTGCCTTAATGGTTTAGCATTAGGCTCCAATTCAATAGTGTGCTGAGCAAGGGTAGGATCAAAACCCTTGAGGTCTTCATACCTCCATGCAAAAACATCACTGAATTCTCTGAATAATTTAGTGTAAGCTTGCTTTTCTGAATTAGTGTTTACTTTTCCAAATTGTAGGCTCTTACCTGGTTCCAACTCTAATTCAGCACAATGTTCCTGTTGGACTACCAGGCCAGCTTTATTTTTCTTGACTTCATCATCCTTGTTGAAGATAGTCTCTAAGGTGACAAGGCCTTTAGGCATCTTATTAGATCTAAGTTGTATCACTTGATCACCATAGTTCTATGATAATCTCTTTTGATTGTGCCTTGAAAAGACATCTTCAAACAAGAACTGCAGAATTTGTTCATCATTTTCAAACACTTGCCAATTAATATTATTATCAGGAATTGAAGGTCTAACAATAATCTTGATGTGTTGTTGATCTGCTTCTTTTGAAATGCTATTGGGGATGTCAAACTTAGATCCAATAGCAGCTAACCTATCAGCATTTTGATTTAATTTTCTAGGGATAGCAACGATATTGAAAGCATGGAAATCTTCAATTGCATCCAAAACTCTATGTTTGTATGCTTTCATGACATCATTTTTGGTTGCACTCATCCCTCTTACTTGGCTGACAACAAGTTCACTATCACCATATACTTTTAACGCTTTAAGCCCTCTTTTGCTAGCCCATTCTAGTCCATTAACCAGACTTTCATACTCTACAGTGTTGCTAGTGCAGGAAAAACTGAATCTAAAGGCAGTATAATACCTTTCTCCTTTGGGGGACACCAGCATAGCACCTCCACCAGAACCATGTCTACTTCTAGCTCCATCAAAAAATAGCTCCCAGACCTGACTATCCCGATCATCCGAATCAATGTATTCTTTGAGGAGGCTTGGTTCTATGGCTCCACTTTCTTGAATAAGATAACTCCCCAAACCAAAATCCCAAACAAGACTCTCTTGGATCTCTGAGGTTCTTTCATTTAGGAGAATATCAGGGATATTCTTTATTTTGGTGCTTGCTTCACTAGTGGTTGGGAAATCATTGTCATCAAATATAGGACAATTAGTATTGATGGAATTGGACACATATGGCTCTATATGATGTATTGCTAGGGCTTCTGATTTAATGGTGACTTTGGTACCATACCTTGTATGAAAGAAGCATGTGAGACCAATCAGAAGAAAGATAACCTCCTATCTTGGCTGTGAACTCTCTTGAGAGACATATGACAAACAATGCAGGAAGATCTATGATATATATGTCAAGGAGAATGGAAAAATTAGGACTAGCATGGAGAATTAGACTGGTATCCTTGGCCACACCTATAGTACTGACTAAGGATCCATCAAGTTGTGTAACCTTCTTTTGGAAGGGTTCATATTTAAGTCCTAATTGATCGGCGACCTTGGGCATTACAGTGCTAGTAGCTCCACTATCTACCATGCAATTATGCACTAAAGATTTCTCAATAATTAAAGATACGTAAAAAGGAGGTGGCTTTAAATTCCTACCTTGCATGGTATTGGCCTTGGAGTTGCTAGTTGGAGTCTCCTTTCCTTGATCAATGTTGACCAACACTAGTTTTGTAGGTTGAGGATTTGTTGTCTCTCTCATGGCCTTCTCCAAAATTTGAGGTTGTCCTGGAATAGACAAAGTGTCCCACATAGACATGGTGACATTCACCTTCTTCATATTGTCTACAATATTATAAGGTGCCACAGTGTGTACTCTTTGTTGTGCTTTTATTATGATGAGTTCTACCTCCTTTGGAACTTGGTCTTCTTTGCTTATGACAATAGGGGCCTCCTTGGATGTGATAGGGGCTACTTGCTGCAGTGGCTCTATAGATGTAGTGGCCTTAGTACCAGAATCTGCTCCCTCCATGTCTTGAGCCCTTCTCTTTGCTCTTGTGTAGGCAACAAAAGCAGCCTCATCATTGACTCCATTGAAATCTGATTGCTCCCAATTGAAAAGAGTAGTTTCATTCTCTTGTGTTTCTTGTTGAGGAGCTGTCCCACTAGAAGGAGCTTCTGTTTGAGCTTGTGAAGCATTTTGAACCATTAGTGCTTGGTTCATCCATCCATTAGAACACGTAGCTTGATTGTGGGGCTGATTGCAAGGGAAACACCATTCATTATCCATGGCCATATTGTTTTGACTAGGAACCATATCCCTGATTGGATTTACAGAATTAAGAGGTGCAGGGTTATATGGTTGGAATGGTCTTTGATTAAAATTTTGTCTTTGCCCTTGATAGCCTCCTTGGTATGGTGGCCTATTTTGTTGATAAGGTTGTCCTTGATTTTGGTATTGCTGATTAGGACTTTGGCCTTGTGATTGGAAGGGTGGTCTGATGCCTTGGTTTTGTTTCTTCAAGTTTGTGACCTCTTTGGTTAGAGTCTGCAACAAGTTTGTCATTTCTTGTATACTAGTTTGCTGACTACTCCTCACCTCTTGCAACTCTTGGGAGAAATTTGTTGCAGCATGTTCCTGACCACTGGTACTAGCTTGAGGTGCTGATATTGTGGGAATAGGGGTAAATGGGGGTACTTGTGCAAGTGCAATGGGCTGAAGACTAAGGAAGATAGGCATGAGAGGTCTTCTCTGTATCATGCCTACTTGGATTAAACAATTTTCAGCTCTGACAACAGTGTCAAAGGCTTGGGGTAAAGTGGTACCACCCATAGACTGGATCATGACAGAGATTTGTTTATTCAAACTTTGCAAGTAGTACAGGAAGGCATGGTCAGCTGATGGCCTTACAGAGAGTGGGATTCTATTCCATGTTTTAAGGAATCTACTATTATAGTCTGTCATTTGTTCTTGAGGGTCTCTCTTTATAGTTGTTAATTGCTCAATTAGAGACAAATTATTTGATTTATCTTCAAAATGCTTGCTTAATGCATCCTCTAATTCATCCCATGAAGTAATAGAACCAACAATTAAAGTTCTAAACCACTCTAGAGCCTTACCTTTCAGAGATGCTGCTAATAATTTGGTGGTCACATCCTCTTGAGTAATGTTGTGTATGTTGCAAATGGTGGTCACATCTCTTATGTGCTCAAAGGCTGTTGTCTGTCCCTCCCCCGTGAAATTAGGTATACTCTTTAATGCCACCAAGGGCACATCATGATGCACTACAAAATTTAATGGGCTCCCCTGATTGAAAGGTGCAAAGGCAAAATTTCTAGCCATTGTAGGAGGTGTAACCTGAGGATTAACAACTATATGAGCTGTACTTGCTAGACTTGGATCTCCTTCTTCTAGATCTCTGTTCAGAGATCTGTCTCTTCTTCTGAAATGAAAGAGGAAAGGTCTCCTCTTTGAAGTGTTAGGAGGTGTAGATTGGACTCTTCTTGCAGGAGATTCTCTCTGAGTTGACCTGCCTTTGTAGCTTCTTTTCAAGGGCAACTCTGAAAATTCAGCAGGCTTTGAGCTTCTAGTCTCGATCTTTCTCATAAACCTTAAACAAGGTTGGCCTGAATCTTTGAAACCAATGGAGTCGCCAGATATACTTGATAGAACAACCTCTAAAGGTCTGTATTATGCAATTTGTATATCAGAGATGACACAATCTTCAACAAATGAACTTCTTTACTCTCCCACCGGGCGTGCCAGAAATTGTTATACATTGAATTTGTGCCTCTGATCTCAAGCTCTCATAGTCTTGATAATCCAGTATAACATGGGACTCATCTCAAGGTTGTGGGACCTTTTTCTAACCGAGATGAGACCTCCAGATTCTAGGCTGGTTCCTCTTGGATAGTCACCCAGATTTGCTCTTAGACAAGAAATGTAAACTTTGAGGGGAAAGGGATAGAAGGAGTGCATGAAAGGGAAATGATTGAAGCAAATCTATCTACTAGGTGATGCACTGGAACTATGGTTCGAATCTCAGTATAGAAGAATGAAACCAGTGAAAGACTTAGGTCTGGGAGATCACAACTTACTGAATAGGCTTGCATGAGTATTTCATTAGAGGGCCTAAAAATTGGACATAAATTATGACCTGCAAGCAGACATTCTCTTCAGCAAAAGGACACAAGAATGAGACAGAATGACAGGGGCTGAAGGATACCCACAACCTCACTCAGATCAAATCAAACACAGTAGTGCACAAATAAGCTGAAAGTAAAGGGGATCAGGAAAAATTAAGTATCACTAAAAGCATTCATAAACTTCAATCCAATAAGAGACAAGCCAAAAAAAAGAAAGCACAGGGACATAAACATGTCACAGAATACTTTGCAGCATTTGTATTATCAATGAGAACTTACAAGATGTGAAAAAAACTAGAGAGCAAAAATGCTACAGATAGTTCTCCAAGAAAAGACTTTCTCTTTTTATAAAAAAATGTCAATTCTGAGCACTACAGGCTCCCAAAAAAGAATATATACATCCCCTGCATGCAGGCAGAAATCAAAATATCTCCTTAGGGTTACATAAATTTGCAATAGAATAATCAACCCTAAAACAAGTCACTTCTGATCATAATTAAACTCTGCAAAAATCATAGCCGATCAGATATTTGTCTTTGCGTGCCCATGCCTGCAGATCAACAACTTTGATCCATCTACCTCCCTGCAAGCCCACTCTGTCATGAATGTTTCAAAAATCTGATCAGATCGTAGAAAGGACCCAAAAAGGTAGCCTAAATCCTCTGCAAATTCTATCCGACCGCAACCGCCTTTGAAAATATCATAAATTTTTAGCTGCTGCATTTGCAAACATTTCACTTTGGAAGAAAGTCTGCCAAAAATAGGCTACACCGCTTTGACAAAGCATTGGTCGCATGAGCTGAAAGGCCTTCATGCGATCATGTGACAAGCTTTTTTTAAAAATTTGCCTTGCCCTTCGAAAATGTCAACGGTCGCATGATCGCATGAGCTGAAAGGCCTTCATGCGATCATGCGACAAGCTTTTTGAAAATTTGCCCTGCCACCACATAAGCATCACTCGGGACCCGCCAAACATCATACTTGCCAAACCCTACCATGTGACCCAATAAGAGCTGACCACACGGCTGGACCCACGACCACACTGCCTTGAAAAAGTCAACGGTCGCATGACCGCATGAGCCCGAAAGGCTTCATGCGATCATGCGACAACCTTTAAAAAATATGCCTCTACTTTCTACAAATGCTCGGGCTTATGATCACACTGCAAAAATAACCTTGGCTCCACCTTGGGTTCAAATCTCCTCTTGTCGCTAAGTCGCCTGAACTTTTCTTAACCCAGGGTTCACTCGGTGACCATGCGAAACATGCTAACCCCGCAACCGCGCTCTGCTTACCAACCTCGGGCCCACTCTGCCACATGTCATCCCTTTATTCATTTCAGCCACCACACCAGCAACACCTCGGCAACCCCTGCCATCAAACCCACTGCAACCTCCCGATCCCCATCTAACAGCGGGCGTAAGATCGCATGGCTCCCGAATATTCTTTGAGATCTTACACCAGCCGCTCATCTTATTAAGCCGTAGCTCCATTGCCAAGCGGGCCCACCAAAATCCTTGCTGACAGTTGATGGTTTGTCGCATGATCGCATGCGGTCAAGGGGCCGCATGCGATCATGCGACCAACCGCATGATGCCACCCCACCGGAGCTGTGAACCGCTAACGGTTTGTTGTATGGTCGCATGGGCTCGGAAGAGCCCATGCGATCATGCCACAAACCGGAAGGTATTAGCCACTGATCGCCATTGAAGTCCGCCGACCCTTGCTTACCATTTGTTGCATGATCGCATGCGGCCAGGAAGGCCCATGCGATCATGTGACCAACTTGGAACTGTTAACCTTGACCGCCGATTTGCTGATACCGCATCAATAGTTGTCGTATGATCTCATGGGATTGAAAAATCCCATGCAATCATGCGACAGCCGTCAGATCTTCTCTGCGCTGGCATGACCTTAGGCACCGGGACCCACCTGTCGGAGTTGCGCCCTTAGGGTCAAAAATGCAGAAGGTGCTGAAAACACAGAGGGTTTTTGAGTGAAGGTCAAAAACACATCAAATTTTCAGAGCTGAGAGGTCGAAAACACACTGAAATTTTGGACCAAAAAGTAGAAACATCTTGAGCCTGTAGAGAGGAAGTCGAAAACACACTGGGTTTTCGACACTTGAGCATTTCACTTGGAAAACAGGGGCTGTGGCCGAAAATGAACAAGAGACATTTTGGGCAATAGGAAGATAAACAACCTAGTAAGATATACAATTCCCAAAATTAAACAGGCAAGCAGGTATATTTAGGAAAAGACAACAACTTCTAGCAAAGACTCTCACTCTAAGAAAGAAGTCAGAAATGATGCAAATAATACTGCAAAGAAACGAGAGTAATGTATTCCAAAGAAAAGAACAATGAAACTTGCTACAATAAATAGAGGTGTCCAGAATGGCAAGCGAAAGGAAAATAGCTCACTTTTCACCTTCCTCGGCCACGAGAAAAGAGAGTAATGGTGACAGTCTTGCACTCACCTTCGAAATTCCATAGAGACTAATGGAGAAAGAGCTTCATGAAATTTCCAGAAAGCAAATACTTCCATCGTTTGGCGGTGGCTTCAACAAACCCTACCATTTCTCTCCAATACACAAAAATTAAATGATACGAAAATCTTTAGGGTTGCTTGTGTTTTGTTAACCCTTCAAGCATATTGTATAATGCTTGGAATCCGTGACCTTGTTTTGAATGGGATCTTCAAACAACTAAGTTACTTAATATTATAGTTTCATGTGTTTTTAACACATAGTCATAATGTTAAGCGATTTAATTGTTTTACTTTCATTTTTGTTTTCTAAGTGCAAAAATATTTTAGTAGTTATTAATTGATTTATAGCATATATCAATTGATAATTATTAATATATTTTTTGGGATATTTGTTGTAATTTAATATTTATTAATTGATGTGTTCTATAAATCAATTATTAAATATTAAAATCTCTTAAGAGGAAACATTAATGTTGTAAAATGGAGAGATAAGGGTGTCTTAATTAGCCTAAAGACTTCTTCTTGGAGGTTGGAGCTATTTGCAGACATAAGGAGAGCATATAGGACTTGATTGAGAAGATTTAGGGGTGTTGGAGATCTTTTAGGAAGGTTGGAAGACTTTTGGGTCAGATTTTGACTTTGTCATGATAGTTGAGAGGTCTTTATGGCCTTTTAGAGCCTTTTGAGGGCAGTTTCAGTGAGTCACCAGGGTACTTAATGACTTAGTGAAGTTTTTTCAGAGGTGGGACTTTATTTCATGGTCTTTTAGGTCCTCTTTTCTAGGCTATTTTTTGCCATCCGACCCAAGGATTGGGTATTGTACTTAGTGAGTTTTGGACTCACTTTTCATTCAGTTTTGATTATGCATAGGCAAGCTTTTGTGACTTTTTGTCCTTAGCAATTTTATGCAAAAATTTGTAACTCTTGTTGGAGGATCAAATACAAGTAACAACAGTTGAGTTTATGTTATTTGAGTTTCTTTTGGAGCCTTCTTTTCTTTCTGTATTTCTGTGTGTACTTTCAGGTGATTTGATAAAGACAACTAGTGAATTTCTATCATTTCATGTTGTTTTGTCTCACCTAAACACCTATTTGCAGAAGAGTATGTTTTCTTGCAAGTTGTAGTTCATGTCTTAGGGTGTGAGACTGATAAGTGAGATGTTTATTTCTCTCCTTAGTTTAGTTCACTTTTCAAACTTTATTACAAAATACTTAGGCAAGCCTATACAGAAAGGGAGTGTTTTGTATTCATTTAGATAGTACAATAATCCTTCTTGGTTATCTGTAATTGCACTTTCATATCATTTTTGGTGTATCACCTGGTTCTCTTGTTTAAATTTTAAAGTCTTAGGTTCATTTCAGTAACTTCTATCACTTTTCCCACAAGTTTAAGTTAGTTTTGAGGAGTTATCAGTGATTATCCAATAGGAACTGGCCTAGAACCCAAAGGTTTCATTTCAAGTTATGCATTTACCACATGTAGAAATGAATCCCATGTTAGGAAAAATTGTTGAACTTGTCTAAGTTTAATAGGGTGCAATTTTTAGCCTTAACAGTTTTGGCACGCCCGGTGGGACAGTATAGACAACAGTCTATAATCTTTTATTTGCTGGTTTTACTGTGCAACCTGCAAATTTTTGGTCTTTTCAACTGAGTCTTAAAGCACAGTTGGTGACTCCATTAGTGAAGAATTAGTAGTATCATTGCTGATAATTATTTTTTATGAGAAAAATTGAGACAAGGAGCTCAAATACATTTGAATATCTGGAGTTGGACACACCCAAAAGGAAGGGCAAAACTATTAAATGAACTCCACATACAATGAGGGTTCAATCTTCACCTCCAAGAGTTTACATAAGAAGAGGAAGGCCAGAGAAAAGAGAAAATTCTTCAAGGCATTCAGCATCACCAACTATAAGAACAAAATATTTTAATTCTGTGGAGATATTTGTATTACAGGCCAATTTTGGTGTTGTTTCTGCTTCAGCAGCAAGTACTTCTTCAACATTTTCAAGTACTATAGCAGCTAGTTCGAGCTCAGTTTCAGAAAGTGTTTCAACACAGTCTCACACTATGGTTGTTCCTAGAGCCTTTGCTTTTGTGCCATTTGATCAAGGCAGTCCCTTGAACCTTGCTGTGCATAATGACATACCTTTAGCAGCATTGAAAGGGCTACCAGACTTCACAAGGGAGAGGCAAACAACTACTTTTGAGCATATTAGAGATGTGGCTTCCATATGTAATGTTCACCATGTGACACAAGATAATGTTGTTGTCAGATTATTGGCATCTTCATTCAAAGGAAAAGCATTGGAATGGTTTAGAAATTTACCCATGGCTTCCATTTCCACCTGGGATGAATTGGGTGATGCCTTCACCAAGTTCTTTGAAGACAAGTCAGATCATTTGTCACTTGTAGAACAGTTAACAACCATTAAAAGAGCCCCACAAGAGCAAATAACAAATTTCAATTCCCGTTTTCAAAAAACATGGACTAGAATACCAGTGGCGGTGAGGCCAAGTGCAAATTACGCTTTTCTATACTACCTAAAGAGCTTGAATAGTGACATTTCGATGATGGTTCAGTCTATGGGAGGTACCTCATTGCCACAAGGTTTTAATCTTGTTGTTAGAGCTGAAAATAGCCTTATATAGGCTGGTAAAATGGCCCCTAGGCCTCCTATGCCTTATTTTCTGAATATCCAGTCAAATAGGCCTCTTAATATACTGCCAATGGCTACTTTACCTAATGTTCCAGTTAATTCTACTACTGGGGGTAATGAAAATACAATAGCTATTCCATCAAATGAGCTACAAGAAATTAAGAGCAGCCAACAAAAGATAGAAAGTATATTGTAGACCTTGGGAAATGAGTTAACCAGTATGAAGAAACAACAAACTCAAGGTCCGAGACTAGCGTTTCAACAGTATAATCAGCAGCAAGGAGCTTATCATCCATATCAAACTAAAGGCCAGGGATATCAATACCAGCAGAATAGGCAGCCATATCAAGGGAATTATCAAGGACATTGACAAAATGTGAATCAGTGGCCTTTTCAGCCATACAATCCAGCACCATTAAATACTGCAAATCCGGTTAGAGATATAGTACTTGCTCAAAACAACTTGATATTAGAGGCAAATTGGTGCTATCCGTTCAATCAAGCACATAATCAGTCCACGTGTTCAAATGGGGTGATCAACCAAGCTCTCATGGTCCAAAATGCTGCAAGCTCACAGCCGGATGCATCTTCTAGTGGACCTGAACAACATCAAGATATAAACACCATGGAGACTGGATTCCTTAACTGGCAAGGAGAGGAGTTTTGTGGTTTGAATGGTGAATCATCAATTGCAGCCAATACCCAAGCAAAGAAAAGGGCTGTAGACATGGAACAAATAGTCGGTAAGGATAAGGAAGCTATGACTACAAGACCATCACTTACACCTAATTCAAGTATTTTACAAAAGTCGGCAAGTCAACCAATTAGCAACCAGAAGGTGCATTCAATTGTACCTTACAACATTGTGGACAACATGAAAAGAATGAATGTATCAATGACTATGTGGGATTCCTTATCTATTCCTGGGCAAGCTGAAATGTTGAAAAATGCATTGAGTGGAGTAGATATGCAAGGTCAAGCTGTTTATGATCGTGTGAAGGTAGTTATGACAAATGCTGAGCAAGCAACTGGTGAGGACAGTAAGCTAAAAACTACTGTTCAAGGTAAGGATGTGAGACCTCCTCCGTTCTATGTTCCTTAATAAATGGGAAAAATTTAGTACATAATTGTATGGTTGATAGTGGGGCTACTTGTATTGTGATGCCTAGGAAGGTAGTTGATCAGTTGGAATCGAAATATGAGCCTATTGAAAAGGGAGTAGTCCAATTAGATGGCACAACTGTGAATTCTATAGGCCTCATTAAAAATGATGGTTTAACCTTACATGCCTGCCCTACCTTCTCTATTCCACAAGATATATTTGTGATAGATTTACCTCCCTATTTTGGTCTTTTCTTATCAAGAGAATTCACAACCAAGATAGGAGGTTATTTTTCATCTAATTGGTCTCACATGATTTTTCGCACCTGATATGGAACCAAGGTTAATTTAAAGTCTGAGTTTCTTGCAAAGGATATAATAGAGCCTTATACACCTAGTACAGTAAATGCAAATTATGTCAATTTTGGCCAAGATGATCATGCTACCCCTGTTTCACATACATCTACTACTGAAATTCTTGATATACTTTTAGATGAGTGGGTTGCAGAGAATGCTTTTGAGACTAATTCTAGTTCTGTTTTAGGTGCTGGAATGGGTAATTACATGTTCCAAGAAGCTGGTTTGGTTATGCCAAACTTAGTTAAAAAGGTAGAAGCTGATTCTGAACAACAAAACAAGGTCTGGAATATGTATTTTGATGGATCCATAAGTAAACATGGTGCTGGTGGAGGTGCAATGTTAGTATCTCCTGATGGAACAAAGTACTATGGAGCCTTTAGATTTGGTTTCTCTTGCACTAACAATACCACAGAGTATGAAGGTTTGATTAACGGATTGGAATGGGCAAGGAGGAGGGGTATTAAAATTTTGAAGGTTCATGGTGATAGTGAATTAGTGGTAAATCAAGTAAGAGGACTAATTTTTGTAAAAAATGATACTTTGAAAGAATATAAACTTAGAGTATGGGATGTTATTAAAGATTTCTTAGCTTTCAATATTGTTGCAATTCTTAGGAAACTGAATCAACATGCTGATAGGTTGGCAGCTACAGGGGCACGGTTTGATATTCCTGATAATGTTAAAAGGGGGTTTGATCAACAACACATAAAGATTATTGTTAGGCCTTTGATTCCTAATAATAATGTAACTGGTAGGTTTTTGAAAGTGATGAGTAGATTTTGCAATTTCTACTAGAAGAAGATATTTTTGCAGCTTCTAATCAGGACAGGCTGAAGCAAAATTATGAAGACCAAGTGGTGCAACTTAAGTCTAATAAGTTACCTAAAGGTTTGGTTTCCTTGGAATCTATATTCAATTCAGATGATCAGGCTAAAAAGGACAAAACTGGTTTGCTGGTTTCTCAAGAACATTATGAAAGTTTGGAGGTTGCACCAGGGAAAATATTAAAGTTTGGTAAGTTGAGTACTCCTTTGGAAAAAGAGTCTTATGTTCAACTTTTTCAGGAGTTTGCAGATGTGTTTGCATGGGAATATGGTGATTTAAGAGGTTTTAATCCTGAGTTAGCACATCACACTATAGAGCTCGAGCCTAATGCCAAGCCTGTAAGACAAAGACAAAGACCTATCAATCCCAAATTAGAGCCATTAATGTAGAAATAAGTTTTTAGGCTGATTGAGAGTGGTATTATTTTCCCAATCAAACACACTAGTTGGGTGTCCAATCTCATCACTTTTAGAAAGAAGAACAAAGAGGTGAGATTATGTGTAGACTTTAGGGATTTGAATAGAGCATTATTGAAGGATAGGCATCCCCTTCCTTCTATGGAACAAATACTGCAGTATGTTGCTAGTTTAGAATGATTCTCTTTGTTAGATGGTTATTTAGGGTATAACCAGATTCTAGTCAAAAGTGAAGATCAGTATAAAACCGCTTTTACCACTAAATGGGGTACCATGGCATACAAGAGAATGCTTTTTAGTTTGTCAAATGCAGGGGCAACATTCCAAAAAGCCATGGATATGGCATTTAGTAATTTGATGTACCAATTTGTGTTGGTATATCTTGATGATATCATAGTATACTCCAAAAAGGCAGCAGATCATTTGGGTCAGTTGAGGTAGATTTTTGAGTGCTGCAAGGAGTTTGGGATATCTCTCAATCCAAAAAAGTGTGTTTGCTGTGCATGAAGGTAAGTTATTGGGTTATGTGGTTTCCAAAATAGGGGTTATAGTGGATCTGAAAAGGATAGCAGCAATCTTAGAGTTACCATTACTGCACCATAAGAAGGGGCTATAGTCTTTCATTGGAAGGATTAATTTTGTTAGATGTTTCTTGCCTAACATTGTTGATTTGTTGAAACTGTTGACTGTTATGCTAAAGAAGAATGATATTTTCAGTTGGACAAAAGAGGCCAAGGCTAGTTTTCAAGTTATTAGAGTCCCTAGCAACAACTCCAGCTTTAGTAAATCCTGATTTCAGCAAGGATTTTATTCTATATGCATATGGCAGTTATGAGACTATTTATGTGATGTTGGTACAGCAAAACACAAAAGGTTTAGAGTAGCCAATAGCATTTTTCAGTAAAGGTTTAGAAGATTATAAACAGAGATATAGTTTTGTGGAAAAACATGTCCTTGCTATTGTTAAGGGTCTTAAGAAATTTTGACACTTGTTGTCTCATAACAAGATTCATCTAAGGGTTGCACACCCTAGTGTAAAGGAATTCTTACTCAGTAAGGATTTGAATGAGAAGAGAGCTGGTTGGATAACACGGGTCATGGAGTAAGACGTGGATATTCAGGTGATCAAGTTCATTAGAGGCAAAGGCCTCTGTGAGCAGATTGTCGATAGTGAGGTTTCAAAGCTTCAGGGACAAGAAGATACTATTTTGGTGCTTGGTATGGCAACTGATGATGATAGGACAACGAGCTAGTTGCAAGATATGGTTCATTTTTTGAAGACCAGTGAATGTCCAGCTAATTTGGACAAGGCCAAAAGAAGGTATTATTGGTTACAATCAATTCCTTTTGTCTTAATCAATGATGTGTTGTACAGAAAGGATCACAATGGTGTCCTTCTCAGATGCATTGATTTAGACTAGATTGCAGACATTTTGCATGAATTCCATGATGGTCATTCAGGAGGTCATTTTTCCCCTAGGACTACTTCATAAAAAATCCTCGGAGGTGGTTATTATTGGCCCGATATTTTTAAAGACAGTCATGCATATGTAAGGAAGTGCGTGAAATGTGCCATGTTTGCAGGAAAAGAAAGGCTGCCAACTTTGCCTTTGTAGCCAATTAAGATAGAACAACCTTTTCAAAAGTGAGGTGTTGACTTTATAGGGCCTATCAATCCTTCGTCAAGTGCGGGGCATAAGTGGATAATTACTGCCACTGATTATTTCACACATTGGACAGAGGCAACAACACTAAAGGATGCAAATGAGATAGCGGTCCTAAATGTTTATGATGATATTGTGAACAGGTTTGGAGTTCCTGATTCTATAATTTTTGATAATGCGCTTGCTTTCATTGGTTTGAGGGTCACTAAATGGGCACTCAAGCATGTAATTTATCTTAGCACTAGTTCAAACTATTATCCATAGGGTAATGGCTTAGCAGAGTCTACAAACAAGAATTTAATCAGGATTATAAAAAGAACACTGCAGAAGAATTAGCGTGATTGGCACTCCAAGTTGAAGGCTACCTTATGGGTGGACAGGATCACTCCAAATAAGATTATTGGGAATTCACCTTATCGGTTAGTTTATGGAAAGGAAGATCGGTTGTCTATTGAAACAGAGTTGCCAGCGCTTGATCTTGCCACTCAGTTGGTTCTTTTTTAAGAAGGAGATCCGATGCAGGTGCGTTATGCACAACTGATGGAATTGGAGGAGAGTAGAAGGAAAGCAATGCAAACTATGGAGTTTTAGCAGATGCAAGTTAAGAAGAGCTTTGATAGAAAAGTGAGAGCCAAATATTTCAATGTGGGAGACATTGTTCTCAAGTGGGATGAATTTAAGAGCAAACCGGGTAAGCATACTAAATTTGATTCATTTTGGGGAGGCCCGTTTATGATTACGGAATGCAAGGAACATAACACTTTTCAGTTGTCAACACTTGAAGGGGAGAATCTGCCTATACCAGTCAATGGTATTCACCTCAAATCTTGTTTTGAGGTATGTCCTACTTTGTAAATCTTAGAGTTTTTGAATAAGGTGTTGCTGCATCATTTGCTTTGAGTTTTCTTTTCCTAGGTGTTAGTATTTAGTTTTTAGCAGAAAACGCTTTTAACAACATTCATACATATTATGGTGCCTACATATCAAAACACTATGCCATACATGTAGGAGATTCTTCTCAACTATCATGTGCTATGTAAACATTCATATATAGGCATCATGTGATACATACCTACATGCTGTTAAGAGTGTTTCTGTCACTAGTTTTAGTTAGTTTTTTTCAGTTTTCCCTAAGTGTTTTCAAAACACAAGCTGCCATGTTTTTTTAGAACAAATAAATGGCTGGTAAATATCAATATCTTATAACATTTTGAGTGCACATCTATTCCTTGGGATAGGGGAGTCGTACTACCACAAGCCATAAATTTGCACTCAAAATCCTATCCTACATTGATATTTATCAGTCACTTATCCTCCAATTTAAGTATTGCAAATCTATATTGACTCACTACCCAATGGATATGTTAAGGCTACTGGTTTCATGTATAGCAGACATACATCCAGCAAAGGTCGCCAAAAATATTATCAAAATTTCACTACCTTAGCAATTTTGCTATAAAAGACATATTTGGGAATCAATTGACCTCATTTATTGATATATAACCAGTTGATATGCAACCAATAAAATAAATACATTGCAAAATTCTGAAAAGAAATCATTTCATTTGTATTGAACAATGATAAAAAAATATTTTTTGAGTTCTTTCATTTGAAAATATAAACACATGTATTTAAGATCAATTTAGAAATGACTCAAACAAGCCATGAGCATAGCTTGTTCTTTCTCCTACAGATTTAAAAGAACATTTAAAAATAGAATAGGAGAAGAGAGATAGGTCAAGAGTAACCAGTCATTGCTTGTTTCTTTGACTGGTTAGTGCGGTTGTTGGTCTTGAAGTTGTCCTTACTCTGTTAGTCTTCCAACGAGTTCCTGAGTCCTACAAAAAAATGAGAACAATGATATTAGATCTCGATATGGATCTAAGCAATGACTGGTTGTTTAAACTACTCTACATATGCTGCCTTAGACGCTGTCCTAAA
Source organism: Chamaecyparis obtusa (assembly GCA_027943335.1). Taxonomy (NCBI): domain Eukaryota; kingdom Viridiplantae; phylum Streptophyta; class Pinopsida; order Cupressales; family Cupressaceae; genus Chamaecyparis; species Chamaecyparis obtusa. The sequence continues at coordinate 282,604 of BSBK01008260.1, read as the reverse complement.
TATGCAGAAGAAAGAAAATCAGAATATCCTCAGTGCTGGTGTAAAAAGGAAATATTTATGCTAATGTGTTTGTTTTATGTGCAAGAAAATAATCACTCCAATGTGTATGTGCCCCTAACTGAGGCTCCCTTCGAGTATGAGCCCGACATACGCATTGGAGTAACTATTTTAAACAGATGTCAAAATCAGGAAAGAAATATATAATGTTAAAGGGACATATTACTTTTGATATGAAACCTTTCATTATAATCAATTGATCACCTAAGTTTATTTAAGGGACAACAGTCTTGAGTTGAAACCTTATAGACTAAAACAACAACAGGAAATGGATAGATGTTTTTTAACAAGAACAAAATGGTGAGAGGTATAAAGATTTAGAAGGAAGAACTGTTTGCAATAGTTTTGTAGTCTTTAATAGTTAATGAGAACATAAAAGAAAGAAAGAAAGGGATGGCAAGGATGTGACATTTGAGGATAGTCGTGGGAATGAGAATGGAACAAAATTTGAATACATTTTCAAAATGGGGTAGATTATCAATATGAGTTGACTATTTATACTTAGTAATGAAGAACAACAAACAAGGAAGAGAAATATGAACAGACAAATTCATGAGTGCACAAAGCAAAGAGGTGATTGTCACGTAGAGAGAACCACTAAGGACATTGATATCATGATTGTCATGAGTCACAGTATAAAAACAATAATCTTCAGGATCAAGGAGTAGAGATCAGGAAGAGAAGATCTCAACCTTAGCATACAAGAGCTGTCCCAAATAGTGCTTATGACACTGAAAGGATGAAAACACAATAATATTGATTGTCACTATAGGAAATGCCATGTTGGAGGTTACTAACAGCAGAGCCAAGAAGGAGCATAAATGTCAGTGATGTGTGGTGATGTTGTTATGAAGGTAGATTAAAAGGATACACATATGCAAAAATCAGTAAGAGCAATGTGATATGCACATCCTTATGGCAAGGTATGGATGAAGACAAGAAATTGGAGATCAAAACTCAAAACTCCAAATAACAAGGATTTTCAAAAGGGACATAACAATCCAAGTAGTTGTTATAGTCAGTAATATGCTTCTAAAAAATAGAGCATTAGGAGCTGAGGAGATTCTTAGGACAAATGGATGAGAAAGAGGCACTATGTGATAGTCATTAAAGTATCAAACAATGATCAACAATCAAATATTATACATGAGAATAAGTGCCCCAAAGGTAGTATAGCATATATGTGAAGACTCAGTGCTTTACAAGAAAAGACAACCATATGTTGAAACTCAAATAGAATGCATCCTTGAAGGGTTAAGGAAAAATCAATGAAAGAACCAAGGCTCCTAACAATAAGGAAGGATAGTGACCATGACTGTTATAGGGTATAAAGGATGTGTTTATAGTCATCAAATGATGTAGAGAGATCATGAACTATTTTGAGAGGCATGTGTATAAGATAGTAGCAATAAAAGGCCAAGAGGACAATGTTGTGCTAATCATGCAGTGATATGTATGATGACAGACATAAGGATCAGAAAAAGAGCATCGATATTGATGAACATAACCCTTTCACTCTTCACTATCAATGCTCAAACAATCAAGAACAATCATTTATAGACCAGTAAAAGTAGGAGTATCAATCAAAACAAAAGTTGTGTTGATAGATCAATATCAAGAGCAACATATGTTGGGTCGACAGTGATAAAGAATGTTGAAATACAATGACACTATTTAAATTCAAGAGAATGCTAAGTATAGCACATGGCCGTGCTGAAATGTGACATCCAATCATAGGGAACTATCATTAAGGAGTCATGACAACAGTAGTTAGAGAAGAAGCCATGACAAGCAAGAAGAAACACATCAATTTTCCAAAAAACCTTAGCCAAAGAAAGGTTCAAACAACTCATGGAAGCTACAACAACAATAGTTAAAGAGGAAGATAAACAACCCAGTAAGATATGCAGTTCCCAAAATTAAACGGGCAAGAAGGTATATTTAGGAAAAGATATCAGCTTCTAGCAAAGACTCTCATGCTAGGAAAGAAGTCAGAAATGATGCAAATAATACTGCGAAGAAACGAAAGTAATGTATTCCAAAGAAAAGAACAATGAAACTTGCTACAATGAATAGAGGCATCTGGAATGGCAAGCAAAAGGAAAAGAGCTCACATTTCACCTTCCTCAGCCACGGGAAAAGATAGTAATGGTGACAGTCTTGCACTCACCTTCGAAATTCCATAGAGACTAATGGAGAAAGAGCTTCATGAAATTTCCAGCAAGCAAATACTTCCATCGTTTGGCGGCAGCTTCAGCAAACCCTACCATTTCTCTCCAATACACAAAAATCAAATGATATGAAAATCTTTAGGGTTGCTTGTGTTTTGTTAACCCTTCAAGCATATTGTATAATGCTTAGAATCTACGACCTTGTTTTGAATGGGATCTTCAAACAACTAAGTTACTTAATATTATAGTTTCATGTGTTTTTAACACATAGTCATAATGTTAAGCAATTTAATTGTTTTACTTTCATTTTTGTTTTCTAAGTGCAAAAATATTTTAGTAGTTATTAATTAATTTATAGCATATATCAATTGATAATTATTAATATATTTTTTGGGATATTTGTTGTAATTTAATATTTATTAATTGATGTGTTCTATAAATCAATTATTAAATATTAAAATCTCTTAAGAGGAAACATTAATGTTGTAAAATGGAGAGATAAGGGTGTCTTAATTAGCCTAAAGACTTCTTCTTGGAGGTTGGAGCTATTTGCAGACATAAGGAGAGCATATAGGACTTGATTGAGAAGATTTAGGGGTGTTGGAGATCTTTTAGGAAGGTTGGAAGACTTTTGGGTCAGATTTTGACTTTGTCATGATAGTTGAGAGGTCTTTATGGCCTTTTAGAGCCTTTTGAGGGTAGTTTGAGTAAGTCACCAGGGTACTTAATGACTTAGTGAAGTTTTTTCAGAGGTGGGACTTTATTTTATGGTCTTTTAGGTCCTCTTTTCTAGGCTATTTTCTGCCATCCGACCCAAGGATTGGGTATTGTACTTGGTTAGTTTTGGACTCACTTTTCATTCAGTTCTGATTATGGAGAGGCAGGCTTTTGTGACTTTTTGTCCTTAGCAGTTTTATGCAAAAATTTGTAACTCTTGTTGGAAGATCAAATACAAGTAACAACAATTGAGTTTATGTTATCTGAGTTTCTTTTGGAGCCTTCTTTTCTTTCTAGATTTCTGTGTGTACTTTCAGGTGATTTGATAAACATAACTAGTGAATTTCCATAACTCCATGTTGTTTTGTCTCACCTGAACACCTATTTGCAGAAGAGTATGTTTTCTTGCAGGTTGTAGTGCATGTCTTAGGGTGTGAGACTGATAAGTGAGATGTTTGTTTCTCTCCTTAGTTTAGTTCACTTTTCAGACTTTATTAAAAAATACTTATGCAAGCCTATATAGAAAGGGAGTATTTTGTATTCATTCAGATAGTACAATAATCCTTCTCGGTCATTTGTAATTGCACTTTCATATCATTTTTGGTGTATCACCTGGTTCTGTAGTTTAAATTTTAAAGTCTTAGGTTCATTTTAGTAACTTCTATCTCTTTTCCTACAAGTTTAAGTTAGTTTTGAGGAGTTATCAATTTTTATCCAATAGGAACCGGCCTAGAACCCAGAGGTTTCATTTCAAGTTATGCATTTCCCACATGCAGAAATGAATCCTATGTTAGGCAAAATTGTTGAACTTGTCTAAGTTTAACAGGGTGCAATTTTTAGCCTTAACAATAAGCAAGGGAAGAAGCTTGGGAAGTCTCAAAGTAAGCACCTTAGAAATGATCTTATAAAAGGAGTTACATAAACTAATGGGTCTAAAGTTCTCCATAGCCTCCACACAAAGAAATTTGGGAATGAGAACCAAGAAGGTAGCATTCAACTCCTTCGGAATATTCATGGAGCCAAAGAATTCATGAACAAATTGCACGACATCTCGCTTAACAATGTCCCAGAACAAATGAAAAAAGAACATGGGGAAACCATCAGGGCCATGCACTTTATCCCCTGACATGGATTGCACAACTTTTAAGACTTCCCCCTCCTTAGGGATAGAGAAAAGAGCTTTATTTTGGTCTTCAGAGATAACCATAGGGATGTTATCTGTAATCTTTGCTTGATCGTCTAAAGAGAGGTGGTGGTCTTTAGATAAGAGGGAGGAGAAAAAGCCAACAACCTCATTAGCTATGTCCTTATCCTCTAGAAGAATCTGATTCTCCCATTTGAGTTTGCTAATTCTGTTAGCTGCCCTATGTTTCATAGTGGAGAGATGGAAGAACCTTGAATTCTTGTCCCGTTCTTTCAACCAAAAGGATCTAGATCTTTGTTTCCAATATAGTTCCTCTTTTCCAATCACATTATGATAATCAGAGAGTAAGGCTTTCTCTTTTTGGAGGCGGTCATAATTATATCCCAAGTTTTGGATCTCCCCTGGAATAAGATTAAGATCCATAAGAATCTCAGCTTTGGAAGAAAAGATATTACCAAATTCATTCCTATTCCAAATCTTAATGTTATTCTTAACATTCCTAAGTTTTTTAGCAATTCTGAACATGACAGAACCATCAATATGGATATCCCACCATTCCTTCACCTTATTGCTTAGGTTTGGGTGGGTAGTCCACATCTTTTCAAATCTGAAGGGAAAGCTTCTCTTAACAATAAGGGAATCAAAGATAAGAGAAATGGGGGAATGATCTCAACCAATTCTAGCCAAGGTCAAAAGATTGTAAGAAAAGAGATGAAGCCAATCATGGGTAATGAGGGAAAAATCAAGGTGTACCTTAATGTAATCCTTCCCAATTCTTCTGTTAGACCAAGTGTACTCTGTCCCATGGAGGTCCAAGTCTAAGAGGGCTTGATCATTGATAAATTCCATAAGGTCCATTCTTCTATCCAAGTCAAGGATACTCCCACCTAGATTTTCCCCTTCTTTGAGAGGAGTATTGAAATCTCCCATAATAATTCCTCTAAAGGACTAGAAGGGAGAGGTGATAGACCTGATCCTCTCCCAGTACTTGGTTCTATCCTTTTTGGAGTTAGGAGCATAAACATTCAAAACAAACCAACTATCAAAATCACAATTACTAGAAAGCTTCATCAGTAGAAGATTACCTTCCTCATGAATGACTTCTCTCTTGAAGATGGCAGAATTCGAAACTATAGCAAGTCCCCCAGAGGCCCCATCCGAGATGGTCCGCACAATCTCCATGGACTTCAAAAGTTTGAGATTTTCAACTTTCTCTTTATTCATCTTAGTTTCCTGGATCATCAGAATATCCGGCCTATGATCTGTAATCATATTCCTAATAATATATTGCTTATGTGGTCCATTCAGACCATAAATATTCCATGAAATGATCTTCATTTCTTCTTGTTGGAGCAAGATTCACGGAAGGTAAGTTGGATCCCATCCATGATATTCTTACTAGCTTCTTCATCTCTAATTTGGCTATCTTTCTTCCTTCTTGGAGTTCTGGGTTTGGCTCCCACATTAGCTTTGTTATTACTTCGTGTAGCCGCTGGCAAGATAGGAGGTGGTTCCTTGTTGTTATTTTTCTTTCCCTTCTTGGAGATTGAAATCCACCCTCCATCTTTTGTGTCATCTTTGAGTTTGGCAAACAATGCCTCCATCTTAGAAATTTGTCCAGGTGAGACCAATTTAAACAACTCCATCTTCGAAAGCTAGGCGGGAGAACCTGGGTTAGCATAGGATTCAGACACTAGCTTGGTCGGGGTAGGAAAAAGAATATTATAATTTTTTCCTTCTTGAGACATGGCTCCAATAGGGGTATTGAATCTCGCAGTGGTTGGAAAAAATTCCCCTTCCTCCACAACCTGTGTATTAAGAGAATCTAGGACAAAGGAGATATAGTCAGTATTAGATTCCCCGCCTACCACAAGCCCCTGATCTTTGTCCCATACCATCTCGGGAAGAAGAGGGACATCACCTTCATCAACCTTATTAGCCTCATCCCTAGAAGGAATGGACATTTTAGTAATAATTGTATCCTGCTCAAGGACATTCAAAGGAGGGAGTACATTAGCATAAGCCTGAGCATTATCCTGGTTCAAGGTAGTCAGCAAGGGGGATTTCTCTGAGACTTCCATTTGGGATGGAAGAGTGTCTAGGCCTCTATCCATAGACAAGCTTGCTGAAGCCTTTTTCTTCCAAGCTTTCTTTTGGGATTTTTTTCTTTTTCCTTAGTTATGAACTCAGGACAAGCCTTGGCCCGATGTCTCACCTTCTTACAATGAAAATAGGCGAAAGGAACAATTTCATAATCGAGCTTCGGTAACCTCTTCCCAAGCTTAGAATGGATCTCAATGACTTCAAGCATGTCCTTGCTTTGTTCAACCCCAATGCAAATTCTCGCATAGGTCAGCCTGCTTCTAGCAACCATTACAGGATCTATCAAGAGGAGTTCCTCGAAGGACCTAGCTATCCCACATAAAACATCCTCAAACCAAAACTCTAGAGGGAGTTCAGGAATTCGAACCCACACAAGGGCCTGGACAAAGAAAGAATCATTCAGATCCAAGTTGGGAGACCATTTCTGTAAAGCCAGAGTACCTTTCCTATAGTCCATGTCCTAACACATAGGATCCTATCCAGATCTTCTTGATAGGATAACTCAAAGGACAAGAAGCCCTTATCCATAACAGTAATACCCACATGACCTTTGAGGAACCATTTTTTCCTAGCGAAGGCCCTAACAACATCGATATTAGGCCTAGCCCCAATAAATTTTCTAACCAAATTCAAGGCCATAGGAGCAATGTTATGATCAACAAGCTCGTCAGGAACAACAATAGCATATTTCCCTTTCTCCTTATAAGATAAGTCCTTAATACTAGGGAATGATGATTTACCCATGGGTTTGACCCCGAACAGGGTGGACTAGGGTTTAACAAGAACAGAGGAGCCTGGGGACTTACCAGATTGTGGACGGAAAGGGGGTTGACCTTTCACCCAAAGATACACTTTACCAGGGTCTTTGAGTTTCTTGCGTGGGACCCCATCCACCTTTTCCACATCCTCTGATTATGAGTCATCGAGAATCTCTGCACCACGGGAAACATCTACATAGGCTCCCGCAGCATGCGCAGGGGAACTCCCGCCCAGAAGAAAATTTGAATTTCCACATCCAACTCCAACACCAACTCCAATTAAATTAATATGTTATCTCTAGATTAAATAGAACATATATATTATTGCAATATAATGAATTAATTAAATATCTTTAAATGTGGCCATTATTTACTAAAATTGGAACTTAAACATTATTGCAAGTGAAGGAGATTTAGATTGACACATCTAAATTATAGTATTTGAAAATTAAGATGTTCGTAATAGATTGACCGTGTCACTATAAAATAATCATCCATTTTATTTAATGTCCAGTGCGTCACTTAATTATTTAAAATATCAAGTCCTAATAAGAATTTAAATAACGCTATATAATGACTCAAATTAACTAATCATTGATATGTGTATTATTGTAGGGGTATTAATGAAAAATAATTTAATTAATTATCTAACCAACTAATCGTACATGAAGATGTATTGCATTCCTTATCAGATTTTAACTAATCCAATTTAAATAGTTAAACCTAGCTATGAGTATACACCTTGGTTGCACCCGGATGATTTGGCTCAACTGAGGGACATTGACAAGTCGATCATCACTTGTCATGATTTCCCTTGATTCTTCAATCAACCTTACCCAATTAACCTTGTGGATTTGTATACTCAACAACATCGTTCCCTCTATGTTGAGCTTAGTGATCACTTCAACCTCAACAATGTGCAATAATAGTAGATTTATCATGTGTTAAAAAAAATTGTTCATGTGTTTTTGCCTAAGTTTTGGGCATGACATAATCTAGTAGTAGAACATGATTTAATATAATGGAAAAAACCAGATGGAAATAAAAATGAACATGCATATATGATTGTCAATAACAAAGATGTAAATGAACCAGAAATGCAAATCCCTATGGAATTAGCTGCAATGTATGATATGATGGGTATTAATTATGAATCTGAAGAAGATGATATTAGATTAGATCTAAAAAATAACAACATGCCTACAGAAGAAGCATGCACATTAGATATCATGGAAAAAATGGATAAAGAACTTGAAATTGAAGCAAATAATGATAATGAAATATTCAATCAATCCATAATCATCAATGCACATAATAGTAATAAACTAGGTATTGCTTCTAATACCCTAGGGATAGACACCCCTAATTGTGGCAAGATTCTAAGAAGAGAGATAGGAAATCTACTTCTAAACTCATAAAATTAGATGGTGAAGCAGAAAATTAGATCAATCTATCTGCATTATTACATGTAGGGAAGGGGAAGTTCCTTCCGACAAAAAAATGAAGTTGACATCTTGGAATGTTAGGGGCTTAAACACCCCCAAATAATGTTTTATAAAATGCTATCTTAATATAATAGAGCTAGAAATCTTCCTAATTCAAGAAACTAAACTTAATATTGATGAAATTCTCAAACTAAGTAGGCATATAGGAATATGGAAGATATATAACAATAGTGTAGAAACCTCTTGCAGAGGGCTAGATATTCTATGGGATTCTAGGAAATTCATCTTCAAATGTGAAATTAAAAGTAATAACTGGATGGGAGGATGGGTTCATAGTATAAAAACTCCTTTAAAGTTTTTTCTAATGAATATAACAGACCTATTACTACTAAAGGTAAAAAAAAATTGTGGGCTAAGACTGTTTAGTATTTTAATACTCATAGGGATAGATAATATATTATTGGATGATATTTTAATTCAATTGTGGATATTTGCGAGAAAAGAGGAGGAATTCAATGTGAATCAAAATCTCTTTGAGACTTTAGAGAATGGATTTTTAATCATAATATGTTGGATATTAAAACTAATAATAATATCTTCACTTGGAATAATAGAAGAAATGGAGCCAACAACATTGCAGAAAGAATAGACAGATTTATGTTCTTAGGGGACTTAGTTTCCTTTAATTACACCTTCTAAGCTTCTATCTTGACTTTTTTGGGCTCAAACCAATTCCCAATCAACCTAATTATAACATAAGAAACCAAACCGACTAAAAATCCATTTGATTGAGAAGATGTGGTTCCAGTACAACAGCTTCTTAAATCTCTTGGAACGGTGGTGGATAGAAGAAAAGTTTGAATGTTATAAGATGTTCTATTTTGTGTCTAAACTTAAAGCTTTAAAAATAAAAATTCTTGATTGCAACAAAACACATTTAAAAAATATTTTTGAAGAAAAGATTCATGTAGAAAAGGATATACAAGATTTGAATGAAGAGGTAATTAAAGAAGGCATGGACAATAGAAGATATTTTAAGGAAAAAGAATTACTTAAAAAATATGAAGACTTACTCTCAAAAGAAGATTTTTTTTGGAAACAAAAATCAAGGGAAAACTGGCTAACTGATGGCGATAGGAATACTAATTTTTTTCATAATAGTACAAATAAAAGAAGAAACATCAACATAATAATTACAATTAAAAATGAAAATAGAGACTTAATTGAAAATCCTAAAGAAATGGCTTTAGAACTAGTAGATTTTACCAAAACACTCTAAATAACTGGGATAGACCATACCTAAATGCACAACAAATACTTCTAAGTAATATTCCTAATATTTTAACTGATGAAGACAACAAAATGCTTGATAAAAATTTCACAAAGGAAGAAATCAAAACAACTATTTTCCAATTAAATGTGGATAAAGCTTCAGGTCTTGATGGTTTTCAGGTAGACTTTTTCCAAAAGTGTTGGCACTTTCTAGGGGATGAACTAAGTGAGGCCATAGAAAACACTAGAAAAGCTACAAATTTTCTAAGAGAAATCAACAACACTTTTAAAACTCTAATATCAAAAAATGTTGAGGCGGAGAAACCATGAGATCTCAGAACTATAGCTCTTTGTAATACAATTTATAAAATACTAACTAAATCTCTATCAAATAGACTCAAAATTATTTTACCTCACATTATTTTAGAAGAACAAACAAGTTTCATCCCAGGTAGATCTATATTTGATGGGATTGTCATAGTGCAAGAGATCATACATTCAGTGCAAAAAAACAAGGATCCTTGCATGTTAATAAAACTAGATATCCAAAAAGCTTACCATAAAGTAGACTGTATATTTCTATGTAACTATATGGAGCACTTAGGTTTTTCCAAATAGTGGATCAACCTAATCTATAACTGTATATCATTTCCTAAAATTTCCATTCTGGTTAACAGTTTGTTGGAAGGTTTTTTTGATATTTCAAGAGGTTTGAGACAAGGGGACCCTATATCGCCTTTCTTATTTATTATAATGGTTGAAGCCTTTGGACAAACAATAACTAGAGAAAAAAATATAAGACTAAAATCAAGCATCAAAGTGACAGTCAGTTTGCCTAATATAACTCATCACCAGTTTGCTGATGATACTTTACTCCCTACAAAAACCTCTAAACAAGAAGCTACAAATTATAAGGACATGTTGAACTTATATATGAAGGTATCTGGCCAAATTGTTAATTCAATAATTCATAAATCTTCTTCCTAAATACAAATGAAAACTTGCAAGATGAGATTTACTAGATTCTAGACTATAAAAAAGGAAGTTTTCCATGTAAATACCTTGGAAAGCCAATGGATAAAGGAAATAGAACTAACAAATCTTGGGACCCCTAATTAAAAATCTAGAAGACAAAATAGAAAACTGGAAGAGCAAGTGGCTCTCAAATGCAAGAAGAATAACAATGATTAAATTAGTTTTATTGGTTGTGCCTACCTACCAAATGTCTTGTAGGCCCCTCTCTCAAAATGCAAATGTTAAGCTAGAAAAGAAAATGAATTTTTTTTTCTTGCAAGGATTATCTAACAATAAAAAAATGATATTAGTCAGTTGGGACAAAATTACTAGACCCCAGGAAGCAGGAGGTTTTGGCATCAAAAAAACATAATGGAAAGGCTTGGCTGTAGGGGCCAAATTGACGTGGAAAATATATCAATAAACTGACAATAAATGGGTTAAGATATTAACAAACAAATACCTAAATAAAAATGATTTGACTAAAATATTTAGAATGGAAAACCCTCCTAAATGATCAAAGGCTTGGAATTTTATATTGGAATGTTGAGATAACATCACAAATAAACTCACATGGGACATTGGATCAAACAATTATGTTCTCTTTTGGGAAGACTCATGGGGAGGATATGTACCTTTAGATAGTATCGTATCACCAAGAATTAAGGATGAATTAGTAAACCTATGGAAGAATACTCTAAACAATTACATTATTTTCTAGAAGGTGACCCTAGTGTAGGATGGGATTGGAGATCCTTCGATGATACCCCTCTGACCCAAGAGGAAAAAATAGAACTTCATAATATTTTGAACTCGAGACAATTTTTCCTAAAATAAGAAATGACACTTTGATTTGGACAAGGTCTAAGTTATCCTCTTACACGGTTAAGGGAGGATATGATTCTTTGGTCAAATCCCAACAATGGTAGAAATCAAAGCTTCTCTTGCATATGTTTTGGAGAAAGCATGTTTTCCAAAATTAGGTACTTTTTTTATGGGTTGCATTACAAAAAAGGATCATCACAGCTGAATGGTTCTAGAAAATCAGTTTTGAGGGCCCCTCTAGATGTACTTTATGCAAAAAGAAGGCCGAAACAGTGGATTACATATTTGTTTCTTTCCCTTATGCTCGGGAATGTTGGCAATGGTTACATGAGAAACTTCATTTGAAAACAACTATGGCTAACAATTTAGTAGACCAAATTAAGACATGGCCAATCATTCAAAACAAAAGTCTTTATCACATAATCTAGAAAATAGCACCTTTTATAGTAATTTGGGAAATTTGGAAAGAACGCAATTGTAGTATTTTTCACGATAAGAGGATGGATGAGAAATGCCTTCAAAACAAAATTGAAGCTAGTATAGTAAAAATAGTAAATAATAGAGTTAAAAATAAAAATCATAGACGACTCCTCTTATTGGGACAATGAGATGAGGAAAGAATGGTTTGGTCTAATTATCTCCCCCAGTATGGTAAAGGTGGGAAAAACAACAATAAGGAAAGAGAAAATTGCAAATGGATCCCTCTCAATGGGATTGGTATAAACTCAACTTTTATGGGGCCTCACGTGGAAATCTAGGTCCTGTAGGTATTGGATGTGAAGTCCATAACTCAGAGGGAAACATTTGCGACAAGGTTGAAAAATGTATTGGTAGGAACACCAATAATATAGTAGAAATTGAGGCTCTTGTAGAAGGGCTTATCTTATGTAAAAAGTTAGGAATTGCAAACCTTGAAATCAAAGGAGATTCACAAATAATTATAAATTCTAGAAGAACTGGGACCACTCCTAGTTGGAGTTTAAATACAATATTAGAAAGGGTAGTAAGTCAATTAAATTATTTTAATCTAACAAAATGCAATCACATCTATTGGGAAGGAAATATTTTGGCAGATGAATTAGCCAACAAAGGAGTAGATGACATAACATTAGAAAATGTTGAACTTTAAAAATAGATAAATTTTAAAGCTAAAAAAGTCAAAGATATTATAAACTTTATACTTTATCTCTAATAATATTATAAGATAATTAAAACCCTCGGCGTCCTTATGGTTATGTATTGCTTTTCATAGTCTATCTTCACATAGGGTTAGAGTTTTTATATATCTTTATTCACCATGAATAGAGTTAGTTTCTTTTTCGATGACTAGGAATCATTAACTTAAGCCTCAGATTATTCCTACTCTTTCCCATTAATGTCACTTTTGTGTGTATTATGGCACTTCAACCCTGCCTTTTCATCATGAAGGGTTTTCACATTTACACACACACACACACACACACACACACACACACATATATATATATATATATATTTGTATATATATACATGTATTGTTATTATTATTATAATCTATATATGTATACATATATAAATACATACATGCATACATACATATATATCCTGACTCACTTTTATTTTTGTTTTTTCCTTCAATCTCTCCATTCCTTGTAATTATTCTTGTTCACCTTTTCCATCTTTATCACTCACTTTTGAGTTGGTTTTTTCATCATTATTGCTCCATCCCTAATCTCCATTATAGATTTTTGAGTTTGATGTAAGCTCTCATTATGATCTTATATGGTTTGAGCTCCTTCTAGATTGGCCAGGAAACTCGAAGGCCTATATGTATCCCTATTTTGGGCATTCTTGGCATCGTCCCTGCTTGATGTTTCATCTTGCCTAAGGTTTTTTTGTTTTGTCTATGTTTGTTCTCATGGAGGTTAACATTCAGGTTTTTCATGCTTCTATATTTAGGTCTATGGCCTTTAGAGTTGAGGTCAAACCTGAGGGTTGGAATAGGATCCTCATCCATTTGGATGATATGGCTAGGACAGATGTAGAACTAGTCATCATTGATAAACATTTCAATTATGAGTTTACCCTTAGAATAAATAGTGACATCATAGGGGCCTTTATTTCATGTCCATTTTGGGGTAAAATTCCCAAACTTGATATTATATCCCTCTATAAGGCATTTTTCATCAAGGAATGGCTTATTGATTCAGAGAATGCAGTTTGTACTGTGAATCGTAGTGTCATGCCCAAATTTTAAAGAAAAAATAGACCAACATTTTTTTTAACATGTTAAATTTACTATTTCTACATATTGTTGAGGGTAAAGTGTTTACCAAGTTCACTAAAGGAGGTTTGACGTAGTTGGACATATCTAATCCCAAAAGTAACTAAGTAGAGTTGATAGGAGGATCGATTGGAATCATGACAAGCAGAGGCCAACTTATCAACATCCTTCGATGGAGTCTAATCATCCCGATTCAACTAGGGTGTCTACCCTTTGTTAGGTTTGATCATTTAGAACTATTTAGTCACCTTTTTAGTTAAGGGGTTAATAAGTCCTATTATCGTTTGTGTGGTTACTTAATAATCCTTGAATTATCACCCTCCAATAATTTCACTATTACCCTTAATAAATATCCATCCTTAAAGTTATACCTTATGGAAGCAATAATTGCATCGACCAAAATTACCCCCTTATAAAACTAAATGACACATTTGAATTAAAAAAATATATTATATTAGTCTAATTTAATCATGTTATCCCCTACCAACAATGATCTCATACTGATAGGTCATTATCACTCTTCTATTTCAACCATAAATTAATTTAACCTAGTGTATGTTATTTTAAGAAAATAACTTCATTATATTATATTAATATTTTAACCCTTAAAATAACATATATCTCAATTTATTAAAATAAGGTGTTGAAAACATATTATTTGATCATCCCTTTTAATTTTAAAAACTCCACTTTTTAATGATAATAAAATCTAGGCTTAACGACCCATTTATGGACAATTGATTTAATTACCCCACATTATACCCTTCGACAATTTACCCATATCAATGAATGATTAATTTGAATCATCATATTTTAGAATTATTTTAATTCTTATTACTACTTGATGTTTTAAATCATTAAGTGACACATTGTTCATTAAATAAAATGGAGAATTATTTTATGACAATATTGTTAATCTTTTACGAACTTGTTAATTTTAAACATTATATTTTAGATGTGACAGATTAAATCACCCTCACTTGCAATTATAATAAAATTCTATATTTTTTGTAAATGGAGGTCACATTTATAATTATTTAATTAATTCATTGTTCTAATAATAATATATATATTTATTTCAAATCTAGAGATGACATATTATTTATTCCATACCCACTAAACGATTTAGCCCCCTTTCAAAAAGACATTTTTAAAATACAATTTCCCTCCTAAAGAACATATGTTATTATTTAATTCTTATTTATTTCTTAACCCTATTTAGAATTTCTAAGGAAACTTACGAGACATTATCTCAATTGAGAAGCTCATTTTGGCTCTCTTCTATTATGGCCTTTCTCAACCCTAACCCTAACCCAAATTAGGGTTTGGGTGAGGATTATTCCATTACCCCATTTCTTCTTCTTCCTCCGCTCAATATTCTCCCTTTTTGTGTGTGTATGCAGGTTGAAGATGGAGGAGTTTTTTTGTGTTCTTGCAAGCTAGAAGAGATGAGTTTTTTTGCCAAATTTAAATGCAGTGCAGTGTTTTCATGCCACATTTTTGTATATAGAGATTTTTTTTGTTAAATACACACACACACACACACACACACACACACACACACATATATATATAAAGAAAAAATTGTAGAAATTTGGGAGAGGGTGGTACGTCCTCCCCCCCTCTGCCCTTCCATGATTTTTCCCACCATGGAAGGCAGCAGTGGAACCACCTAAGCGGCCACCATGGTCGTGGCCATGGCCATGGCCATGGGTTGTGGTGTTGCAGTGGTCACTACATCCGTGGCCACGACCACCACAGTAGCGGTAGCAACCACTTTCGTGGGGCTGCCCCCGATGGGCCACCATGATAGTGGCAGTGCCACTATCATGGTGACGCTTAGCGGCTGCCATGGCAATGGCATAGCCACTATTGTGGAAGTCGCCCAATGGCTATCGATCGAGCCTGACCCCAACATAGGGGTAGCCCTACCCCAACATAGGGGTAGGGCTTCGGTCCAATATTTATATATGCTTGTATATATAAATATGTGCATATATATGGACTTGTAAAAGTATTTAAAAAAGAGCATAGAATTATTTTAATGTTGTTGTTGTTATTTTTTATTTATTTATTTTTTATTCTCTAATACCTTTTAATGGAATTTAAGAAACAAGTAAGAATAGAATTTTTTATATATATATATATAGCTTCACATGGATATATATGTAAATATATATATGTACATACATAGATATGAAAATACTTCCTATTATAAAATATATATTTTAATTCTATGTAATCCTTAATAAAAACCAGATCTTAAAACACTATAAACCTAAAAACATTTACTTTCCTATTTTAACAAGACATTCACAAATATAAGGAGGAAATATATAAATTTCCTCTTCTCTTTCTCATGAACTATTCCTCTCAAACAACTAAAAAATATAAGTTTAAACTTTTACATTTCAAAATACAAACTAAAAAAAATTGACTTAACAATTGTCTATTTTCTTCCCTCATCTTGCAATAATGAAAGCTTACAACTTGAAAATACATATCTATAATATCTAAAGAAAATAATGCATTTTTTTTTCCACTTTACAAACTAGGAACAAATAGAATTATTCATTTATCTTTTCTTCAACATTAAAATCCAACTAAACTTGCAATTAAAATTTTCCAACTTGACCATGGAGCCTCACCTCCCAACCTAGGCCTTTACAAGGCCACCCCCGAGCTAGGAGAACTAGACACCAAATGGGTTACACACAACCAATTCATCTACAAAAATAAAATTTGCAACAAAACAAAACACAAATTCTCCCAACCCAAGGCTTACACATAAGATCACTAAATGACCCAAAATATGGGGTGAAGGTGGACCAAATACTTAGGAGGAGAATTCCATAACATAAATGTGCAAATGTCTTCACTAGGAATACAAAAACCACTTTCTTCTCTATAATGCAACCCCACAAACCTTATGCCCCCCATGGCATCAAGCCAAAATTCCCTTGACCCCCAAAAATAAAATGACAACAAGGGCCCCATATTCATGCTTTATCCCTCTCCTCGATGAGGAGAGACTCTACACTCACTCAGTTGTCCAAACACCCTTCACCCCAAGGCTACTCTGCCCTCCCAAGGGTGAGTTTGGCCTTGCACTCCCATAACAATCAAGTAAGAAACAACATGCAACAACATGAAAGAAAATCACAACAACACAAGACACAAGATCATACATCTTCAAGAACTCTTACTCAAAAGGAAAAAAACATAAAAACCAAGGAGGATATTGCAACCAACCTCTACCCAAGTTATGGCAATAATGAAGATTGATGAAGAGCTTCCAAGTCCTAGATCCCTCTCCTTTTTCTCAATCCTTCTCTAACTTTTAGTTGTCTCCAAAATTGAAGAGTGGGTGAGCAACCCAAAAATTTCTCCAAAAACACTCTAAAATACCTCTCAACCTACTTCTAAACCAACCCTCATTAAGGAGGAATGACTCAATTAAAAAGTCCTATTCTCCTTTCTTGTCTCCCCTCATAAATGAGATGGAGACCAAAATTAGGGAAGGGAGATGTGTGATGCCTCACCCCAACCCATCATAGCTCAGTTGATACACTTATTTTGATACATTATGATCCGATATTTTTGGACATTATATTTGATGGACTAGACATTATTAGTATTATTTATGTCATGTGATGATTACTTCAGTATATTTTATTGATGATCTTTATGATGTTTTGAGTATAGGCATGCATTATGATGATTATTTTAATTCCAATGGAGGAATATGTTATGTTATTTTGATTATGCAATCAATTATGGTTATCAAGTGCATAAATGATAAAAAAAAAGAACTTAAATGAAAATGTAGAATGTTCAATCTATTGATTATGCAATTATATATATATATATATATATATACACGTGATTTTATTGAGCTAATGATATTTTATTTTAGTGTGTACAGGAAAATTACCATGAATATTATCAGAGAATCAGTAACCAACCATATGTGCAAACTGTAAAGTCAAGGTTGAATCTAATGAAGAGATTCAAACTTCGTTGTTAAGTGATTTAATTCATGACCGTCAATTATATGTATGTATTAGGTATTTTCATTGTGTAATTAGTGACATGTCGATGTTGTATTATATTATTTTATAGTGTCACTTGACACTTGTTATGTATTTATGTAATGACATGTCTACTAAGGTTGGCAAGGTAAACTTAAGCCTAACCAACTTATTAGGAACCTAATTAAACCCCCCTTTGTTTGGAGATACTTGCAAAGCTCCACCAATTTGATTATTTAAATTTAATTCTTTTCTAGTCACTTCTAGAGGCCAAAAAGGTGGTCATAAGGATCAATTTTAGAAAAATACAAGTACCTTAGTGATAGAGGTATGGGTTGGGAACATTTCTAACACATCTAGAACCCCCTAGTGGCCTTGGTGACCTTCTTTATGACCCATTTCTCACATGTTACAAAAATAGAGTGAGTCTTGACCTTTTACCCAAACCCACACTCCTTTCCAATCTAGCATTTATGATAGGGGACAAGGAAAAGCCAAAGGACTGATGGGTCAATCCTGAATTTAATGTTGGTGGGTGGGTAGGATTTGGAGGCATTTGTAGAGGCCCTTTGTATAGTTAGTGGGTGTTCACCCACTCTCTATTTTTAGAGACATTAGGGTTTTTGGATTGAAGGAAGCAAAAAGAGATTGGACTCTTCTCAAGTATCATTTTACCATAACACATTGTGAAGGTTGGTCTCCATTGCCATGGAAGTTCTTTGTTTTGTTGTAAATAGATTTGTATATATTTCATTCTCTTGCATATGTGATCTATGTATTTGTGTTGTTGTGATGTAAGGGAATAGGATTTTGGGTTTGATTTCATGCTTATTGTGTTTATCTTTGTTTGAATGAGGGAGTTTTGTGAAGGGTGTAATGGCATTAGGGTCAATGCACAAAGTTGGGTACCAATTTCGTGGAAGTCTTGTAGAAAGGAAAGATGTCGCTCGAAACGGACACCCGTTTTAGGTTCGGGCACCCGATCCTAAATTCAAAAAATGGGTGCCCGTTTTGTTTTTTTTTTAAAGAATTAAAAATGCATTTTAACACTTTGATTTTATTTTTTAAAACGGGCACCTGTTTCTTAAGACATGAGCAGGAAGCACACATCCGCCTCAGATTTCGTTCCAAAATCAGTTTGGTTTAGCCTTGGTAGAACCAAGCCTATGCATTGACCTCCAAAAATTTGGTTAAGGCACTGGAATGTCAGATTTATGCCTTGCCGTAATTTTTTGAGGGCCTTCCTGATCGTATCTTTTTACGAAAAAAAAACCTATTAGAGTTCTCACTGTCTTGATTTTAAAAATGTAAATTTCATAGTGATATGATTATTTTTACTATTTTTGCATTATTTAATAGTTAAAAGTGGTACCTAAACATAAAATAGCAAGGTTCACTAAAACATTAATAACTTTTTTGTTTTTAGGTTTTTTGGAAAATAAATTATATGACATCAATCTAGATACAATTCTCTTGAAGATAAAAAAAATAATTTTGAAAAAATATGAAATTCTTATCAAATTATGGTGGTCGTACACCAGAGGTTTTGAAAATGTATTTTATAGTCAATTAAAAATTAATAAAAAAATATATTCAATAAAAAATAAGGAAAAATATGCTCATCAATATTTTGTGTCTTAGGTATATTTCCCCAGAAAGATTTGCAAAAATTTATTTATTTAAGTCAAAATATGGTGGTCGTACATGGCTATGGTATGGTTTTGAAACAGGCATTTTGAAAACATGGTTTTTAAACATTCCAACTATAAAGTAATTTTTACTATATGGGTATTTAAATAAATTACATATTTGAAAAGTAGACTTCGAGAACTATATTTTCTATTACTAAATTTTTTTAAAATTCAATCTCTAAGTGCTTCAAATTTAGACATCAATTGACAAGAAATTTGAAAAAAAGGGAAAACACTTCCACTTTTTGCCCAAAAGTGAGACTCAACTTCTTGCAGCCACCCATTACTCACCCTTGGATAGAGAAGAAATGACCATGTATGGGGAAGGGGTTAGTTGGATTCCATGAAAATGTAGAGTCTCTTCTCATGGAGAGAAGAGGGAAAAAAATGCAAGGTGTATGGTCCCTTGCATGTCATTGTTATTGATCTTGATTTGGGGGAGATAAGGAGAAGAATGTATGGAAAAATGTATGTGAATTATAGCCTTGAAAATGCATGGTTATTGTATGTATTCATTTGGCATTCTCCTACATGGAAGTCCACCTTCACCCCTTAATATGGGTTTGAGGTGAATCCCATTGTACAAGTCTTGGATGGGTGTATTTTGTTGTGTTTCATGTTGTGTGAATGGTGTGTATGTCACCCATTGGTTACCCGTTCTCCTAGCTCGGGGGTGGTCTCATTGAGACCTAGGATGGGAGGTGAGTTCTCTCCATGGATAGTTTTTATGTGTTTTTTGCAAATTTTTGGATATACCTTATGAAGGATCCATTTTGGATTTGGAGCATGGAAGGTGTTTTGATGTCATTGTGTTGGAGATCTCTCCATTGTATTATCACCTATTATATTGTGGTTTCATGTTGAAGATGAATTTTGCAATGAAATGGATCAAGTGTTGTAGACTTCAATATTGTTAATAGAAATGTAACTATTTTGTGAAAGTTATGAGTTCAAGTTTTTATTGGGATATAAATCATATCTTGTCTTCAAATGTATTGCTTGTATAAACTTCATGTTGAATACTCTCTACTTCCTTCTTTAAAAAAATTGGTTTATATGCATTGTGAACAAAGATTCTGTTATAAGAATGAATTATCTAAGTTTTAATTTCAACTATAATCTCTAGGATCATGAATTTGAATGCAATGAACAAAGAAATATACAGTAAAATCAGTATTGCATCTTAAGTATTATTCAAGAAAACCATGGTAACAATGGATTAATCACCAAATTGAAATATTAAATAATAACTAACTATTATCAATACATTCATGAACAATCCACACAATAGATTACAAAAAACCATGTTATATCTATTGCACTACAAAAATGAAATACATGGTTATGAGGAAGAGGGGAAAAAAATATACTTCAAACTAAAAGAGAACTAAAATACTCTCTAGAAAATGTATGGGAAGAGTTTAATTTCCATTTACCATAGAGAATATTCCTTCCTATTATTCTCTGTAGTAAATGAAAATGTATGGGAAGAGTTTAATTTCCATTTACCACAGAGATGTCTCCTTTCAAATTTGCACTCTTCCCTTGAAATTCGACCCCCTTACCTTTATGTAGCCCTTTGACTTCTTGTCATGTCACTCCTCCCTCTTGGCACGTGGGCCAAGGGAAGGGAGAGAGGTGGTGGGATGGGGAAATAGGTTAGGTAGTAGGTTTAGGCTAGTTAGGAAATGTTAAATAGATTTAGTTAGTAATTACTTTGTGTAGATTAGTTTATTTATTTAATTTAATAATGATTAATGTAATATGTTTTCATGTGTTTGAAGAGATTAGAATTTAAATAAATTTAATTTTAAGGGGTTAGTGGGTTAGGGTTATATGTGTCTAGGATTAATGTGCTTAAGGATAATTAGGGTAAGGGATAAATGTTATTCTTAATTATTAATTAGTTTATATTTATTTAATTAACGTGTGTTAGTAAATGAAGTTAAGATTAGAATTTAATTATTGTTGTTATTAATCGTAAAATTATGATAATTCTTTAGGGAATTCTAATGTATCTTTTAGTAAATTATATTGGATGAAATTAATGTGTTTTCAAGGACTTAAATTCTAATGTGTTAAGAAACCTAAAGTGGATAGAATAATTAAATAGGCTTATGTTTAAAGGATTATAATAATATCGAATGGGGTTAATTAATTTGATCGCAAATGCTAAAGGTTTGATAGGTTACTCAACTTGGTAGTGGAAGAGAATCATGTTTAATAGATACATTGAATGTCATAAATGACTTAATGATAAAAGTGTTATATGTATTAGGTCATTGTATAATCAGGATTAATGATTTAAGTATTGTTAGGTCAACCTATTTTTCAATTTAATACACCCATGTGAATCACCTAGTAAAAATGAACTAAGTATAAGAGTATCAAATCAACCTAACTTAACTTATGTTCTTAACAAATGATATACGATCATGATGCAACACTTTGTTAAACATAAAACTATAGTTTAATCAACCCAACCCAAGTGAACATGTAACACTAAAGCTTAGGGTCTCTAACCTGTGTACGAGTTGGAATTCCCACTCTACATCTGAATGTGATGTGACCCAAACTCTATCTATGTTGAGACGTTGCAATTCGAGAAAAATAACTTCACCATGTTGTCATCCTTTCCGCAACGCATCCAATATTAGTTGTGTCATCATATTTGTACATTTTAAAAAAAAATTGTGTGTGTGTTTTGCCCTAGTTTTGGGCATGACAAGATGGGCTTGCCGTCTTCCCACAACCCAAAATTCGTCACTACTCAAAATTGGCATTTAAGAAGGTCATAAATGAGGTATGGGAAAAAATTTGACCAAAATCTAACCCCCAACCCAAGGTAGACCAAGTGGGCTTGCTAAAAAAGGACCTAATTTGTCCCTAGGGGCTCATTTAACTCTCCAAAAGCCCACCTAAAGTTTACATACAGGTTCAACGTGATTTGACCATACCTATGGTTTTCTAACCAAGAGGTTTACACGGGAATCCTACAAGGGACTACCCTAGGTTAGGTTGCAACACCTTCATCCTCAAATGGACATGTCATTTCCACATATACACATGACAAGTGTCAAGTGACACCATAAAAATGTACAACACAAAAATACTCATGACATGTCCATTTAGGTATTTACATAATTACAAAAATACCAATTACACTTTGACAAACATACAAGAATTCACATTTACAAAACAAAACACATTACATATGAGGTATTGTCTCTTCAATATACACAACCTTGGCTTTTCTATCACACATATGTTTGGTCATAGTTCTCTGAATAAATTCTATGGTCATTTTCATGCACATCTCAAACCAAGTATCAGTAGTCCAAGAATCTCGTGCACATAAGATACATGAAAATAATATCATATAGGAATATTTCATTTAATTAACATCTCCACTTAATCTACTCATAACTTAACTCAATAGAACAATCCAGACCTTTCCATTGTATTTTTCCACATGAAATTATATGCACATATAAATAACATTTAAACACCTAACATTTAAATATACAATAAGATCACATCTCATCATAATTCAAATTCAATTTTCATTCTCCTAATTATTTCTCATAAGAATATACTCAATTGCATAATCATAATATTCATTTAAGGAAATTAGCCATAATGAAATCACAGTGCATCATAAAGTCATCATCATGAGTATGAAAAACATCATAAAATAAGGTGCATCACAAACTAAAGTGATCGCATCCTTGTCATATAGAATATTCATCCATAATGCATCAAAATAGAGTATCAAATACTAATTCTATCATAAGGATAAAAGAAAATGATATGGCGGGCTCAGGGTAGGACCTCACAGCCTCCACCCTAGGCAAGAACTTCTTCCTAGAGTTCATCAAAAATATGGGGGTAATGAGATCTCATTTGTGTTGCATCCTCCCATGATGTTGTAACCTCATTATAAAACTCCCACTAGACCCTAAACCAATCCATCTCTCAGCATCAAAGAGCTAGCGTCCGACAAGCTAAAATGTGAATGGGCTCCAAAGCCAACTACCCATTTGACTCCACCTTTAAGGCATCCCAATCTATGATATGAGACTCATCATAAATATATTTTATTAGTACAAAAACATGAAACACATCGTGTGTGCATGATAGGCTAGGTGGAAAAGCTACATTAAGCAATTGATCCTATCCTCTCAAGGATCTCAAAAGTTCCAACAAAGTGAGGTACAAACTTAGAGCCCTTTCTAAAATGGATCAGATTCTTATGCATTCGCACTCTCAAGATTACTTTGTCACCAACCATATAACTACGATCTATCCTCTTTGCATTCACATACTTTTTATTCCTATCATGAGCCTCTCTAAGATGTCGCTTAATCAAATCTACATGTTTCTCCATATCCTAAACCAACTCTGGCCCAATAGGTAATCTATCATCAACATGATCCCAAATCAACAATGTTTTGTATAGTCTACCATACAAAGCTTGATAGGGTGACATACCCAAAGAACTATAATGCTCATTATTGTAGGCAAACTCAACCAAGTTTAGGTAATCCTCCCATCTTGTTTGATGATCCATAACATACATGTAGAGCATATCCTCTAACACTTAGTTAACCCTCTCAGTTTTTCCATCCATTTCTAGATGGTAAGTTGTGCTAAAGTTGAGCCTAGTGCCCAAGGCGGTCTATAATTCCCTCCAAAAGTAAGATGTAAAGAGAGAGTCTCTATCAAAAATGATCTTACAAGGAATGCCATGAATCCTGACAATATCCTACAAGAGCACTCGTGCCACTGATGGTGCTATGAATGTAGTATGAATGGGTGAAAAGTGAGCCACTTTGGTTAACTTGTCAATTGTCACCATGATGATGTCATGGAGATGAGATGACATAGGGAGACCAATAATGAAATCCATAGGTGTCCCACTTCCACTCAGGTATCTCATGGAGCTGAAGAAATCCACCTGGATGGTGATGTTCCACATTAACTCTCTGACACTCAAGGCATAGGCTACTAATTTTGTAATGCGTTGCCTCATGCCCGGCTAGTGATACAACTGTCTCAAATCTACATGCATCTTCTTGACATCAGGATGTGTTGCATAAGGTGCTTTATGAGCCTCTAACATAATGAAGTATCATGATTCCCTAGAAGAAGGTGCATATATGCACCCTATATGGTGTTATAGTCCATAAAAATCCAATGAATAATCAACATACTTTCCATCTAGAGCCTTATGGGATCGAACCACTTGACAAAACTCTACATACCACTCATCCTCATGTAAGTGATGCAATATGAGATCTCTTAAACCTGGGTCTATAAACTTAGAATAAACCTCAGGATGTCTCCTACTTAGTGAATCTACAACTATATTCTCTTTCCCCTTGATGTAGTGGACATAAAAATCATACTCACAAAGGAACACCATCCATCTCCTCATAAGAGCATTAAGGTTTGGCTAAGTGAATATGTATTGCAAAATATGGTGATCTGTATGAAGCTTGAACTGATGTCCGAAGAGGAAGTGTCTCCATTTCACTAGAGCATGAACCACTTCTAAAAGCTTGAGGTCATGGGTAGGGTATTTAAGCTCATGAGTCTTAAGTTTCCTAGACTCATATGTGATGTCTCAACCACCCTGTATAAGTATTTCTCCCAAACCATCCAAGGAAGCATCTGTGCAAACCATAAAATTTGCTAAAGGATCTGACACAACAAGTATAGGTTTATTGGTAAGTGCCTTATTAATTTCCTAAAAGTCCCTCTCTCACTTCTCTATCCACTCAAACTTCTTTCTCTTTCACTAAAGGGGTGTAATAGGGTGTACCACTTTAGAGAATCCCTCAACAAAGCATCTTTATTATCCTTCTAATCCCATGAAACTTCTGACCTCAGTCACAGTGGTTGGTGCTAGCCAAACCATGATGGCTCTAATCTTTGATGGATCAATTGAGATCCCATCACCTGAAATAAAATGTCCAAGGTAATGGATCTCGGACCTAAATATTTCTTATTTTGACAAGCTTCCATACAACAAATTATCTCTCAAACATTGCAATACCTATCTCAATTTCTCCTCATGCTCCTTCTCATTCTGAGAATATAGTAGTATGCCATCTAGGAATGCAATCACAAACTGATCCAAGAATCTATAGAATACCCCATTCATTAGACTCATGAATACAGCTAGAGCATTCATAAGACCAAATGGAACAACTGTGAACTCATAGTGGCCATATCTAGTACAGAAAGTAATTTTGTGAATATCACTCTCCACAATCCTCAACTTGACTTCATATCTATCTTTGAGAATACCTTGGCACCTTGAAGATGATCAAATAAATTATCAATCATAGGGAGTGGATACCATTTATTAATAGTTAACTTGTTTAATTATCGGTAATCAATGCATAGCTGAAGAGATCCATCCTTCTTCTTAACGAAGATGATTGGTGCACCCTAAGGAGAGACACATATAGGGAAAATGTGATCTTTCTCTAAATCTCCTCTAGTTGAATCTTGAGCTCGTTAATCTCATTAGTGGTCATCCTAAATGGTGTTCTTGAAACTGGTGTGGCTCTTGGTGCAAGATCAATAAGAAATTAAACTACTCTATGGGGAGGCATATCGGGTAGCTCAAAAGTAAACACATCTGCAAATTCCTGAATAAGAGGATAATCTTCAGGAGATGGCTCCTTCACCTCATCATCCTCCCTATCACTGATAGTGATGGAAAATAATTGACATCCCTTTTGCATTCCCCACTTAAGTTGTATAACAAAGATCATATAAAGAGATATAGGCCTCTGAATCCCTAAAATCACTTTAGAAGGGCCATGATCATCTACACACTCAATTTTGTGTCTAGCGACAATACATCTTAGCTCTATGGGCATAAAGTAAATACATGCTAAGAACAACGTCATATGATTGTAGAGGTATAATACAAAAGTCTTCCATTGTAGTCATATCACCAATCTATATTTGATGATCCTTAACCATTGACTTAACCGACACTTTAGCCGCTGATGCTTACTCAACCTCCCAACAAACATCATGTCTAACTACCACTATCCCACAATGCTCCACAACCAATGGAAAAATATATGAATCAGTAGCTCTTGAATCAAACAATATGGTAAAATACTACATCTGATCATATTTGTGGCCTCTATCATTATGGCATGATGCTCTTCCTAACTATTATCAATTGTTGTAAAAACCATGTGGGACTTAACCATGTCCCCAACTATAGCCTTTGATGTTTCCATATGTTGATTGCCTACCATATGACCCTGTGGACAATCTCTAGCTATGTTCCCCATGGAACCACATGCATAACACAACCCATGTACCTGAGTCTGAACTCCCTATAGCCTAGAGTACTATTGTCCCCCAATCCTACTAGATCCACTAAAACCACTCTTGGTGGATTGCTAAGTCCGGGCTAGAGGTGTAGATGGAACTTGTGGTCATTGATCTCTCCTAGAACCCTATGTCTACCACTACTTAGGCTTAGAGACCCAATGTCCCTGTGGTGGCCTCTACCTCTAGTTTTGTTGAGATTGATGCTGAGGGTGAGAGTTCTTATAAGACCCTTATGAATTTTTATAATTACCCTTCTAGTGGTTCTTCTAAAACCCAAAATTTGGTGGTGTGGGGTTACAGTTTTGAGACCGATATCGAGTATCCTGTGACTTTTTATGAATCTCCTCTACTATAAATGCTTTGTCCATGGAAACCCGAAGGCTCTTTGGAGCTTCCATGCGTACCAATCTTGATATCACAACATTCAGTCCCCTAACAAAATGATTAACTAGAAACTTCTCATCCTTCATGCTGTCCACATAGGGTAGAACCTCAAGGAACTTTCTCTCATACTATAGTACGGTGAATCCCATTTGCTAAAGATCATGGAACTCATCAATGCGGTGTTGCCTAAACTACTCTGACAGGTATCTCTCTCTGAATCTCTCCAAAAAGGTTCTCTAAGTGAGAGTGTCAATAATTAGGTTTCTTTTATATTCCCCCTATCTCCACTAATTAGAGATTGTCCCTCTCAAAAAATGAATAGAAAAATGTGCCTTTAGATTTCTCTCATATGGTTGCAATCCAAAGCACCACTCTAAAATCAAAAGGCATGCCTCAACCTCTGTGTCATCGGTAGATCCTATAAAGAGTGTTGGAAGAAGGCAAAGTAGCTCTCTAAACTGATCCCCTAGATCTCAGGGTGCTCTCTCTACAACCCCTGGCTCTAAATTCGGTGGTGGCTCTGGTATGTGAACGAACTCACTCTCATGCTTAGCTTGGCCCTCAACAAAACTAAGAGGAGGGCTCCTAGTCTGCTCTCTAGTTGTTGACCTATGTCTTTCTGTACCTTGTTGTTCTATCTATTGATCCACTGGTGGTAGCATGTCCTAGATTATCCCAAAAAGGTTCTGTAATGCATTCAGAATGTATTGGTTTGGGTTTGGTGGCTGTTCGGGAGGGGGTTCTTGATTCTCTTCAAGTATCTCTACTTCTTTCTCAACATCCTCACATGTCAAGTGAGCACATCTAAGGCCTCATCCACGTTTGCAAGCTTGTCACGTAGAAGGAGGCATCCTACAATTTCAATTAAAATTTTAATGAGAAACGTAATGGTTTAAGGCTCCTAGTGTTGAAACACGACTCTGATACCAAAATGTCATGCCCAAATTTTAAAGAAAAAACACACCAACAATTTTTTTTTAAAAACATGTTAAATTTACTATTTCTACACATTGTTGAGGTTAAAGTGTTTACCAAGTTCACTAAAGGAGGTTCGACGTAGTTGGACATATCTAATCCCAAAAGTATCTGAGTAGGGTTGACATGAGGATTGAGGGGAATCATGACAATAAGAGGCCAACTTATCAACATCCCTCGATGGAGTCTAACAATCTCGACTCAACTAGGGTGTCTACTCTTTGTTAGGTTTGATCATTTAGAACTGTTTAGTTACCTTTTAATTTAAGGGCTTAATAAGTCCTACTATTGTTTGTGTGGTTACTTAATAATCCTTGAATTATCGCCCTCTAATAATTTTAATGTTACCTTTAATAAACATCCATCCTTAAAGTTATACCTTATGAAAACAATAATTGCGTTAACCAAAATTACCCCCTTATAAAAATAAATGACACATTTGAATTTTATATATATATATATATATATATATATATAATTTAATCACGTTATCCCCTATCAATAATGGTCTCATACTGATAGGTCATTATCACTCTTCTATTTCAACCATAAATTAATTTAACCTAATGCATGTTATTTTAAGAAAATAACTTCATTATATTACATTAATATTTTAACCATCAAAATAATATATATCTCAATTTATTATAATAAGGTGTTGAAAACATATTATTTGATTGTCCCTTTTAATTTAAAAAACTCCACTTTTTAATGATAATAAAATCTAGGCTTAATGAACCATTTATGGACAATTGATTTAATTATCCCACATTATTACCCTTCAACAATTTGCCCATATTAGTGAATGATTAATTTGAATCATCATATTTTAGCATTATTTTAATTCTTATTACTACTTGGTATTTTAAAATATTAAGTGATACATTGATCATTAAATAAAATGGAGAATATTTTATAACAATATTGTTAATCTATTACGAACTTGCTAATTTTAAACATTATATTTTAGATGTGACAGATTAAATCACCCTTACTTGCAATTATCATAAAATTCCATTTTTTTTTGTAAATGGAAGCCACATTTATAGTTATTTAATTAATTCATTATGTTATAATAATAATATATTTATTTATTTCAAATCTAGAGATGACATATTATTTATGTTCATACCCACTAAGATTTAGCCCCCTTTCAAAAAAGCATTTTTAAAATATAATTTCCCTCGTAAAGAACATATGTTATTATTTAATTCTCATTTATTTCTTAACCCTATTTAGAGTTTCTAAGGAAACTTTATGAGACGTTATCTCAATTGAGAAGCTCATTTTGTCTCTCTTTTATTATGGTCTCTGTCAACCCTAACCCTAACCCGAAATTAGGGTTTGGGTGAGGATTATTTCACTACCCCATTTCTTCTTCCTCCTCTCAATATTCTCCCTTTATTTTGTGTGTGCGGGTTGAAGATGGAGGATTTTCTGTGTGTTCTTGCAAGCTGGAAGAGATGAATTTTTTTTGCCAAATTTAAATGTAGTGTAGGGTTTTTATGCCAATTTTTGTACATACAATTTGTTTTTGTTATATATATATATATATATATATATATATATATATATATATATATATATATATATATATATATATATATATATATATATATATATATATATATATATATATAATGTGATGATGATAATCACCTTCATGAAATTAAGATCAAATTAGCAACAATTCTAAAGTAAATACAATGCAAATCTATTTAAAAATGAAACTAAGATCTATAGCATCTCATGGCTCTCTAGAAAGATGTGGTAAGTGAAGCTCTCAGCTCAAATCTCCACTAGTGACACTTCTAAAATGGGAATGTATGTTGTTCTATGCTTCTACAATGCTTCTATGATGATGATTCTAGCTCAAATTGACAAAAGTATAATGCAAATGCTATAAATTCTCTTAGAATGCTCTTCAATTGTCTATAGTAACAATGCTTTGCAAATAAATTTTTAAGATTGGAATTGCTCTCAAAATGCCTCATACTTATAGTAAATTCCCAAGGGTAGGGGGTAGAGTGAAGTAATCATGATTAACCCTTGGTTGAGTCAAATACCTTGCTTTGTTCATAAATGGGGGGACAATTTAAAAGTTTGTCTCAAAGCTTTGGACAAAAGGACAAGATTGAGTGGATGAGATTGAAACTTTAGAATGAGTGATTGAGATTCATCCTTTTTGAGTGATTTGTGTCTTTTTGTCCTCAATTTTCATTGGTTGCTCAACTTTATTGAAAGATATTAGGAATTATTAAATTTAATTAATTAATTAAATTTAGCCATGTAAGGGTAATAGGTTCATTTTGATTTTTGATTTAAACAACTATACAACTAATTGATTAAAATCAATTATGTAGTGTTTTTCACCCCTTTAAGCTTTGATTTAATTATTTAACATCATTATTTGATTTTTCCTTTTCTTTAATTATTTTTGTCCAATTTGATTTAATTATTGATGCAGGGCCCTCCGTAGGTCATCATCTCATACATAAACTTCCGGAGGCCATAACTTTTGACTCAGGTCTGAGTTTTTGCTAAAAAAATTCAGGTGCGTGCCTCAGGTGGTGGCATTTGTTTTGCCAATGATCTCAGATTGATTGGGGTCCATTTTAGCACATTTTCGAAAGCTGAAAGTTTCATCTCGGGCTCCAAAATCAGCTTTTAGTGTTTTTTCTCTAGTTTTTAGAAAGTTCTATTTTGTAATAAATTTGAGTTTATGTTATCAAATCTCGGATATTAGTTGGAAATTCATTCTAACTTAGTCGATTGCATATTTAGGGAAAATCTCAACTTTTTAGGTGTTGTTTCAAAAATTACCAAAAATGGCAAAAAAACACCTATGGAAAAAATTTGCCAAAAAGGGTAATTTTTGGATTTCTTTTTTTTTCTAGTTTTTGGTTACTTAAGAGTTTGCAGCAAATTGTAGAGGCAGTCAGTGATGAATGAATAATATTGAAGGTTTGAAATCTATGTTTTTATCTGGTAATTGAATATTATTGTTAACAGAGGACTGTGTGCTACATCATTTGGTATCAGAGTGGGAAGATGGCTGGGAGAGGAAGAGGAAGAGGAAGAGGAGGCATAACGCCGATGCAAATATTAATGTTGGATATGCAAAGATAGATTGAACGACTCAGTGAACGAATGGATAATCAAGGGATACAAGGAGAGAATGAATCTGATGAAGAGGGAAACCAAAGAGGTGCTGACCAAAATGAAGAATATATAGGAGAGAGGCTGGAAGAAATGAGATATGAAGATAGAGTTCTTAGGGCTTTGGAAGGAAGGAGTGAATCAATCAAGATTGACGTTTTAGACTATGCTGGTAGTCTTAAGCCAGAAGAATTAATAGACTAGCTAAACGAGATAGGAAATTTTTTTGAATGGAAGCCTATGACAGAAGAAAAGAAGATGAAGTTCGCATGCACAAAACTAAAATGACATGCAATGATATGGTGGGATCATCTCCAAAAGGAATGAACTAGAAAAGGAAAGGAAAAGATTAAGACATGGAACAAGATGGAGAAAAAGCTCAAAGAAAAATTCTTACCCATGGATTATTCACAAACCCTCTTTCGCAAGTTCCAGAATTTGAAATAGAACTTGTCTTCAGTGCAAGACTATACAAATGAATTCTACAAGTTATCCATGCACATAGAGCATCAAGAAAATAATGAGCAGATGCCTGCTAGATATATGAATGGCCTAAAATTCTCCATCCAAGATGAGTTGAGCATGCATCATGTCAATAGTATGGAAGAAGCCTACCAATTAGCCCTAAAGGTTGAAGAAAAGCAGAATAGGCAATATAACCAAAGGAATAGAGGTGGTTGAAGGGGTACCTCAACTCCATTTTAGGGAGGTTCTAATAATGGTCAAGGAGATCCTTTTCAAGGATTCAAAAAAAATATAGACACCAAGCAAGATCCTCCAAATCAAGAAAGAGGAAGGGGGTTCCAACGAGGACAAGGCTACGGAAACAGAAGACGCTAGGAAAATCAAAGAAGGCCTTTCACTTGTTTTAGGCGTGGAGAAGAAGGACACAGAGCCTTCGAATGTTCAAATTATAACCCACCAGAAAGAAATCAAGGAGGACAACCTAGAGTGAACTTGGTTCAGCCAGAATTCATAGAAGCAGGAACAGAACAAGAAGTCCTGCCAGACGTGGGAGAAACTCTCATGATGAGGAGATCAATGATCATTCCAAAAAAGGAAGAAGTCCTTGCAAAGAGCTCTGATGAATCATGGCTTCGAACCAACATCTGCTGAACTAGATGCACCTCAGGCAAAAAGGTATGCCAAGTTATTGTTGATGGGGGTAGTTGTGAGAATATGGTAGCTAAGGAAATGGTAGAGAAATTAAATCTGCAATGTGAGAAACATCCTCGTCCCTACCATATTGCATGGTTTAAGAAAGGAAATGAGGTTATCATTGATAAAAGATGTTTTGTTAGGTTTACTATAGGAAAAATCTATAAGGATGAGATATGGTGTGATGTTATTCCTATGGATGCTTGTCATATTTTGTTGGGAAGGCCATGGCAATATGATAGGAAGATCATGCACGATGGAGAGAAAAATACATATACCTTCTGGAAGGATGGCTCTAAAGTGACTCTCTTACCACTTAAGGATGAAAGGAAGAATGAGACCATGTTGTCTACAAAGGATGTTGTCAAAGAAATGAAGGTGACAGGTTGCTGCTACGCATTGGTAGTAAAAAGGGGAGAAGAACTAGAAGACATAATACCACATGATGTAGCAAAGATACTAGAAGAATTTTATGATGTTATTCCAAATGAGCTACCTAACGGTCTCCCACCAAAAAGGGATATACAACACCATATTGATCTGATTCCCAGAGCAACTCTTCCTAATCAAGCAGCTTATCGACTGAACCCAACACAACATGCAGAGCTCAACAAACAAGTAACAAAACTAGTTGAGAAAGGCTTAGTTAGAGAAAGCATGAGCCCATGTGTTGTGCCGACATTTTTGACCCCAAAGAAGGATGGAACATGGAGGATGTGTACTAATAGTAGAGCAATTAATAAGATTATCAAGTATCGGTTTCCTATTCCTCATATAGAGGATATGATGGATGAATTAGCAGGGGCCAAATATTTCATCAAGATTGATCTACGAAGTGGATACCACCAGATTCGTATTTGTGAAGGAGATGAGTGGAAGATAGCTTTTAAGACCCAGGATGGCTTGTATGAATGGATGGTTATGCCATTTGGGCTTTCTAATGCACCAAGTATATTCATGAGATTGATGAATACTATCTTACGACCCTACATTGGTAAGTTTGTTGTAGATTATTTTGATGATATCCTAATTTATAGAAAAAACAAAGGAGACCACCTAGAACACTTGAGGATCATTCTGATTGTACTAAGCAAAGAGAAGCTCTGTGCAAATTTAAAGAAGTGCAGATTCATGCAAAATAATTTGACTTTTTTGGGCTTCATCATTTGTGAAGATGGTGTTTAGATGGACCCAGAAAAGGTCAAGGCAATACTAGAATGGCCTAGTCCATCCAGCATAACAGGGGTAAGGAGTTTTCATAGATTGGCAACCTTCTATAGAAAGTTCATTCAAAATTTTAGCAGTATTGTAGCACCCATCATAGATTGTACGAAAGGAAGGGAATTCACATGGACAACAGATGCTGAACAGAGTTTCCAATTCTTGAAGAAAAAGGTAACTGAAGCTCCTATATTGACACTTCCAAATTTTAATAAAGTATTTGAAGTAGAGTGTGATGCTTCCCATGTTGGGATAGGTGTTGTTCTTAGCTAGATAGGTAAACCAATAGCCTTTTTCAGTGAAAAGTTAAATGATGCAAGGAAGAACTATTCTACCTACGATTTAGAATTTTATGCTATTGTTCAAGCCTTAAGGCATTGGAGGCATTATCTAGTCCCACAAGAATTTGTACTGTTTACAGATCACTTGGCCCTAAAATATGTGAACACACAAAAGAAATTGAATAGTAGGCATGCTAAATGGGTGTCTTTCTTGCAAGGGTATAATTTTGTTTTGAAGCATAAGTCTGGAAAGTAGAATCAGGTTGTTGATGCCCTAAGTCGGCGTGTTACACTCATAACTACAATGGAATCAGAGGTCATTGGTTTTGATGCTATTAAAGTTTTGTATGAGGCTGATGATGATTTTTGGGAAATTATAGAGAAGATTAAAGAACCGGGAACTAATCTTTTGGATCACATGAGAGGAGAATACTTTATGCAGGATGGTTACGTCTTTAAAGGGAAACAACTTTGTATACCAGCTGGGTCCATGAGGGAAAATATCATTCAGGAATTTCATAGTGGTGGTTTGGCTGGTCACTTTGGGAAGGACAAGACAATAGCCTTGGTTGAAGACAAGTACTACTGGCCAAAACTAAAAAGGGACATTACTAAGTATGTGGCAAGGTGTAGAATCTATCAAGTGGCTAAGGGTCACTCCCAAAACACAGGATTGTATACACCTCTACCTATCCCCATCGATCCATGGATAGATGTGAGTATGGATTTTGTATCGGGGCTTCCCCACACCCAGCGAGGTACATATTCTATCTTTGTAGTTGTTGATAGATTCTCTAAGATGGCTCATTTTATTTCTTGTAAAAAGACTAATGATGCCACCAGGATAGCCAACTTATTTTTTTTAGAAGTTGTTAGACTCCATGGCATTCCAAAGACTATCACTTCTGACAGGGATACTAAGTTTTTGAGTCATTTTTGGAGGACCTTATGGAAGAAGATGGGAACACAGTTGCAGTTCAGCAGTGCCTATCATCCCCAAACTGATGGGCAAACTGAGGTAGTCAATCGGAGTTTGGGAAACCTGTTACGGTGTATTGTTGGTGAAAAGCCCAAGCAGTGGGACTTAGCATTGCCTCAAGCAGAGTTTGCTTACAACAGTTCTGTTAATAGATCAACTGGAAAGTCTCCTTTTCAAATCGTATATGGTAAGAATCCTCAAGGTGTTTTGGACCTTGTACAACTCCCTGTGCAAGATAGAATTAGTGATGATGGGGAAGCATTTGCTGGACACCTTCAACAACTTCAACAAGATGTGAGGAGTAAATTATAGGATACCAATGAGCGATATAAGGCTGCTACAGATGCCAGTAGAAGGAAACAGGTATTTAATGCAGGTGATTTGGTGATGGTGTACTTGCGGTGTGAGCAATTTCCCACTGGCACATATCATAAGTTGAAATACAAAAAGATAGGTCCTTGCGGAATTTTGAAGAAGGTTAATGATAATGCTTATGAGGTTTGTCTACCAAATGATCTAGACATTTCTCCTATCTTTAATGTTTCTGATTTATATGCATTTCATGGAGAACTACCTGAACTAGCCAGTACAGATGAGGTGGATTGGCATCACCACCTTCCAAGAAAAAAGAAGGAACAAATTGCCCACATTCTGGACAAGCAGTCTACAGTCACCCGAAATGGTCATTATAATAGGTACCTGATTCAGTGGGAGGGATTACCAGCAACAGATAGCACCTAGATCTCAGAATGGGAAGTGATGAAATTGGACCCCACAAAGTTGCAGCAGTTCACAGACAACCACTTGCAAGAGTTGTGTTCCTTTAAAGAAGGGGAGAATGATGCAGGGCCCTCCGTAGGTCATCATCTCATACAAAAACTTTCGGAGGCCATAACTTTTGACTCAGGTCTGGGTTTTTGCTAAAAAAATTTGGGTGCATGCCTCAGGTGGTGGCATTTGTTTTGCCAATAATCTCAGATCGATTGGGGTCCATTTTAGCACATTTTCAGGAGCTGAAAGTTTCATCTCGGGCTTCGAAATCAGCTTTTAGTGTTTTTTCTCTAGTTTTTAGAAAGTTCTATTTTGTAATAAATTTGAGTTTATGTTATCAAATCTTAGATATTAGTTGGAAATTCATTCTAACTTAGTCGAGGGCATGTTTAGGGAAAATCTCAGCTTTTTAGGTGTTGTTTCGAAAATTACCAAAAATGGCAAAAAAACACCTGTGGAAAAAACTACCGAAAAGGGTAATTTTTGGATTTCTTGTTTTTTCTAGTTTTTGGTTACTTAAGAGTTTGCAGCGAATTGTAGAGGCAGTCAGTGATGAATGAATAATATTGAAGGTTTGAAATCTGTGTTTTTATTTGGTAATTGAATATTATTGTTAACAGAGGACTGTGTGCTACATCATTTAATTATTTAACATCATTATTTGATTTTTCCTTTGCTTTAATTGTTTTTGTCCAATTTGATTTAATTATGTCCATTTTAATTGATTTGATCCCTTTTTTATTGAATTAGTGCATTTTGATGATTTTGAGCCATTTTATTGATTTTTGCAATTTAAAAGCTTTTGTCCATTTTTGCGTGTCTACAAATGCCCCTCTTTGAATTGATGTGCGAAGAACATTGATTCAAAGATTCTTTTGAGTCCTGATCATTTTTTAAGTCCTGATTGTTGATTCACTGATTGTTGCCTCTGATATGAAATTGATTGCTGCCCTCTGACATGATATGATTGCTCTAATACTGATAAAATGATACAAATTTTTTTGATGCCCCACTGATTCCAATGATGTTTGATTTCAATTTCAATTTGATACCCTGTTGCCCCGTCAGAAATTAAAACATATTGATTGCTTGATTTGAAAAATTTGATGATGTTTGTTTTATTGAATATGTTTTCATTTCTGAAAAATCTTGATGATATGTCATGATTTACAGTTTGCCCCCCGATTGATTGATATGTTGATATAGGTCAACCATGATTAATAAAATGTTGTCAATGTCTCTGGATGAATGATTGAATGTCCAAGATAGCTAGGTCTGTTGTAGTCAAACAAACAAGTGATTAGGATATTAGGATAATAGTACCAATGAATGTGATTTGTTAATCTGATAGGATAGTAAAATTGATATGGGATAATTGATAGGTAGGTACTCTGATAATTCACTCTCAAGACATAGAGACACGAACAAATGGTACTAGGTTTGATAGGATTGATACTGATCATATTGGTCCTGCCTCACGATCAAGAATTGGGAAACAATAAGTTGGTACTGATTGTTTGATTGATTGATTGATTGATGTAAAATGATTCACTGATATAGAATACTGATATGATTCCCTTGATTTTCAAAACAAGCACATTTTCGTAAGTTGTATATACGGTCCCTAGCTTCTTGGATATTAGATTTATGGATCTTCCTTGTTGATTTTATATCATGTTGATTTTATATTGATCAAGACTTAGATGTATCATTTTGTTGTTGATATTGTATCTTGATATACTGATTTGATGGATCTTTGATGTTATGAACATTGATATGATGATATGGACTTTTCTTTGATTCCCCCTTTTTGATTGATCAAGACAATTAACTGAAACCCCTTTTCCCTTGGAAAAATAACTACAAACCAATGCACTTAATCTAACATGATAATGCAATGCAATGCAACTAAGTGTCACCAGCTTTTAGCAAAGAAATGCCATGGAGATAAATTTTCATCATTGAGCATTTTGGGACCGAAAAGCAAGTACAATCATCACTAACCACATCATGATGATATGAATATCACTTTTTATCACTTTTGGTATCCTCTTTTTGAACCCAGTACAACCCTCACTAGTTGGAAGACCAAATTATGGGAGTCTGAATACCGGTGTCAACGGATTCAATGTTGCAAGTGGATTTTTGGTATTAAGATATGGAAGATCTAAATAGCCAAGGGATCTGTTTGCGTAAACAAGAAAAGGTCAATCCTTCCTCTTATGGGATAGTCCTCAATGGTTCTTTGATGACCATGTCGTTAGGCGAACTTGCATAAGTTGATGAATCTTCCTCAAAACAATCACTCAAAGGCAAGAAAAATATCATGTCTCTATCATGGCTAATCTAGTCAAAACATCATCGATTAGCTCAAAAGATGTGATAAAAGTCAATTTCATAAAGATTATCAAAATAAAGCTTCAAGTGTTTTGCAATGTTTCATGATTTTCAAAAAGTATTTCCAAGCATTCTGATCTTTAAGGTGTTTTGTCAATTTTTAATCCCGAATAATAAAGTCAATGAAGGCTCGAGGATCAAGTTGTAGAATCAAAATACTTGGGTGTGAACAATGATATCCATCAAAGGTTCAACAAAAATCTCTCTTCTGAAGCTCTGATATGTGACCAAAAGATAG
The DNA here is from genome assembly GCA_027943335.1 of Chamaecyparis obtusa. Taxonomy (NCBI): domain Eukaryota; kingdom Viridiplantae; phylum Streptophyta; class Pinopsida; order Cupressales; family Cupressaceae; genus Chamaecyparis; species Chamaecyparis obtusa. The sequence goes on along the minus strand of BSBK01008260.1, from coordinate 244,185 downwards.
CATTATTGAATCCGTTTGAATTTAATGCATTACGTCATGTGAATTGATGCATGTTTGTTGAAATCCATTGATTAAGATCCAATGCCCCTAGTTGGATAGGAAAAATGTTGGACTTGGGAAAACTTCCAAAATATTCCAAAAGCTCAGTTTATGCAAGATGTATCTCAAAGAACTTTATGCTTTCCTTTTTACCATCTCTCAAACAAGATCACATTGGTTTGCCCCCAATGTCTAGCAAGATATAGGACATGAATGATGGATTTGCAAGCTGATGGATTAGAGATGGAAAGGCCATGATGGATGAAGCATGCGAATGTGACCCATAGGACCATCTCCTCAAGAGTACCCAAGCTAAGGAAAAATGATATAGCAATGTGAAGCATGTTTTTGGATAAGCCATGGAAGCCAATGATGCAGTGCTAGATAGCCTATAGGATAATGCTCTGTTATCATGAAAATGAGGGATCCAAAAGAATGGACATGTCAAGAAGTTTTTGATAACAATTTTTGTACTTTAAGTTCTTCATTTTGATCAAGACCACGGGGTCAATTTGGGTAAGATGTGGATAAGATAACACAATCCAGGTAAAGGGGTGATGTAGGCTATGAAGGGATGTTTTGGGATTATGGAAAGACTGTCAAGGAATAATGAAGGTGAATTTGGGATAAGCAAGATCATGATAGGGTAACATGGATGCAACAAGTACATAATCTAATGGAAAGGATAACATATGTCAAGATACTCAATGCTCATGGATGTGTTCAACCTTGTCAAGATGAAGGTGAGAGAGGAAATATGGATGAAACTTTCCCCCAAGTGTAGAGTGCAAGAAGGAGGAATTACACATGCGCATGTTTACCAGGTTTTCATCATGGTACACAGATTTATTTCTCTTTACTTTTGCCACCAAGGTGCCTATTGCTAGGTTTTCACCAAGGCACTTTTTTTCTCTCTTTTTTTTTTATTTTTCAATATTTTCCCAACATCGGAATCTTTGGACAATGCTCCTCTAAAAAATATACTATAATAAACCATGGGTATGGCTAGGATGCTCAAAGATATTGATACGAGGGATGTAAGTATAGAAAGTATGCATTGGAAAATTAATGTGAGGATAAGAAGAAGCTATGTTGCAGATGGGAATGTTGGCAAGATCACCTTCGACACACACTTTGAAGGGTGGTGGAATGATGGAGGAACGATAGATGAGGAAGGTGAGGATCTTTTTGAGGTAGTGGATTTTGGGATATAGGAACCCAAATTAGACTTGGAAAGTGGAAGATGTTTGGAAGGAGATGGAATGGAAGCCTTTGGAAGCTTGAATGTCAATTTTGATTTTTCTTTCGTGTGCAAATCTTTCAACAGTGACTTGGGAATCCACATAGTCTTTGATTTTTCTTTCTTTTGTGATGCTTTTGAATGCATTTCTTCAATGAGGGATTTAGAAACCCACATTTTATTTGCTTTTTCTTTTTTCTTGGTGGACCTTTGTGGCCTTTTGGATATTTCATTTTTCTTTGTGGACCTTTGTGGTCTTATAGATATTTCATTTTTCTTTTCATTCACATGTCGATTAGATGGGACATTGTGATTTTTATACCCATATGGATTCTTGGATTTATGATTTTTATGTTGCACATCAACATTGCTTCCAAAAGACTTAGAAATTGTGGATGAATAGGAATAATATGGAGGATTCATATGGATTGGTGTTTGGACATTCTTCAAGTATGTGCGCCTTCATTGATCTTGATACATGGTAGGGTAAGTGAATGGAGAGCTAGGGATGATAGGAATGGTTGATGGAGGAATATGTGGACCTAATATGGACGGAAGGGATGAAGACTTTTGTTTTGGGACATAGGAACCCAAAATGGATTTGGAGGATAGTGGAGGCATATGGTTGTGTTTTAATGGAGGGATATAAGGTGTGAAAGGGATATCAATATCTTTGGAAAGAGCTACATTTCCCAGGTTCTCATCTTTAAGATTTATCTTTATACCAATAGGCTCATGAATAGCTTTGATAGGATCCACTGAAGCTTGAAGGGATTTATTATCATGCAAGGGATTTGGAAGAATGATGGTTTCTTGAGGTGAACATGGAGGAATATGAAAAGGAAATGATATGATACTTTGATCTTGACAAGGATCTTCGAATGGTGTAGATAAGGTATTTTTCTCTTGATTTTCAATATGCTCATTGGAAATTGTGGCAGGGATATCTAGATCTTGCTTGGGAAGTGGAGAAAATATGGAACTTGGAAGGATATTTGGTTCTTGGAGTGGAAAGGCATCATCTTGAAAGACATGAAAGAATGCAAGGGGATCATCATAGGGTTCTATGGATATGGGACCTTCATCAAATATGGGAGGGGATTGTATATAATCTTGATCTTGATCTTTATCAACATTTTTTTCTTTTCTCTTTGGATTATCCTCTTGACATGGAGCCACTTCTAAGGACAAAGTAGATGTTTGGATATGTGTGGGGGATGTTTGGAGGAGTGATGTAGGATCCTTTTGAATGGGTATAATAGGCATTGAAGGACATGAAGCTTTGGGTTCCAAGATCTTTGAAGCATGGAAATGATCTACAACAAGATGTAAGTTAGCTTGGGTTTCTTTTAGAGGTAGTCCTTGAGGGTAGACATAGTCAACTTGAAAAGTGTCATCATTAGGCTCACTCTTTGATGGAGGAATTTTGGATAGTTGTGGAGCTTTGGGAGATGAACGAAAGGTGAAAGGAGGACAAGCTATGGGAGAAACCTCACTAGATAGAGGTTTGTGCATTACATCTTGCTTGAGAGTGGTACTTTTCTCTTCATACTCTTTATTATCTTGATCACAAATAGATTCATCATGAAATTTCCCTTGATCTAAGATAGGTTTGTTGCCCTTAAATTTTTCTTTTTGTGAGGAGGATGAAGATACAGATGGCCCATTATCATCAAGTTTCTTTGTCCTTGATAGGTCTGTTAACGACTGCTTCTTGTATCACAACTACTTGATTTGAACCTTTGTGTCTTTAAATGAATGCTTGAGATCGTAAAATGAGATTGTCGATTAAATTGCTCTTCAAACCTGTCAGGAAACTAGATTTTCTGTCAGACATCAATTCAGATTGTACTTCAAAATTCAACTTTAACCTCGAAAACTATGTCAGATTGTCAAATTTTGCACTTTTCCCGCATGAAGTTTCACACATCAGAGCACTTTCTCGCGCGAGGATTTGTTTTCTCGTGCAAAGTTTAGTGTTCTCTTGCGTGGTCTGGTACTATCTCGTGTGAGACTATAGCCCAATTTGCAAAAATAGAGACCTATTTTCCATTGACTATTTGTCTTTTTATCTGATCTGCTTTTTGTCTGAGGTCTATTTTTTTTCTTTCCTATCGTTCACTATCAGAAACTGGTTGTTTTGAGTTAGGAATCAATTGATCTTTTCTTCGACTTGTGTCTTCTCTCATTGGTTTACCCTATCTCTTTATGCCTTTTGCATCTTGTGTTGCGATAGTCTTATCTCGGTTGTTCTAGCCACCTCTTTTGATGATTCGTACCAAGTCCATCTCGCATCTTGGCTGTTCTAGCCTTTATCTCCTTTGCGTTGTTCTTAGAGACCAAGTCTAGCTTTATCCCGAGTCCTCTCTCATTTCATCTTTGCCTATGACTGTCATGACTAGAAGTGGCAAAACTTATCCCATTCAAAATACTAGTCGAGATAGAAGTGAATCTCCTAATCAAGAAATAGGTCATCCCGAATCTATTATGAAATCTGAACTTTGTGAGAGATCCTCACATTCCTCCTCGTTCCAAGAGTATTACAATCCATTATTTCAAATATAGTCTGACTTATTATTTCAAGAATATTGTAACCCATTGTTTCAACACCAACAAGGCTCTGAAGGGTCTCTTTCTAGAATTGAACCTATCAACTCTTTTGATCTTATTTTCATGACCTCTCAGAATACTACCAACAAGATGGGAGATCTATTCCACTTCCCAGGGGGAGGTAAATTCAGCGATAGTCATGAGCAATCTCAAAATGACCAAGGTCATGGTCAGTCTCAAAATGAAAAGAGTTATGATCAATCCCACAATATTCGATATTCGGTCAACATCCGGGACCTTTTCAATTTAAAACAAAGACAAGGGGAGCCTCTCCTAACATTTCTCTAGAGATGGAGACAACTATGCATGAAGTATCCGCATGAATTACCTAAGTCTGAAAATCTCGATATCTTCTTGGACAATCTTGTCCCAAATTTTGGATACCAAATACGATTGCAAGGTCCCCTCACTTTTGTCAATATGATTAGGTGGGCTGTGAGGATAGAAGCGTTTATGGTCAAGAAGGGAGAATTGACTTTGAACAAAGACAACAATAAATGACCTTCTCCCTCGAAAATGGATAAGGATAAGATTGTCAATAGAAACATAGATGTTATGAATGACAGGGTTGTTGACAATGTGATGCCAAAACCCTCAAAGTATGTCTTTAATCTTAGCTCTAGCATACAAATGATCAAAGCCACTGAGAAGGCTATGATGGAAACTCAACCACCTTCAAGATTCACTAGAAACAAACCTTGGCTCTCTCAACCTGAGCGTGACTCCACTTCCTTGGGAAAACCTCTCAATGTGGTTTATAGGACTTTGGTGCATAACCATAATAGGAATTCAGATCATCGAGAATTTAAAGACTCCTTTCCTCCTCATGGGAAAAGTGAACTATCCAAGTCTAAAGGTACCAACAATGTGGTCAACTATACGTATGATACTAGTGACATTGTCACCAATGAGATTGAACCTATTGATGTTGAATACTATGCCATGATCACTGCTCCAGGGATAGAGGATACTCCTAAACCCAAAACTCCCTTTATCTTGCGAGGCCTTGCACCTCCCTCTTGTAACTCCACACAGTCTCTAGCTTGTGTGAATGCTATCCCTCAATTACATGTGAAGATCATGCTCAAAGGTCCCAAGCCTTCGACATCTGGACCAAAACTATCTATGGATAAAGCCCTCACTGAGGCAAATGTCCCCAAAGATCTCAATCTTGACTAGTTTTAATCTATGGTGGGTCATGCAACCTCACCTCATCATTTGTCCTTCTCTGAAGAAGATGTTCACTCTCCAAGCCATCCACATGATGCTCCCTTGCACATTGAATTTATGGAAGGTCCTGAGCATGTTTGCCGCATCCTCATTGACAATAATGCTGGCCTAAATACTTTCTCTACTAAGATGCTTACCCAAATGGCAGACAGCTTTGTTCCCACCAATAGAGAGTCCACTGAGTTCTATGATGCCAAGCTAAAAGAAATAGAAAGGACCCTAAAAATCAAAGATATTGGCATGGGGGAATATCAAATTGAGTCCATGTTGACATTGACAACTCTCCCTCCATCTCCACGTTCCTGTGAGGAACCTTCTGAAGATGGATTTGGTATTGGTTATCAGGGCTATAAGCTTGACAAACCTAGCTATAGCTTGCACTCAAATGCAGATTTAGATGATGAAGAAACACATATTCAGCCTATGACATATGAAAGACCTTTGAATGATTAAAATTCTGATTCAGACTACCAGAAAGAGTCTTATCTACCTTCTCAAGTGCTTCAAGAACATGATCTTGGTCCTCACCAGGAGGATTTTATACACTCTACTGAATAGATTTCTACTACTGCAACTACTACTGAATATGTCATTGCCTCTAATGGCACACATACTGATTGGGAACAACTATTGGATGCTTCCCTTATCTTGGGTATGCCTCAAGGTATGCCTATTCTAGATTGTTCCACCACTTCTGCTATTGAACAAACTCCTACTGCTACCAACTCCAATGGCACACATACTGATTGGGAGAAATTGTTGGATGCTTCCCTCCTCTTGGGTATGCCTCAAGGTATGCCTTTTCCAGATTACTTTACTGCTTCTACTACTAAACAAGATCCTACTGTTAAAGAAACACTTCCTATGTTAGATGACAACAATGAAAAAATTTTGCCTCCGACTATGTCTCTAGCTGAATGGGACTCTATATCAGATGCTACTACAGAAATACCAGTTGATGTTATGCACCTATATGCTAGTCTTAACAACTCAGAAAGAGGAGAAAGTTATGATCCTCCAGATCAAGCTATTGATGATGATCCTTTCAACCCTCCTGTGGAGATCATTCCTATGCCTCCTAGGTCATCTGTTCCAAGTTATACTTCTACTGCTCCAACAAATCATGGGTATTCGAGACCCCATTCTGTTACAACTTCATGGAATATCGGTAGATCCAGAATTGAAATGGTTCCTGTTCATGCACTCTTACCACCTGAAAGGGGACCTAACTCTTGGAATAGACCATCTTGGTTAGGCTCACATAATATTCCTCCAAACTTATCTGACTCTTCTAAGATGACTCACAATCAACAACACTCTATGGAAGATTACTTTCTTGATCTATCTGATGCATTCATGAGTGATGAGGATGATACTGATATATTTGCACTTGAGCCCATCCCATTGACTTCTCTTCCCTTTTCATCTCCCAAAAAAGTGGCCCGTCCACTTCCATTTCCACCTCTCCACCTGAACCAGTCATATAAGCCTCTTTCATCCACCATTCCCGAGTCTTTTGGAAGTAACTTGGATGTGCAACATAAAAATAAAAATAATGAGAATCCACTTATATCTCAAGGTCACCATGTCCCATCTAATCAACATGTGACTACGAAGAAAGGAAAGCAACAGAGGTGTTCAAAAGATTGCAAAGGTCCTCAAAAAGAAGAAGACAATCAAAGGCCAGAAAATAAAATAAAAAATGGATCTCGAAATCCATTCTACAGGCATTCTCATCAAAACCACCTCAAAGTAAAGAAGAAAAAATTCAAAAGCTATGTGGATTCCAAAAAAATCAAAGTTGTCATTCGAGCTTCCAAAATTCTCATACTTCCCTCCATTCCATCACCCTTGCCTCTCATGCTTCACACTCTTCACTCCATCTTACCTTTTCCCAAAGTGCATATCAGCATCTCATCATCCCTAATGACATGATTAAGATTTATCTAGAACGTACTCTCCCTAAGTGTTTAGAGCGTGGGAAGTCTGACAGAGAGTTAAGATGTGTCCACGAGGATATTTGTGGGTCTCACTTAAGTGACCTTTCCTTGACTATGGATCTCTTGACAGTTGGATACTACTAGTTCTGATTCTACAACTTCTCAACTAACTACTACTACAAGATACTGTGTTCTCAGATATTACTATTGAAGGAGAGCAACTCAAAGAGCCTATCAATGCTCTTCATCTGAAGAAATTATATAGTTGAGACATTCTCGGCATGCTCATGTACATGCTCATTGGTCTTGAAAAAATTCCAAAAATGATATATTGTAAAAAATCCTAAAAATTGCAAAATGTCTTAAAAAATGATCATCTTAGTGAAAACCTGGTAAACAGGCGCTTTGATGTATCTATTATCTTGGTGAAAACCTGGTAAATAGGCACCTTGATAATAATCAAAAAAATTAAAAATTGAAAAAATACAAAAAAAAAAGTGAAAAGATAAAAAATACAAACAAATGAGATATTCAAAAATACAAAAAAAAATTAAAAAAAGAGAAAAGAACAAAAAAATTGAAAAAGAAGAAAAATGTGCCATTGATGAAAACCTGGTAAATAGGCGTCATGGTAGCAAAAATAGAATCTCTGCCAAGATGGTGAAAACCTGGTAAACAGGCACCTCTTGTTTCCTGAAGCTACATCTCATCTCAGCATCACTTGGCTCTTAGTTTCCCACTTTAGTCTCTTTGCTTTCCTGCTTTAGTTCACTTTCCTGCTTTCCTACTTTAGTTTGTTTCCTACTTTGGGTTCGTTTCCTACTTTAGTTTGCTAGCTTATGCTCTTGCCTTCAGTTGTCTTCGAGATTTTCCTCGACTCTTCATGGATTGGAACTGGTTCACGCTTAGGGGCATCTTCCTGGTCTAGGGGGCATTGTCCTATCACTTTCAAAATTTTTGTTTGTGCATCAGTCACCAATGATTCTCGCTATGTCTGCCTGCTGATGCCTAGCTACTTTTGAGATTTCTCTCTTTGAGGATCTCTCATGTATCGGTCACCAGTGGTTCTCACTATGCCTGCCTATTGATACCTAGCTTTCATTTGACCTCTCCTTTTTGGGATCTCTTCCTTACATCAGTCACTAGTGGTCCTCACTGCATCTGCCTGCTAATGTTTCGCTCACATTTTATTCTCTCTGTCGAGAATCTTCCTTACATCAGTCACCAGTGGTCCTCACTGTGTCTGCCTGCTAATGTTTCGCTTGTGTTTTATTCTCTCTTTTGAGAATCTTCCTTGTATCGGTCACAAGTGGTTCTCACTGTGTTTGCCTGCTGATACTTGGTTCATGCTTCGATATCTTCTTAAGACTTTCACGACGGTCACCAGTGGTTCTCACTGCGTCTGCTTGTTGTCGCTATCCCATCAAGACTTCGGATGTTGTTTGCTTCCAATTTGACTTCAATCCGCTTGAACACAAACTGAAACTGAAATTGAAAATTGACTTTGTGTTCCTTTGAAGCATGTTGAGCTTTTCCTTTGCTTGTTTGTTTGTTTTCTCTATCATTTCCCCTCGAGCGAATCTAAGACATCTTTCTTGACTGAGAAACGCGAAGACTAGGGGCATGATCTTTTCTTAGTTTTTTGTTTGCTGGTTTAGTTCCAATGATCCAAGGAATCTATCTAAGAGGGGTGTCCATCTGTAAGAGCCTTCATCTCGTATTGGATGGCCATGCGTACCTCAACTCCTTTTATATGGACACTTTGGTGAGGTTGGTTCTTCTCCTTGTCTATTTTGAGTGACTTCTTTCTGCTACAAGTAAAATGGCTAACGCTTGTCCTACTAAGTGACCGTAAGGGTCACTGCGAGCACTCTTTGGCAAAAGAAGAAACTCTTGCATGTCTGGTGTGTTTGTTCATAAGCAACATTCAAGTCATTCCAGCAATTATGCTTTGATGCTTATGTTAACTTGCTAAATCAAAAGGAATAGGTGTTCAGGTCATTCTAGCTTCTTGTGCCTTAATGCTTACACCTCATTCCAACAAATCAAAGACTTATGTCATATTCATATTCTCATAATTGCAATATTAGTGAGGATTGCATGACATCTTGCGATCATCCCGTGCCTAAACGAACTCTATGATGATAAATACGGTGAGTCCAACAACCAAGTCCTAGGAATTGCATTCGTTCATTCTAGGCTTGCATTTAGCTTAGGCTTGCATTCTTCATTCTAGCCTTGCATTGAGACAGTGTCTTGGTGATCTCTTGATTGCTTTCTGTTCATCAAAGGTTCTCATCTTTTGTCCCAGCTTCATCATGATTGCACAAATTTTTGAGATCGAAATCAAAATCTGACATCTCTAGATAGCTTGAAATTGCGTTTTAAATTCTAAGGACCCTTTGGGATCAGATGCTTGTGCAGTCAGCCTTTTGGTGTCATCTTCTTGCTAGATCCTCATCTTTGCATCATGTTCTCAAGATCCTTGCTCTTTTCATCAATGTCAACTCTAGTCAACTCCAGTCAACTCTGATCAACCTTGGTCAAACTTGGTCAATAGGACCCCTGCTTTGCTCTGATTTGCTTCTGTAGCTTCTTGAATCTAGTCTAAATTGCTTCTACTCTGCAACCTCTTGTTGTCAATCATCCCTCTTATGTCATCTTTTGATTTCTCTCCTGAGGGGGCAAGATGATTGCATCATTTAAATCTTGTTGAATCAATTCTTGAATCGGTCTGATCTGAATCTTTAGATCTCATTGCTAAGGGCATCTCAGTGCCTCGCATCTTGCTATCTGGTCATCTATCTTTTAGGTATCTGAGCAATCTAACTTGGATCCTCGAGAATCAAGCTTCGTTCTAGAGATGGTTCTCAGAATATTTTAGGTATTGGGGCAATCTAACCCTGATTCCTGGGAGTCAAGCTTCATTCTGGAGATGGCTCTTGAAATCTCTCTTAGACCGTTATCTAGGCAATCTAACCAGGGTCTCAGAGGGCTAAGCTTTGTATTGGGGCAATCTAACCTTGATTCTGGAGATAGTCCTAAGTTTGCATCTGAATCTCATTCTGGGCATTGGGGCAACCTAACCCCAATTCTTGTCTTCTCTCAAGACCGTTGTCTTCACAATCTAACTTAGACTTCGGAAAATCATGCTTTGATTTGTTCGGTGTCTTGGCAACCTAACCTAGACTTCTGAATTTCTCATCATCTGTCACTTCAGACTATTCTTTGAATCAACGCATTGTTCACACATCAATTCAAAGAGGGGCAAATGTAATACCCTAAAACTGGCACCTAATAAATTCGATTAATTTTGGTGCATTATCTTCAATTTTACATCTCCAAAGTCCTAGTTCCCTAGGCAATCTTTCTCTCTCCTACCTGACTTAATTTGACTTGATGTCAATTGTAAAGACCATAAATTGCATTAATCAAATATCAAAATTAATTCCTAAAGTCCTTGATTTTAATTAGCTAGATTGCCCCTATGATAATTTAATTTAGTTCTAAAGTCCTAAGCACTTTGAATTAAATTAAAATCTACCCCTTTGGCTAATTACCCATAAAAAGGAATTAATAATTGCTTGATATTCGAATGGATACACCTTTTTGAATTAATAATTCAAGATATTCGAAAGGCCACCTGTGTGGCATTTTCCATTCTTTTTATTAAGTAATTCTTTCATTTTTGTCTCAAATGGAAATGAAGGGTCAGGAGTTTCAAATCAAGAAACTCTTCATTCCTCTTCTGGCTTTTCTATTTAATGGACCTCTTTTTCTCATTCAAGGGGAGGCAATTTTTGAGAGCATCTACACTATAGGAAATTTTAGTCTCATTTAATTCAAGCTTTTTCATTGCATAGTTAATCTCATATCTCATTTAGTATAATTGCATTTCATATTAGATTAATTTGCTTATTTGTTCTTAGAATAACATCACCTTTATTTCAAGTTCTCTAAAAATAAAAATCTGCATTTCATATCTCTTTCAAAGCATTTCTAGATTAATTGCACTCATCTTAGTTTAATTTCAGTTTTGCATATCATTATAGCTTTGAAAATCGTCCATTGTGGGATTGGTCTATGGTTGTTGGCTCTCGTTCTAAGAGGAATTATACACCCATCCACATAGGAGGCAATAGGTCGATTCAATTGATGTTGTGAGATGGACAATTCATTCATGTTCATACTCACCATCTCATGATTAAGCAATGACTATGTTGCGTTTGTGCCTGATTTAGAGGTCCACATTTAGACACACACAATAAGGAGTATCTCCGAAAAGGGTATCCAAAAATGATGTCAAAATCTTTCCAAACCCTCAGGAAATGTCCATTGTTTTCCCTTCTTTGTTTCTAGGCGTCACTGGCTTGAGTATAGGTGTAACTGAAATGCTTGTACATGTGAACTAGTATTGAGTTAGGTGGCACACTGCAGGTATGCAGGCAGCACTTTGCTATTGATAAGCGGTTTTCCAGTTTTAACAGGCATAATTCAATATATTCTAGGTGTGACTTTCCTGTTGATACGCATTTTCATAAAAGTCACAGGTGTGACTTTGCTTTTGATAGGCAGTATTGTTTTGTGCACAAGTGGCACTTTGCTAACCAGTTTGTAAATTTTTGAATTTTTTAAACATTTAAGATCAAGTCTTATGAAATTTTCTTGTTTGAAAATAGAAGACAATCGCAACACACACATCAATTATTCATCATGTCCCTAAACACTCTAGTGTGTATATTCTCGATCATTTCCACAAGTATAACACAAGAAAGAATTCCAAACAACCTACCTAAAGTCAAATTTGGCTCTTCACATTTTGGCTCTAAAAGGTGGTCTTGCTACTTTATCAAGGATTTATTATGGATTCCATTAAATAGACTTAAACTTTCATACCCCAAGTATGTTAAGGGGTTTCCCACACACACCAAGGTATGATTTTGCGTAATCCGTGAGGACTACTAGAGGAAATTTGAAAGATTTAAAATATGTTTGTCACACACCCCATTAAAGATGCATGCATTTTGTATTATAGTGGGTTGGATTCTCGCAGCAAAAGCGAGCATATCCCACTTTGGGTTGTCCCTCTCATCGGCCTCGTTAAGGCACAACTGGGGAGGCGAGCCCACTAATTCTCTATTTTAACTAGCATGTTAAAATAAAGCAAGAAAATGAAATTAAAAAGAAGTTTTTGGGAATTTGGTTCACCTAAAAGGTGAAGAGCATATCCCTAACTTTCTCTTAGTTTCTCAAACACTCAAGCAACAATGTTCTTTTTCAATCTCATAACAAAGAGATTCTTATAATTGAGGTGTTTGGTCAAATTTCTTATTTTAATTAAGCCAGATTTAATGAATGCCACAATTTAAGCAAGTGCAAGCTTGATTCGATGAATACCTTTTCCTTTGTAGCTAGCAATGGCTAGGCGCTTTTTTATGATTTTTGCCTTTTTTCTTGCTTTTACTCACCTAGTGGCGATTGTTCCCGCTCCCTCCTCCAACAAGTTAGTGCAACATAGCCATTCAAAATGAGGGGAAACCAAAATAAAAAATTGATGAAGCAACAATTGTGTATGAATTTTAGAGAACTTATTTGCTAATTTTCAAAGGAAAACTTGATCTAAGGACTAAAAATCCAATTTAAAGAGACAAATTTTGATTTATATGCTTCAACAATTGCAAGATAGTTCTGAAATACCTGATTGTCCTCCTCTTGTGTAGTCTCAAGAATAGCCTTGATGTGTGCAATGTTTTCCTTCTTAATCCTCTTTGCTAACGCCTTTCCTTCTTGATTAAATCTACTTTTTGGCTTCTGTACTTCTTGTGATTGCTCATTTACTGTTAAATCATGTAAACAGAGAGTTATACAATTGATTTAATCAATTCAACAGTAAATAAAGGCAATAGATAGCAGGCGACATTGTCCAGCTAATAGGCGTGAATAAATTGTCAACAAGCATAACTTTAGTGATAACAGGCGACACTTTGCAGTGACACAGGCGACACTGAAAATTACACAAGCATGAATAGTTTATCACAAAGTGTGAACATCATTTAAAATTGTAGAAAATGATTTATGCTAAGCGATAATTTAATAACAATAAGCATGAATTGACAGATTATAAGCGTAACTATTATTTAAAATTGCGAAGCAAAGCGTAAAGACTGGCGATAACAAATTTTAGTAAAGTGATACAACCTGAGTCACAAGCATGACTTTAAGCACAAAAGGATGAATGCTTTGATCTCCCAGGCATGAGCTTCTGATTCACAGGCGACTATAGAGAACTCAAGACCGTATAGAAGTTGTATGCCAGGCGTGAATCTTCAGATAACAAGCATCAGGACAGAGATCTTAAGCAGCAGTAAAATGACTGCAGAGGTGATTAAATCTCCCGTAAGCGTGACTTCACCCATTTCCTGCAAAATATTCATGAAAAATAGACAATACAAGCATGCAAATTATGATGAAAATGATAAAATGAGGCCTAGGGCCCCACGCTGGGCGCCATTTGTGTGATGATGATAATCACCTTCATGAAATTAAGATCAAATTAGCAACAATTCTAAAGTAAATACAATGCAAATCTATTTAAAAATGAAACTAAGATCTATAGCATCTCATGGCTCTCTAGAAAGATGTGGTAAGTGAAGCTCTTAGCTCAAATCTCCACTAGTGACACTTCTAAAATAAGAATGTATGTTGTTCTATGCTTCTACAATGCTTCTATGATGATGATTCTAGCTCAAATTGACAAAAGTATCATGCAAATGCTATAAATGCTCTTAGAATGCTCTTCAATTGCCTATAGTAACAATGTTTTGCAAATAAATTTCTAAGATTGAAATTGCTCTCAAAATGCCTCATACTTATAGTAAATTCCCAAGGGTAGGGGGTAGAGTGAAGTAATCATGATTAACCCTTGGTTGAGTCAAATACTTTATTTTGTTCATAAATGGGGGACAATTTAAAGGTTTGTCTCAAAGCTTTGGACAAAAGGACAAGATTGAGTGGATGAGATTGAAACTTTAGAATGAGTGATTGAGATTCATCTTTTTTGAGTGATTTGTGTCTTTTTGTCCTCAAATTTCATTGGTTTTTCAACTTTGTTGAAAGATATTAGGAATTATTAAATTCAATTAATTAATTAAATTTAGCCATGTAAGGGTAATAGGTTCATTTCGATTTTTGATTTAAAAAACTATACAACTAATTAATTAAAATCAATTATGTAGTGTTTTTCACCCCTTTAAGCTTTGATTTAATTATTTAACATCATTATTTGATTTTTTCTTTGCTTTAATTTTTTTTATCTAGTTTGATTTAATTATGTCCATTTTAATTGATTTGATCCCTTTTTTATTGAAATAGTACATTTTGATGATTTTGAGCCATTTTATTGATTTTTGCAATTTAAAAGCACTTGTCCATTTTTGTGTGTCTACATATATATATATAACAACAAAAACATCATAGAAACTTGGGAGAGGGTTGTATGCTCTTCCCCCCCTCTGCTATTCCATGATTTTTCCAACCATGGAAGGCAGTGGTGGAATTGTTGTCCCGACCACCACGGTCGTGGCCATGGACATGGGTTGTGGTGTCGTCAGCAGCCACCACAATAGTAGCTTTGGCCATTATCATGGCTCCACCCCTAGCAGACCATCACAGTAGTAGCAATCCCACTATTGTGGTACCTCCTAGCAGCTGCCACGATAGTGGCATAGCCACTATCATTGAAGCTTCCCAATCGATACCAACATAGCCCTGCCCCAACACATGGGTATATATTGTGTGCTAAAATATTGCCACACTTCTATGAGTCATTATACCCAAGATTACTCAAGAATGAGGTCTCAAATAGTGACTCATAGCTCTCTATTCACGGAGTGCAAGGGTTTGTAATGGAGGCCCTCAAATTAGACCTAGTTTGTGCCCATACAAGTACACCATAAAATGAGAGATTCAAAGAGGAAAAGCAAGAATGCTAGTCTCTGTGATCATCAAGTATGCATGCAAATGAAAATGGAAGCTATTCTATATGATAAAAATGCATGAAAGCAAACTAATCTATGAAAGGAAATGCTTATGCAAGATTATTCTATGAAAGGAAATATGAATCTAATCTAATATGTAAGTGCAAAATTAATCTAAATAGATTGTCATGGGAGCATGAGAGAAGAAAACAAGAAAAGAGAAGTTGCAATATCCAAGCTCAAGTATTCAAGAATATTCTCCAAAGTTTCTCTCCAAACCTGTAGCATAACAATACTTAAAATCTAGATGCCCTAAATGAGAAGGAGAGGGCTCCTTTTAAAAGAAAGCAAACGGTCAAGATTAAGAGGCAAAAGAAATGAGCAATGGTGGAGATTAAATCTTGGTTGATCCATGTGCTCAAGATTCTTTTAAGATGCAAAAGGATGAAAAAGGTCCACCACTTAAAAGTATGTGCAATCAAAGTGGAGAGAAAAATAGATTTTATTTATTTGTTATTTATTTTATTTCTTTTTTCAACACAAAGAGATATTTTAAGTGGGGATTTTATTAAAAGAAGAATTTTATTTTAATAAGATGATTTTATTTAATTAAAAGGGAAGTTTTCTTTTAATTAAATGAGGCTTAGGATAAAATGATCAAACCTTAGGAAATATGAAAATAATTGAATTAATTGTGATTTGATCAAGGAAAATGATTTGAATTGAAAATATTGAAACACATTGATTTGGAAAATTGATAAATTGGTGAATGGGGGCCCAAAGTCTAGGTGACCATTTTAGAGTGCATACATTTGCCCCTCTTTGGGTAATGTGTGATTTTCATGGGAACACATGTAGTCAAAAAATGAATTTGAAATGTGAGATCGATTTAGGATCACAAAACAACCCAGACGTGTGATCGACAGACGGGAACACATCAGGACAAAGATAAGCTAATTGAAAAAGACAAGGCCAACACCCTTGTAAATAGGTAATTGTCAAGTCTCAAGCAAGGTTTAATTGATAGGTTTGATAAATTTGAATCAAGGATTGAAATTTTATGGGTACTGCCCCCTTGTGATCGAAATCAAAATGAGATAGAGGAGAAATGGTAAATTTATAAATTTGATCAAATCAAACTAAAGATAAGGTTCTTGATGTAAGATGAAAGATATAAGAATCACAGAACCAAGGTAGATCATTAAGCATGAAATATTATGCCCCAAGGTTAAATTAGAAGAAAAGAAGTGGGGTGAAAGCGAATGGAAGATAGAAGTTTCGAAGAGGTGGAAAGAAATGGAGAGAAGAAAGAGAATTTGCCTCAAGAAAGAGGATGCCTCAAAATCAATCAACTGTTTAATATAGAGAAATTTCGATTGAGATCATGAAAGAAGATAAGGAAATGAAGATCAAAATGTGATCACAGTTGATTAAAAGTCCAAAACAAAGATGAAGGAAAACCCTCTGAAACTCCTAATGCAGCTTATAAATGCAAATTAACATGAAGTCTAACAATGCAAGCTACATGAAAATGCAAAGGTGTACTTGCAATAGAGCAGCTGTAACATAGGATTTTGTGTTCGTCATTTATTAGAGAATGTAAAGGAACTTATTTTCATCATTGGGCTATTATTAACAGACATCGGAAAATCACACAATCATCACTAGTCACAAGTGCAACTATGAAGATATGAATGTGATTTATATCGGATTGGAATGGAGAAAGATTCTAACATAAGCATCAGAAACATAAAGGTCAAGATGAATTCGATGTTAGCTTACCCAATTTAATTTAGCAAAACCATGCTCACATCAAGGAAAAGATGTCAGGATGACCACAAGAACGGTTGTGCAAAAATAGCCAAGGATGATGCCTCAAATCTCCTAATTGTTTCAAGGGAACAACAAGAGACACTCCAGAGCTTCAAGACCACACCCACAAGCAGAAAGAAAATAAAAACATGCCCCATGCCCCAAGTCCTCTAGCTATGCATCCTAAAGAGACTTATTAGACAAGGACACTCAACGAAAATCAATAACGATCAGCACACAAAGAAAAGATCATGACATAGCTCAAGCATTAAGTGTTGTGTTTAAAAATTTAAGTTTGTTAACTAATACTAAGTTCCAAGGATAAGGATCGAATGCTTGCAAGTAGGTAAGATCACATGACAAAACTTGGTAAGACCAAACTGAGAAGTGTTGAGAAACACTCGATGCTAGGGGTTGTGTTGAAAAACACAGTTGGGGTGGTGTTGAAAAATACCATTTGTGAGGTGTCCTAAAGACTAACGCATCCAAGAGACCAAAGCTAACATAGTTATGCCCCCTAGACAAAGACAAAGACCAACTCCAAACCAAGGCAACAAGGACAGGGCATGATAGAAAAAGGCTAAGTGTCGAGGACGCATGCTGAGAAACAAGGGTGCAAAGGCCTCAAGTAGCACCCGTTGTCAGGTTTTCACCACTTGGATTTTATTGCAATTTTTTTCTTTTTTTTTTCTCTTTTTTTTTTTTTTTAAGGACTTTTTATAATTTTTTTGTATTTTTGCTACCAAGGCACCTGTTTCCAAGTTTTCACCAAGGCACTTTTTCTATTTTTTTTTAATTTTTTGATTTTTTTGTATTTTTGAAATATATATATATATATATATTTGGAGATACATCAAAGCGCCTATTGCTAGGTTTTTACTAAGATGGTCATTTTTTCAGGACATTATCTGATTTTTAGAATTTTTGACAATATACCATTTTTTTTTGAATTTTTTCAAGATCAATAAGTATGTACAAGGGATGCCCCCAAACAGAATGGGCATCATGGATAGAACTTCTTCAGGTGCAAGATATTGATAGGATCAGGGAGCTGCTCTCCCTCTTCAATAGATAATAAATAAGCACATGTCCTAAAAGCTATTGTAATGATGTAAGGTCCAAGCCAATTAGGTTCAAATTTTCCCTTTTGATCTCTATGCTGCTAGTTCTTAGGATTTTCACATAGGACAAGATCTCCCACTTGGGATTCTCTAGGGAGAACCTTTTTGTTGAAGGCTTTGGACATGTGCTTTTGATAAACTCTCATATGGTCGAATGATGCTTGACGTTTCTCATCTAGAAGTTCTAACTCTTGAAGTCTCATGTCGCGGTAGTCTTCATCTGTAACTAGACCTTTGAGGGAAACTCTAAGTGAAGGAATCTCAACCTCTAAAGGTAACACTGCTTCAACACCATATGTAAGGGCAAAAAGAGTAGCCCATGTAGGAGTATGAATACTCATTCTATAAGCCCACAAAGCTAGATTTATCTATAAATGTCAATCTCTACCATTCTTATGAACTGTTCTATGTAGGATTTTAAGAATGGTCTTATTTGATGCCTCTACTTGACCATTTCCTTGCGGGAAGTAAATGGAGGACCAATGTTGTTTAATCTTGATTTTTTGCAAAGTTTCTTAAGGTCCTTATTTTTGAACTGACCTCCATTGTCAGTGATAATCTCAGAAGGCACTCCATATCGACAGATGATGTGAATCAGAATGAATAGAGAGACTTTCTTTCCTGAGGCAATAGAAAGTGGGACAACTTCTACCCATTTAGTGAAGTAATCAGTAGTAGTGATAATAAACTTGTGTCCACCTGATGAATTGGGATGAATCTGCCCAACAAGATCAAAGGCCCAGTGCTGAAATGGCCAATGAGATATAGAAGGAATGAGCTCCCTGCCTGGAGCATGTATCAAGTTACCATATTTTTGACACTTTTCACATAACTTTGCAAAAGCTACTGCATCAATTTGCATTGTAGGCCAATAGTACCTAGTCCTAAGCAACCTTCGGGTCATGGCAAGACCATAGGAATGTCCCCCACAGATGCCCTCATGAATGTCAACTACTGCTTGGTCAGATTATTCCTTTTCTAAACATGGAAGAAGTATTCCATCTAAACCCCTCCTATACAAATCACCAGAGATAAGGGTATGGTGAGAGGCATTTCGGGTAAGGTTTCTGCATTCAGATCAGTTAAATGTTCCACAGATAATGTCATCACAAAGGTATGAGTAAATGGCACCATAACGGGATGACTCATGACCAACAAGGGTACAAATAACATGGCTTTCTTGGGAGTCATAGATAGGGTGATGTAGCTCTTCCACCAGGAATTCAAATCTGGATTCATGTTGCTCTAATTGAAGGAGTGAAGCAAGTGTAGCCATAGCATCAGCTGCTTTGTTTTCTGCTCTAGTGATTCACTGAAACATGACAAATGCAAAGTATCATTTCAAGGAATCAACCATTTTCTTGTAAGGTACCAGTTTCTCATCTTTTGTTTGATATTGTTCATTGACTTGGTTGATTATCAGCTGTGAATCCCCATAGATGTGTAACTCTGTGATTCTCCATTTTATGGCCATCTTAAGTCCATTTGTTAAAGCTTCATACTCAGCAATGTTGTTTGTACATGGGAATAATAACTTATAAGACTTAGAAATCATGTACCCATGAGGAGAAACAAACAACACACCATCTCCTGAACCGTTTTGCATAAAAGATCCATCAAAGAATATCGTCCATGTTCTTGCAGTCATATACATGAGATGCTCATCTGGGAAGTCAACTTGAATAGGTACACTATCTTAGATTGGTAAATCAGCCAATTGATCTGCTATGGCTTGTCCTTTGATGGCTTTACACTCAATGTACTCTATGTCAAATTTTGAAAGGATCATCATCCATTTAGCAAGTCTACATGTGAGGGCAGCCTTACCGAGTAAATACTTGAGTGGATCAATCTTTGGTATGAGGTGTATTGTGTGTGCAAGCATGTAATGTCGCAACTTTTGGGAAGTAAACACAACTGCAAGGCAAGCTTTCTCAATACTAGTGTAGTTAACCTCATATGAAACAAGAGTACGACTAATGTAGTATATTGCTCTTTCTTTCCCATGTTCATCAAGTTGAACTAGTAATGCCCCCAAGGAAGATTTTGTCTCTGAAATGTATAGAATAAGTGGTTTCCCTGGGATAGGAGGCATTAAAATAGGAGGATTTGCCAAGTACTTCTTGATTTGATCTATGCTCTTTTGACAATCCTCATTCCAAACACATTTGACTCCTTTGTGTAAGTTCTTGTTGAAAGGTTGAGCTCTATCTGCCAACTATGAAATGAACCTCCTAATGGATTGAAGATGTCCATGAAGACTCCTCATTTGACTAATGTTTCTAGGAGGTGCCATATCTATGATTTCTTGGACCTTTTTAGGGTCTACCTCTATTCCTTTTGTTGAAATGATGAATCCTAGAAGTTTTCCATAGGTGACACCAAATGCACACTTTTTAGGATTTAACCTTAGTTGAAATTGTTCCATGCGATCTAGAATGACTTCTAAATCATCCAAGAGTGTGTCTCTTTTCTTAGACTCAGCCAAAGTGTCATCCACATAATCTTCCATGTTTTTATGCATCATGTCATGAAAGATGGTTGTCATAGGTCATTGATAGGTGGCTCCTGCATTTTTTAATCCAAAATGCATAACATTCCAACAATAGGTACCCCATGCACAAGTGAATGCATTCTTTTCTTGATCTTCGGGAGCTATTTTAATCTGATTATATCCAGAAAAACCATCCATTAAAGAATAGATTGCATAACCCGTAGTCATGTCCACTATCATATCTATATTGGGTAGTAAAAAATTATCCTTTGGGCATGCTCTATTGACATCTCTAAAATCTGTGCAAATTTGAATGGATTTGTCATATTTGGAAATTGGTACAATGTTTGATATCCATTCAGCATATTCAATAGCTCTTATGAATCTTGCACCAAGGAGTTTTTCTAGTAATTCTTCTTTGACTAGAAGAGCTATGTGAGGATGCATTTTTCTCAATTTTTGTTTGACTGGTTTTACACCTGGAGCTATGGACAAGTGATGCATGATAAGATTAGTGTCCAACCCTGGCATATCTGAATAAGTCCAAGCAAATTTGATCTTCTTTTTCTATAAGAACTTAGTGTAGGCTTATTTTTCTTGTGTTGACAAGGATTGAGCCAACTGTACTATCTAGGGAGCCTCATCTGTACCCAAGTTGACTGCCTGTGTTGGCTCAACAAGAACTGAAGATCTGTCTTGAAAATAGCTAGGAAAATTATCAAGTACCTCATCTTTAGGCACCTTAGAGAGGTTTTCACCATTGGATACATCATTTATTTTTACTTTTTTTGGTTCTAACACCGCCACACAGTGGTTTTCACCATCAAAACTCTTATTCTTTTTTTCTTTTCTTTTTATTTTGTGACTAAGGCACTTGATGTCTGGCTCTATCATGCTGGTAGTTGGTTCACTGGTGGAAGAGACTACAGGTTCAATGGCATTCAAGTAATAGGTTCTCTCATAGTCATTTTGGAATGTTAAGAGCTGAGGTTCTTGATAACGTTGGGACCAATCAATGAGGTTAGGATGAGCAAGAGGTAAGTCAATGACTGGTTCAAGGTTATGGATACAAATGATATCATCTCTGGTGCCCAAAGAGTCAGAGTCCATCAAGTATCCTTCTAAGCTACCCAAATCAGGATTTATCCTAACAAGAGAAGAATCGTCCACTAAGGCAACATGTGGGTTCAAATCCTCTAATCCTACACATGACTCATCAACTACCTCAAGTTGAGAACTATAAGTATGGATGACATCAACATTCATGTCAACTGTAGAAGGCTCTGAGAGAGAGTCCCATTCATACTCATGCGAATCTGTTTCTGAATCCTGACTAGGATGTTTACACCATGAAGGTTTGGGACATCTTGATGTGGAAGCTCTAATATCATCAAGGGTAACATCTCTCTCCATCAAACGAATAATGTTCTTTCATTGACGTTCTCTTATAGGATCTTCTACATCTGATTCTTCTTGTTCTAAGGTCGCAACTGTCGCATGACCAACTAGATTATTTGAATCTCCCCAAAGGAGATTAGTGGAAGGGACCCAATATTCACACATATCTTGTTGATTTTTCAAATTAGGCATGTATTTTGGTTCATCTTCACTATTCAACTCATCAAGGATAGGAGCAGTGCTCTTGTTATGATTTGCAAATCCTAGGCCAATTGCCTTCTTAGACCTACGTCCAAAAAGAGCATGATCAAGAGGTTCAGCTCTAGCATCTAACCTGTGACTAAGAGGGCCATGTCTAGGATAACCCATCTACTTGACAAAATTATACCCTCTTCCATAAGCCTTAGGAGAGGGAGAGAAGTTCTCATTATGCATGTATTTATCTTCTCTATAAATCTAGTCTTTAACAACCACCTCTTCTTTCTCATCTTGAATAGGCACTAAGGACTCTACAAATGTGCCAAATAAAGTCATGGATGAAGAGGAAGGTCTCACTTCTTGTGAAGGCTTGCCATAAGACCTAGGTGAAACTGGAAGCTTTGTAAAAGAGTGAAGTTGATACCCCCCTACACCAAGGTCTACTGACTTGAATTTGTCTTTGCATTCTGTTAAGATTGCATTGAAATCTTTTGCTTCTCTATTGAGAGGAACATGAGTACTTGCTAAAATTGAGTTAACAGATAATGTGCTATTCCCAAGTATACAAATTTCTACTCCATTGTAGGGGAACTTAACACACTGATGGTAGGTAGATGGCACTGCTTGCATATCATGAATCCATGGTCTACCAAGTAAGATATTGTATCCTAGAGGACCAGCATCAACAATTTGAAACAAAATATCCTTCTCAACAAGGCCAATCCTAATAGGAAGGACAACCAACCCTTTGGAACTTCTTTCCACCTCATCGTAGGCTTTGATTGTGATATTATTTTTGGTATCTATAACTTGTTTAGAATAACCCAATATCTTCAAAAGACTCAAAGAGCAAATATCAAGCCCAACACCCCCATCTATCAACACACGCCTGACACAGGTTTTGTGAATCATGACTTCAATATGAAGGGCGAGATTATGTGGGTGGCTCAAAGCTTTATCATCATCCTCTGAAAAAGTAAGGTAATGAGGGTAAGCGATATGATTAACCATGTTTTGGAATTGATCGACATCTAAGTTGTTAGGGACATTTGCCACGCACAAGGCATCCTCAAGGACTTGCTTATGTCTCGAGGACAACTCTAAGAGCTCAAAGATCAAAATCTAAGCTGGGGTTCTCTGCAACTAATCTACAAGATTATAACTCATTTTGGGATTAATAGTTAGTTTTGAGGTGACATTTTTGGATGCCACTTGTTTTGGTTTATTGGGTTGACTTGAGCTAGGGCCTCTAATGACAACAAGACCTTGACTTTTTGTGACAACATTAAGATCTTGGGATGACATTCTAGAGTTAGGACCCCTTAGCACCACAACAGGTTCTTCATCAAAGATAGGGGGAGAGTCCATGTCTAGATCATAGCCATAGGGATCCTTATTTATCATCATATTGACATTTTCTTCCACAACTTCAAGCATGTTGACAACATTCTCCATAGCTGTGTAAGTGTAATTGATCTCAGCCTTGCCATTCTTAGGTTTAGAGGTTTCCCCCTTCTCATACTTGGGCAAAGGTTCTTTGAATGCCTTATGATCAACATTGGTGTTCAACCCATCTATCTGAAGTTTTCCATTCTCAATGAGATACTGGATGATATGCTTAAGTTTCCAATAGTTTTCAATATTATGCCCAATGCCATTATGAAATTTTTAGAAGGCTTTCTCATCCCACCAATGTGGCTTAACATTGGGTATATGATGCTTTGCGGGATCTTGAGGATCCACAAGGTTGTTGGCAATGAGTGTTTTGAAGACATCCTCATATGAATCACCAAGTTTTGAAAACTGTCACCTCTCTTTCTTAGGCGTATCTTGATATCTTGGCTTGTATTCTTGTTGGTTAGATGAGTTGAGCTTCATAGCTTGAACAACACTAGACAAGTGAAGAATAGCTTTATCCTTGGATTGAGAAGAGTCCACAACTCCATCATTGACCATTTGTTTGTTCCTATTCCAATGTGATTTTTTCCCTTTATCCTTATTAGAGTTGTTATTTTGACCATTGTTGTTGTTTTTGTTGTTGGCCAAAATTCCTTGTTCTTTCAACACATCCTCAATCCTACATGCAGTTTCAACCATGGTGTCAAAGGAATCAAAGACCATTTTTCTAACTTCATACCGCATCTCAAGAACCAAGTTGCTAATAAGGATGTCAATCTTCTCATCTTCATGAATGGTCCTAGAGTAGCAAGAGCATTGTCGTCTCCACCTTTGCAAGAAAGTGATAAAGGATTCCCCTTGATGTTGCTTTAAGTTGCATAAATCCAACATGGTGATAGATCTTTAAAGATTGTATGCAAAGTGTTGGACAAATCTATGGACTAGCTCTTTGAAAGTCTTGACGGGGGGAGTTATGTTGGTGAACCATTCCATTGCTTGACCCTTAAGACTCCTTGGGAATAATCTCATAAGGTACGAGTCATCTTGATGGAACTCAAAACTCATAATATAAAACTGACACACATGATCATGTGGATCTCCATTACCGTCATACTTGTCATATTGGGGGATCTCAACTTTTCTAGGGAAATTTCTCATACTCACACTCTTGTCAAAAGGATTGGGACAAATTGAATCAAGATTGAATGAGCTCTTGGGTGCCAACATCTTTTCCATCATACTCTGAAGTTGTTTGATCTTCTCATCTTGAGATGGACCTTGCTTCTTGATCTTCCTGTCCACATCAAAGTTGTAAGGGACTTTAGCACCTTTGCTGATTAAACTCTCTAGGAACTTGTCTTTGTTTTTCTCCGAGTATCTCTCCACATAATGTTGGAAGAGTGGTTCTTGTTGTATCTTTATGAAATCTTGGGAGTCAAGGTCAAGACTTGAGCTACTTCCCCCATATTGTGAACCATGGTGAGCATGTTGAGAAGGTTGTTTTGAGTTCCTAGGAGGTGTTTGTCTCCTATAATGATCATATTGTGGATCCCTTCTTCCTCTAGGGCTAGGAGTTCATGAAGGTGATCTTGAATACCTTCTACTTAGTGGAGTCTTAGGAGGAGCGGATGGAGGAGAGTTATTTCCACCACCAACACACATGTTGTTGTATTGGTCATTGAGTTGTTGAGCCAAGAGTTTATCTTTCTCTTCTTGTGTGGCTCTCCTTTCTATTTCCAATAAAGCTTGTCTTTCTGACTCTAGGAGTCTAAACTTCTCTTCCTTTGTAGCTTGTTCATCTAGGAAGGCTTTCTTCTCACGCTCAATCCTTTTGAGTCTTTCACTTGTATATCTTGAAGTTGTTTGAAGCGGTGAACTTGGTCTTGAATGTTTGAACAAGTCATTAGTGTATGTAGCATTCACATGAGTATCATAAGGTTAATCATATTGAATATCATGTTGTGATTTATCTTCTTGATAGGACTTCTTCATCTCTCTTTCAGTCCTTTGGTGAGCATCCAAATATCTGGTTGAGATAAGTGGTAAACTGGTCAATTTTCATTAGAGGAATTGTCAAACAGAATGTTATTTCTATGTCTTTCCAATATGTCATCAAGACTTTTATCCCTTTCTTCCTTCTCCCTTCGAGTCATGGTGTAACTCATATCCATATCTAATTGAGAAGGTGCTAAGGATGTGCTCAACTCGCTAAGATTACTCTTGGGATCAAACCAAGCTTCTGAGGTATTCCTAGGGGATTGATCAAAGATAGGCTCTTTTCCCTTATGTTTTTGGCGAGTTTGAACTAAGGGTAATTGATCAAAGACTACTTGAGGTCATTTTCCTTGATTTACTTGATATCTTGTCATAACTGACATGAAAGAAAAGATCCTAGGTGATAAGATGACCCTAAGAGACGTTGGTACCAAACTAGGATAGTAAAAGCATTCAATTGTCCAAAAGAGAGGTGATAAGATAGAAATTTTGCAAAAGGTATAAACCAACACTGCCACAGAGGTGCCCAATAAATGGATAAGTATCCTAACACATATGGATCAAGAGGATGATTTACCCAAATTATATTTGATTGAAATTGATTTTGGGTGGAAGTGAATTGGACAAGAGATTACTAAAACTCTCCAATCGTGTTATCAAAGAATCTAAAGGTTTTACTTTCTCAACAAGGATGATTTCTAACCTATCGACTCCAAGAAAGGTCACTTGTGAAATCAAAGAATACTAATCCAAGAGGTCAAGACACAGGAACCCAAGGTGCAAACAAGCTTCTGACTGTGAGGTAAGTGATCTGATCTGACCAGATCAACCGAGGAAGACTGGGAAATGACACAAATCAGCTCACTGTTTTGATAGACTACAGGACAATTTCGTGCGAGGGAATGCAGTCCCACGCGAAGAAATGCTAAGGATCACGCGAGAAAATGCCAGGTTTGTGCGAGGATGTGCATAGAGCCAAGCGACAAAATAGGATCAGGTCGCTTGACAGCAAGTTTTTAAACTCAAGAACTCAATTTTTTTGTTCGTTTTAAAACATCAGGTAAATATATCAAAAAAAATTTATCATTGATCAAGCATGCAAGATAGCAATCAAGAATTTCAAGAAAACAATGTCTTCAAACAATGGGCAAGGGACAAAGAAACCTTGCACATGAACAAGAATAGTAACTTAGTATTCTACTCCTTAAAGATTCTATTTGTGTATGTTCTTCAAATGTTTTCCAACCACGCACATAGTCCTAGAAAGACAAATTTGATTGCACTATGGTTCTTAGTAATGGTTTGACTCTGCAACTTTTACAATCTCAAAAGGGCGAACTCCAATCCAGGCACACCAGGGTTTTGACACATTCTGAGAATTTAATCAATCAGAGATGTTGAGGAGATCTGACAGCCCAACAAGAAACTACACCCGTGGAGATTTCTTCCACAAGGACATTTGTATAGCGGTTTTTTCTACCACGACAAAAATGGCTATTACCGCTTGAGGTTTCGTCCACGTGGTTGACCCAATAAAGGGAATATCTACTAGGGATAACTTTAAGGAACCCCCCCTTCCCAAAAAGTATAAAATTGTGGTGAATCACATGTGTTTTGGGGGGGAAAATTTTAATAGTGATGGTGAATTATCTGTCAAAATATGGATATTTGGTGGCGAATCCTTTAATAGTGTATACAATTTTTATAAAAAAATGGCGACTATAATTTTTTTTTTAATAAAATTATTAATATTGATGGTGAATTATGTGTCAAAATATTGATATTGGTTGGTGAATATTTAAATAATGGTTACCATTTTTATAAAATTATTGCGAAACTATTTTCCAAATATTTGAATTAATATATTTGTCATGGTGAATGGTTGTAAAACATTTATAGTTGGTATGGCGATTGAATAATTCCAGAGATTGATTAACTAAAGGAGTGTTAACACACCCAATTCCCTCCAAAAGAAACCTTCCACCATTCACACAACACACGTCCGTTGGATTTAAAATAAATCAATGGCCAAAGGTGAATTTCGGGCCTTCTGTTTGTCTTCATAATATTTACAGGAAAATCTTAGCGAAATCATGACACGTGTCATGATTCCACCGAGATTTTCCTGTAAATATTATGAAGATAAACAAAAGGCCCGAAATTCACCTTGGGCCATTGATATGTTGTAGTCAAACGGTCAACGGACGTGTGACACTGTGAGTCTAAGGAAAGATTTAAGGAGATCCTGAGTGATTTTATCATGATCTAAGTAAGTTTCTTAGTCGTCGAGTTATTTAACATATTTATGTGTTCAAACAATATTGCAGTGTTAGTGCAGAGATGTTCAATCTAGATTCTAGATGATTAGTTTGGTGAGGCTATTGTACGAAAGATCAGATGCTAGTAAGAGTAAGGTACATATATATGGAAGGATGAGTGTAGATGTTATATATGATGTTACTAAGGTTTAGTGTACTGTGTAATATTTGTGAGACTTACAGGTGATTTAGTAGAGACAAGTATTTTATTGATAAGCAGTGTTAACGAGCCTGTAATATTAGATAGAAATATTAATTAATGGCAATGAGTAGATGAGTCATGACATCAGTTAAAGTAATGTGAATTAATGGTTTCTTTGATGGTGCCTTTCAATTTTCACTGACAGACAGGTGTGCACTATGACATCATATGGTCATATAAATATTAACTATTCAGTACCTCAATTGATTAATGCCTTAAAGTTAATGCTAGAATGAAAATGTCATATCATATAAGAACAATATTTTCTGACCGTTTGATGATCTTAAATCAATGGTAAAACTTTATTTACTACCACCATTTCACTGGTAATGCACTTTACTACTTTGCTACTTGTTTCCGCTTCTGGTAACATACAGGTTTTATGGTTTTTTAATAATAAAGAATTGTTATGTCCACCTGCATAGCGCAAGTCTTTCAGCCTTCATTATTCCCAAGATAGAAAATGTCTTATCATAAGTGTTGTTTCCAATGGCAATAACAATTTCACCCAGTGTTGCATTAAATATGAAAGATTTGGAGATTTTTGGACAGTTACCATTTATCTTGCAATTTAATTAGATCTTTAGGGGAATGATTTACAATCAAGAGTTATAAATGGATCGATCTATGCTCGTTAATTTATGATTGTGAAAGCATATTTGTGAGAATAGTCTGCAAGTGCTAGGTTCTCTATGAAAGAATATTTGTGAAAATAGTCTACGAATGGACACTCCAATTCATTTGAGATGCACTGCCTCAGAGGACCAGAAGGCCTTTTTGGGCCTGGTCACAGACCCAATCTTGGCGTCTGTTACTATAGAGTTCGAAGCCTTCACCAAGGAGGCTATAAGAATGGTGCCTAGACATGAATTTCTGGAGAGCAAGAATAGGTATAGAGTCTCCACTGACATTTCATCTCGGTTCTTGGCTTCTCTGTTGGACCTAGGGGGGAAAAGGTGGATATGCTTATGCTTTTGAGGAAAGTTTTCAAAGAAGAGTACCTCGGCGACGATGTGCATGTTGTCGTATTTTCTCAAATTGGGGTTGGAATTCCTTGGGAAAATGATTTGCATAAAATTCTAGAACCAGGAGTAGTTCCTAGGCAACCATTCCTAATGAACCTTGATGCTGAGCAGCTCAACCATCATCAGAAGTGGGCAAAGATTGGGAGGGATTTCCTCCGAAAGTGGTACCTACTGGATGAACCCAGGGACTATCAGTGGCTAGATGAATTCTTCAAGATTCTCCTCTCTTCAGACTTCCACACAGAAGGAAGGGAGCCTTAGCTGAAATCTGGATAGTCCCTGAGTCTACGAGACTCTAGTCCCTCTACTCTCTACTCTCTAGTCCCTCGGCCTTTACTATGTGACGTGTCTCCCTCTGGTGGTACTGGTAGTAGCTTACCAGAGTTTTTCAAATGATATAAATTGTAAATTGTTGAAAAATATAATATGAAAATGTTTTAAGAAATTCGAAGTGCTACTGCTTTTATTTTTTGTTTTTATTTTAAGAATTGTTAATAGATATGGTCTTATTATAAAATGCAAAACACAAACGCAAATTTCTTTTAATGTTTCCAAACTTTATCATGGATAAGCTATTCTAAGTGATTATAGTTAATGATTAATATTCATTTACATTACTATGTATTAAATTATTAATATTTAAAATTGTGACAATCGTTTATATTATATAAGACTAATATAAAAAATTTGCGTTGCATTTTTATTTCATGTAATATTTTAATGTTTCCAAACTTTATCATGGATAAGCTATTCTAAGTGAATATAGTTAATGATTAATATTCATTTACATTACTGTGGATTAAATTATTAATATTTAAAATTGTGACAATCGTTGGATAACGAGAGATGAACGATTGGAGTTGTATTTCGGAAGTACTATGGGTTTCAAAAAGGTTTTCTAAAAACTCACTCCGAAAATGTGACACGTTGACATGTAATTCGATGAAAAGATTACGTGGTACATTTTAGAAAGATTACGTTGCACGTTGTATGTTTTAGAAAGTTAATTATATACCATTACAATTTACATTTAACGAAGGCTTTTTAACATTACTCTTAGTTGCAGAGCTAAAAAGAACTGTTGAACTGTCACCGAAGATTTCGAGACTATAATTTGTGAGAGCCTTAGGGCTTAGAGTTATATGTTCTAACTTCAATCTATCCACCAGATTTCAAAGTTTAATTTCAGGTAAGATATCTAGCCTGATGCATCCTGATTTTCTAATGTCAAAAATTTACTTTAACCTTCTTTTGAAATTACAATTTACAATTGGGGTTTTCTTAAATTGGGGCCGAGGGATTTTGTAATGTCAAAAATTTATTTTAACCTGATTTTGAATTACAATTTACAATTGGGGTTTTCTTAAATTGGGGGGGGTTTCTTAAATTGGGGTTTTCTGTGATTTTGTTAGTAAATATCTGTGAATCTGTGTTGTTTCATTCTTTGAAAGAACAATGGTGAAAGCGAAAACTCAAGGCCAAGGGCAAGCAGATGGGAAAACTTTAATAGACTGCAGAAAACTAGTAGAAATCTTTGGTTTCACTGATGAGTATCACGATGTTTATGATCCTGTTATCGACAGTGAAAGGAGACTTATAGCAATTAAATATGCATTGTGTAGTAAGGCAACTGGGCCAAAGAGGCCTGATTTTATAAAATTTAACCCAATGGTAGGTGCAAAAACCAATAAAGTTGCTTCGTGGGATGTTGGTTTGGGTTACATGTACCTGAAGTTTTCCCTTGCCCAGAAATTCTCTTGATTTGTGCAGAAAATTATGATGAAGAAAGAAAAGCAATTGTGAATAAAAATAATCAGGAAGAAATTTTATCAATAAACGAGGAAGAATTTCTCAGTTTTCTAGACCTAAGGTTTGACCCACAAAACTGTAATGTCCATATTGACCTAGGATTGCTAGCAGACCAATATGAGGGAGTCCAGCCAAATGCAAAAGATTCATTTATAAAGGGTCTAATAGTTGCAGAGGCAAAGGCTTCATTGGGTGAGAACAATAAGCCTCCTTATGATTTTAACATTTTTGTGCCATGGGTTCAAGATACTATATCCTCGCTAGCATTTTGCCTAGGACTGGAAAACAATAGGGAAGTGGGTGCTAGCATTCTTCAATTCATTTGGGATATCCATTGTGTCAATGAATCAGTAAGATATAATTTTGTTGGACACGTGGTTCAATCGATGCAAGAACAATTAGCATTGATTAAAAGGGGCAATTCTAAGACATTTAGGTTCACAACCTACTTGTGCTATCTTCTGCTAGCCAAGAATGTTGCAATATTAATGAGCAACGGCAACAAGCTAGAAATTCAGAGGGGGGCAGGTACTCCATTTCCAATATATAACTGGACACCTCAGATAAGAATGTATGATAGCAGAAGTAATTACAATAATTTTGTAGACTTCTTTTTGGCACCATTGTACAATAAAATAACAAACACTCCAATGCCCAGGTTGTCTGCTTCATGTAGGGATTGCATCCAACTTGGAAGCACAATTCAATTGGTTGACTAGTACTTAATGGAAGAATACACTATAATAAGGTTTTATGGGTCAGAACTACAACCCCACAAACTTCCAATGCATGTGACAGACAGGGTGTTTGCAGTAGAATATGTAGTACAACTAGAGAGCACATATAGGCTCTTCGCTGGCCAATTGAAGAAGAGCATTTCCCTTCCTTACCTTTCTCAATTGGAGGGTTAACATTTGAGAGAAAGGCATTCAAAGTGGCAAAGTTTTTTTTAGATATTTTTCAATTTGATTTAGAGTGGTACTGGAAGTATGATCCACTCAACGTCATTCAAACAATGCTTGTTGCTAATAAGAACTCTGCAAACTTATTTCAACATGAAAGTAAACCATTGCTAGAGAAGTTGAAAAACAAGGATAGCTGGGATGACATTAGAAAAGAATTGGAGAAAGTTTCCGGTGAGGAAAAAAATTCAGCTGAATAGTTGTCATCACAAATTATGACAATAATAAACCAAAGCATTGTACAGCCTAGGATGTCCTACAATTTCTATGAAAAAGCTACTCAGCCATCAAACAAAAAAATACCAAAGAGCTTAGTAGAAGCTTGTAAGGATAGAAAATGGACTAGAATGAAAATGGATGATTTTTGGAGTATGAGAAAGGATCTTGGTGAACCAAAGACCAGTGAAGATCTGGATGAAATAGACGAGGATATAGAGTTTAGAAAATTGTGGAATTTGGAGCATCCTAGCATGGCATACGACACTGAGGATGAATATCCAGACATTGATGATGATAATCCACCAATTGCATTTACTCCAAGGACTGGGAGTCAAAGTGGAACCAGCAAGTCATGACATAAAGCATATGGCAAAGGGGCAATCATTGTGGAAAAAATGGGTTATAAAGGTGGTGGTTTGGGTCCCATAGGAGAAGGCGTCTGGAATACAATTGAGACAAAAAAAAGTGCTTATGATCATGGTGCAGGCCTTGGAGTTGGGTCTGCTAGTGTCACTGGTGCCAGTGGGACTGGCCAACTTATACAACAAGTTCACTTTCTAAAGAGGGAACTAAGTGTAGAATCTACACAGAATCCCATACAAGAAGATAGTGTCAAGAAGCAAAAGCTTTCCATTTCCAGAACACTGACAACAATGACATTCAATCCTAAAGAACTGTTTGCTAATTCAGGTCCAGCAAAACCCTCTAGAAGTTTAAATCCTCAAAGAGCATTAGTTAGATCAAGAGGCATTGCAAGCTTTTCCTCTGCATCACCTTTCAAACATTCAAATCCTTCTGCAACACCAGATTTTCATTTCAAAGATTTCTCTAATAAATTTGCAAAAATAATAACCAAGAATAAGGAAATAAAGAAGACATTGCAGACTCGTGCCCTTAATGTAGCTGTAGAGGAACAACCTGCATCCAACAGGGTTTTACCAACATATGACCCAAAAAGAGACATAATGGAGTTCATGGTTGTTATTCCACCAAACAAAGATGGAAACCCACCAGAGAGTCAGATAGATCCATCTGAATTTCAAGTTAGCACTCTCGAAATAAATTTTTCCAAAGTTAAAAATGTGGACAAAATCAATGTGTCAAAGTCTACAAACCAAGTGGTCTACAGTGCACTGCTAAAGGTAGAAAGAGAGAAAACCAAGCTCGAGAGAAATATAGAAAAGTTACAGGCAGACATTGGCAATGAAAAAGAAAAGAGGAAAGCTGCAGACAATAGTTTGAAAGAATTACAGAAAAATATTAAAAAATCAAACTCTAAATCAGTAGATACAGAGCAGGAACAAGAGCAAGCAGAGGTAGAGTTGAAGGCACTGAGGGGAAAATTGACAGAAATTAGTAAAAAACTAGAGGAAGAAAGAGTCAGTTTAGAAAAGTTAGTTAAAACCATGGAGAGTAATGCTGCCTCTAACCAGGAATTGCAAAACCAATTGGAGTCTCAGGCGGATAAAGCCAATCATTGGGAACACAAAGTAGTGGAAGAGAGAGAGAATTGTGAAAAAATGGCAGAAGAACTAAAGAATGCCAATCATTGGGAACACAAAGCAGTGGAAGAGAGAGAGAATTGTGAAAAAATAGCAGAAGAACTAAAGAAAGCCAATAATACAATTCAAACTTTAACAAATACTAATAATAATTTAGTGAAGATTGCAAAAGAACACATTTGAGGCCAAATATTGGTGATGTCTAATAGCTTGTATGAGTGGTTTGAAATGCTTCAAAGTATGAGAGTATGTTATTTGAAGCTCCATAAGAACATTGAACAGAACATGGATGTTGTCAAGAAAGAAAAGGAAGCAAAAGATATTATGCAACAACTCTACAATAAGAGTGATAGTTATCTATCAAACAAGGGAATTAGCAACCGCATTGATGTCTCAGTAAAGGTATCAAGTATCATTCAAAAATGTGAGAAGCTAAGGGAAGCACATGAATTGGATGACAAAGCTAAGTAGAAGATCACAAAGATGGAACAAAGGAAAGTGAATATGGAAAGTCTTGGTTTGCCTAAGGGATTTGACACAAATAACTTCATTGGAAGAGAAAATTACAAAATAAGGTTGCAGGACAAAATAAATACTGATTTACGCTTTCTTCCTACAAACATATCTCCAGATACATTCATGGATTTCATCAAACCAGTGAGAACTTTGAATGGAGTTTTAGAAGCAACAGTGATGTCAAGTCACACTTCCAAATATGAATTGCTAACGAAGTTGCAGGAGTGTGACTATACTATGAACCAAATTGTTCTGCCATCAGAGGATGTTTGGATTGGCCTACAAATATTGCTCTAAATTTTGAACTACTGTAAATTGTAATATATTGCAAATGAATACAAAAAAAATTGTGCTCTATCTAATTTTCATGTTTTCCAATTCAATGTATGTTGAGTTACTCTATTTTATTCAATTATTCTTAGTTGATTTACTCTGTTATATGCTATTGGAATACAAAATTTCATTCAAGAATTTCAAATTCAAATATGAATGATCATTGATGATATGATACAAAGTTACCAACTACACTCTATAGTAATAATACTCTTTGTTCTCAAATTTTAATGATGAAACATAATACATTCTTGCTTTTCTAAAATGAACATTGAATGATAGGATATAGTAGTTAATAAGTTCAAAAAAATACCCATTGATTGCTACTGCTAATTTAGCAAAAATTTCATAAATTTGCCAATTCATCTTTGCATCATCGTCTCATCCAATTCTGGTATTCCAATTTCTTCATTGTTCTCTTCATTTTCATTTGTGCCTTCTTCACTTTGACCTCTGCTTCTATGACTCCCATCACCACCAATACTTGTCCCACTCGAGCTTGCTATCGGAGATTGGTTAATGGTGTTTCCCAACCCTCTTCTTTTGCATCATTTCTTCCAGATTTCCATTGCTTTTTGATAAGGAAAAGTATTGACATCATACCTAGATGTGTAGACCCTCAAGCATGTTTCCAAATTCTAGTCTAGTTTGTTTCTTAGCTTTGATTTTAGGAAGCCCAAAGCACTGAAAACTCTCTCATCCTCCACTGAACCCAATATCATGGTCTGACATAGATCAGCAAGCTTGAAGAACTATAAAATTTCTTCACGCAACATTGTGCTCTATTTTAGTTCTATCCAAAGCCTTGTTGTCGAGCCCTCATCATGTGGGTTATGCATTAATTGATATTGATGCCTCATAGTCCTTGGAAAAGTGCTTGATTGCCATCTAAGAAGACCCTCATCTAAAATTCCATTGATTGTCACTCCATTGAATTCTACAGATTTGCAAAATTCCTTTATCAAAGTCATCATCCTATTACGATAATGTTCCTTAGAATTTAAGGACCAATATTGAGGAAACACAATTGCCATGGCCTCAAGTAGTTGTTCATATGGGAATCGGGATCTTATTTCAGAGGAAACTTTATAGGCTATGTCCCTTGCATTACCTACTATAGACTCGACGATCTTGGTAAACTCTTCCCTTGTAACTCTTGTAGCTCGCTTCTTTGGGGCACTGTACTACATTGGTATTTGAAATCCTCTTACACAAACACATAAATCCTCATTTTCAACAATCTTTAAATAATTATCAGGATTGTCCAAATCTGTTAGTTTCCACCAGTGATTAAATCTTTCATTGGATAAATTTAGGTCATTTTGATAGAGACTATCGAGGGCTTGGCATGACATTTTACGCAATTGAGCATATTCTGCAATATACATTGCTCTTTGCTGGGCTTTTTTCATAATGAATGTCATTTCTTCTAGCATGCGAAGAAGAGATGCTAAAGTCAAAAGTGTCTCTATATTGCTTAACCTCCAAAGCAGGTCGCCACATCTCTGATTTTCTACATTGTCCCGATTTTCGTACATCAGTCCAATCAAAGATTGATATTCGAAAAAAACTCGATGTGCTAGTCCATCCAAAGAGATCCATCTGGTATCAACATCTTTAAGAAGTTTGTTTCCATTGGTAATTCCATCAACAAAGTGCTGAAATTCCCTAAAACATTTGGGACTTCGACAAAAATATGAGTACAACTCTCTTACTAAATCTTCAACCTTGTTTACTAAAGGAAACTTCTTCACAACTCTAAAAGCAAGATTCATCCTATGGGCCATACAGTGAATGCCAACAACATATGGTGAACAAGAAGCCTACATCTTTGTGCAAAGACCATTCCTTTGACCTTGCATTACTGAAGCTCCATCCGCTCCAACACTAATCAACTTCTTCACTATTGTCAATTCATCCATACCTCCATATTCAATTAATTGGTTCTTTACTAATTGAAATAAAGTTTCCGACGTCGCATTGTCCCTCAATTTTGCAACAGTGAGTAGATGTTGTTGGCGAACATTATTCTGTACAGTATAAACATGCATGCATACCCACGACGTATTATCTATTTCTGTAACTTCATCTAAGGACAATGCAATAAAGGTTGACTCTTTTATTTTTCTCTGTACATCCTCTATTTCAACTTGGGCAATACAACTTGCCAATTCCCATCCACTGTTTATTGACCAATGAGTGACAGGATAGTTAGGAACTTTCAAAAAGTGTAACAAACCACTCATTTCTAGATAGTCTATCATTGGACGCCCTCTGCTCAAAATATGGAAAACATTACTTAATTGGACAGCTTTTCCGCGATCTTCTACTTCACTTGCTTTTGCAAAATAGCATTAATAGAACCTTGAACTTCACCAGGCTTCGTCTTAAATTTCTGAAATAAATAATATTCTTCAACATGCCTTTTATGTTGGCATTGCTCCTTTGTTTTATATCTTACCACTTTTATTTCCTTTCCATCAACAGTTGAGGTTTCGTAAACCTTACCAATATGTTTCTCTGTGGTGTCTAGTTTAAGCTACAACCGCTTTTCCTTTTTATACTTCCAACTACAAATCATACATCTACATTCTGCTGGTGGCTCACCTACAATTGGATTGTCCACGGGTTCAATGAATGGATACTTTGCTGCCCAATCAAATTTAATTCTCCTCACCATCTCCCATTGATGATCAGTTTTTTCTTTTGATTTTCCTCTCCCTTTAGTGTTACTGTTAACTGAACCATCATCATCACCGAAGTCGATCGCTTCATCCTGGTACTAGTTGTTGACTTGAAATTCTTCTTCAAGGTCATCTTCATCAGAGATATCAGGTTCCACAACTTCATCACTAGATTTATTAGGCTCCCCAATTTGTTCATTAGACTCCTGTGTAGGTTGAGAACCTTGAAATTGTACAGGTTCCTCTAATGATGTACCTTCCTCACTTTAACCAACACTATCGCGTCTGCCCACGCCAAAGTATGAAGATAAATTTTTACATTTCGTTGGCCTCAGGCTCTCTTGGACATCTCCACCTGCAATAGTCCTCTTCCTGTTTAACTTTGACTGTGACATCTCTAACAAATTAAGGCTACAAATAAAATTTTACTTGAATAAATTATAAGATACTACGGACTGGCAGTCATTCACTACCGATCGCAAATGCAATTGTGAGCTCAGAATCAATGAAATCTCTTGAAGTCTCCTTCTCTCCTGCATGTTTCAATAATGAAACTCATATCTCTTAAATAGACAACTACAAGTAAATCATTTTCATATTAGCCATCAGATTTTGCCTCATAATCTCCATCATCCATTTTGGCGAAGGGGCCGATAGTTGCTTATGATTAACAACTAATATTTGGCAAACCCGTGTATTTTCAAATAATTGACTGGGAAAATAGGGCGGGAAATTGGGACACGATTATGTATGATGCATGGCGAATTGGGTCCTAGTGTAAATAAAATTTTTACTTGGGAGAATGGGCCTTTGGTGAATGTTGATCCTCGATGAAGACACCCAATTTAATCTATGGCAAAGAACCCAACTACCGTAATAGAAATATGGGTGAAGAACCCGACTACCGTACTGATATTACATAAAAATAGTGGCAAACAATCTGACCACTATATGAGCATTTTATAAAATCCAGGCGAACCGGTCAACAACTATAAAAGCGTTTTATTCACCAATTTCCTTCTGCCGATAGGCACATATTCACCAAATGGCGAATAATCGTCACTAAAAAAAACCCTGATGTCTACTACGGTTAACCCTCTCTAACAAGGTGACTCACAAAAAGGACCACATGGGGACTTGGTTTAGATTCAAGGATCTGAGTTTCTGGTACTACCCAAAAAGGGAGTAGAGCATAATCTTCTAGCCTCTTCACTTCACCAAACATAGCAAATAGATTCATTGACATGCTAAGATTGAAACCACCTCACCAAGGTTCATGATGCCAACAACAATGTCTACCGAGCTCTTTAAATGGGACCAAGAGAGAACATACCGATCAATGTTGAAGACTAAACCAAGTAAGACCGTGAGATAGTAACAATATCCTCCCTATCTAACAGGGGTTCTATCGTGAAGAAGATCTTCGCAAGAAACCCACTCTCTCAAGAGTGCCACAAATAGTGTTCATAGGGCCTAATTACTATGTGAAACACATATGCAAGAAAGTGAATCTATGTTCTTTTTTTAGAGCCCAAAATTGAAGTGTGATCTATGAAAGCAATAAACACTCAAGCTAGACACATGAGAGATTCATTTTAAAACCCAAAACTGAACTATTATAGAGATTATAGCAACTCACCTTAGGTCCAAAGATTTGCAATCCAATGTTATGCTACCTCAGCAATCAGAATCAAGGAAATAAACCACAACAAGCATTAATGTTAGAAAATAGCAAGAAAAACTAGCAAATCTAGAAATTTAAGGCTCTGTTGTCAAAATGTCATGTGAGATAGTACACAGTGCCGCGTGAGAAAGTACATAGTGTCACGCAAGAAAGTACCAACCCGCACAATAAAGTACACAGGCCCACGTAAGAAAACACCTTTTTCGCGCGCTGAAATGCTAATACCAGTAAAACTTCATGCAATATAGTGAGAAACTTCGCGCGAGACCCTGTAACAGTGACAAACAAAAGTATGGACAGCGCGCAAAAATTGTCGGAAAAATAAAATAAAATAAAATGAGGCAAGAAATGCAATTTTCGGCTCCATAGTGGGCACCAAAAATGTGTGCTAAAATGTTGTCACACTTTTATGAGTCATTATACCCAAGATTACTCAAGAATGAGGTCTCAAATGGTGACTCATAGCTCTCTATTCATGGAGTGCAAGGGTTTGTAATGGAGGCCCTCATATTAGACCTAGTTTGTGCCCATGCAAGTACACCATAAAATGAGAGATTCAAAGAGGAAAAGCAAGAATGCTAGTCTCCGTGATCATCAAGTATGCATGCAAATAAAAATGGAAGCTATTTTATATGATAACAATGCATGAAAGCAAACTAATCTATGAAAGGAAATGCTTATGCAAGATTATTCTATGAAAGGAAATATGAATCTAATCTAATATGCAAGTGCAAAATTAATCTAAATGGATTGCCATGGGAGCATGAGAGAATAAGACAAGAAAAGAGAAGTTGCAATATCCAAGCTCAAGTGCTCAAGAATCTTCTCCAAAGTTGCTCTCCAAACCTGCAGCATAACAATACTTAAAATCTAGATGCCCTAAATGAGAAGGAGAGGGCTCCTTTTAAAGGAAAGCGAATGGTCAAGATTAAGAGGAAAAAAGAAATGAGCAATGGTGGAGATTAAATCTTGGTTGATCCATGTGCTCAAGATTCTTTTAAGAGACAAAAGGATGAAAAAGGCCCACCACTTAAAAGTATGTGCAATCAAAGTGGAGAGAAAAATGGATTTTATTTATTTTTTATTTATTTTATTTCCTTTTTCAACACAAAGAGATATTTTAAGTGGGGATTTTATTAAAAGAGGAATTTTATTTTAATAAGATGATTTTATTTAATTAAAAGGGAAGTTTTCTTTTAATTAAATGAGGCTTAGGATAAAATGATCAAACCTTAGGAAATATTAAAATAATTAAATTAATTGTGATATGATCAAGGAAAATTATTTGAATTGAAAATATTGAAACACATTGATTCAGGAAATTGATAAATTGGTGAATGGGGGCCCAAAGTCTAGGCGACCATTTTAAGGTGCATATATATATATATATATATATATATATATATATGGTAAACAAGGAAACATAAAAAAATATTTTATATTGCAAATATATATATATATATATATATATATATATATATATATATATATATATATATATATATATATATATATATTAAAAAAAGACTATAAAAATATTTTAATGTTGTTATTATTTATTTATTTGTTTTTCTCTAACAACTTTTAATAGAATTTCAGAATTTAAGAAAGAAGTAAAAATAGAAATAAAATTTTATATATATATTTATATATATATAAATATATATATCTTCTCATATATATATATATATATATATATATGAAAATAATTCCTATTATAAAAATAAATAAAAAATTCCAATGTAATCCTTAAACAAAAATTAGATCTTAAAACACTATGAACCTAAAAACATTTACTTTCCTATTTTAAAAAGACATTCACAAATATAAGGAGGAAACATATAAATTTCCTCCTCTTTCTCATGAATTATTCCTCTCAAATAGTTAGAAAATATAAGTTTAAACTTTTACATTTAAAAATACAAACAAGAAAAAGTTAACTTAACAATTATATATTTTCTTCCCTCATATAGCAATAATGAAAGTTTACAACTTGAAAATACATATCTACAATATTTAAAGAAAAATAACGCATTTTTATTCTTTTTCCACTTTATAAACTAGGAACAAATAGAATTCTTCATTTCCCTTTTTTCAGTATTAAACTCCAAGTAAACCTGCAATTGAAAATTTTCAACTTGACCATGGAGGCTCACCTCCCAACTTAAGCCTTTACAAGGCCACCTCTGAGCTAGGAGAACCAGACACCAAACAGGTTACACACAACCAATACATCTACAAAAATAGAATTTTCAACAAAATAAACCACAAATTTTCCCAACCCAAGGTTTACACATAAGGTCACTAAATGACCCAAATAATGGTGTGAAGGTACCAAATACTTAAGAGGAGAATGTCATAACATAAATGTGCAAATTCCTTCACTAGGAATACACCAAGCACTTTCTTCTCTATAATGCAACTTCACAAACCTTATGGACCCTATATAAACAAGCTAAAATTCCCTTATGACCCTCAAATACAAAATGGCAACAAGGACCTCATAATCCATGTTTTATCCCTCTCCTACATGAGGAGAGACTCTACACTCACTAATCTTTCCAAACACCCTTCACCCCAAGGCTACTCTACCCTCCCAAGGGTGAGTTTGGCCTTGCACTCCCATAACAATCAAGCAAGAAACAACATGCAACAACACAAAAGAAAATCACAAGACAAGACACAAGATCATACATCTTCAAGACCACTTACTCAAAAGAAACAAACATAAAAACAAAGGATGATATTGCATCCAACCTCTACTCAAGTTATGGAATAATAAAGATTGATGAAAAGCTTCCAAGTCCTAAATTCCTCTCATTTTTCTCAATCCTTCTCTAACTTTTAGTTGTCTCCATAATTGGAGAGTGAGTGAACAACCCAAAAAATTCTCCAAAAACCCTCTAAAAAACCTCTCAACCTACCCTCGTTAAGGAGGAATGGCTAAAAAATTCCTCTTCTCCTTTCTTGTCTCCCCTCA
>BSBK01008260.1:137500-197500 GCA_027943335.1 Chamaecyparis obtusa | reverse complement strand
TTTTAACTTCATTTATACGTTATTGGAGCCTTATTAGGCTTTTGTTTTCTCTTTCACCATTTGCAACACTCTTCTTTATTGATTAGAGGAAGTAACATGATCTGGAAATATAGAATCTCATCTTTTAGAATGCCTATTTCTCCTTGCATATGAAGTTGTTAGACTAGATTGAAGGATGAAATTAGTTTAGCATTCATTAGAAGTGACTCACAAGACATATCATACTCCTGGGTCATTAATATCATAATCCAATATTGAATTTGATAGGACATTTTAAATCTATTAAGAATGATTTTAATTTTAATTAACATGAATATCAGTGGTACCAGATTCCCAATTTACACTAACAATTGATCTTATTTGGAAGTAGAAAAAAAATTTTTGGACATGCCTATTTACAGAGATCTGGATCCTATGTATTAAATCAAGGAAGAGACGATCAAAAGGGGAAGAAGGAAGAGTAGATCAAAAGGATTTAGCCACTAAGGAAGAAACCAAAATGAATCATGTAATATGTAATATTAAAATCTTATATTCAGATAAGTTTATCCTACCAAATAAGGCAATTAATTTGTAAGCAATGAGGATGCATTTTGTAATCTAGGTATGTAAATGAAATCCAAAAAGGTCTTTCATATTTTCGTTGGTCCAGGGCGGTCAAATTGCCATGTATACATTCTTTCCACAATGTATAAGTCTCGGGCTATACAGGGGGTTTTCTTTCCCCATTCTTTTCCCACAGTACCTTCGTTTGAACAGGGTGTAAAAAGTTAATATTAATAAATTAAATTTCTCAAGCCCGCGACCTATTATCTATCCAAAAAAAATTTACAAAAGACCAATTTGAAAAGAAAATAATTCCACACCACAACAATAGAGAAAGAAACTCGATCTTCATTAAATCATATATGTATTATATCTTGTTTGTCCATTTGGATATGTTCTGAAATCTGAATTCCTAAAATATATCTCCCTATTTAAATCCAATCTAAATTCTCCTTTAATAAGCACACAAAGTCTCTTCTAATTGGGTACAACTTTTGGCTACCAAACAATGTGACTATTCGGTTGAAACTAACTATTTTCCCCTTACAAACTAATTAAAAATATATATATTAACTAATTACATCATAATGTACTTACAAACATTTGTTTAAAACAAAGCTTTTGTTTTTCCATTTTAGTAAGATAATCTTCTTGGGAGGAAATGAATTTGTAGAAGATAATTTGCCCTCTTCTCAAAGTATTGAATCAATCAATTTGAATGTGTTGTCTATAATTACCAAGCCATCTCAAATCTGCAAACAATGACAAGCATTCTCTTTGCGGACAAGTGCATTACTTATGACTCCTCATTTTGCAAAAATCAGTCTTCATATTGTTTCGATGGATACCCATTCTCTTTGATCACAACAACATCAAATTTACCATCTCCTACCATGTATTTTCATATTTTTGAGGCAACACTTGTTACATCCCTTACACACATCTCTTGCATTGGGCGTTCTCTAAGGCTACTTTAAACATTCGATAATCAAGGAATCTCAACAAATCTCATGTCTTCAATGCATTTCTTCAATCAGTTCATATGGGTTGTAAATATTTCTAATCCTAAATGTTTTTTGATGAACATTTTGTTAAACAACTATCATGCATTCTCAGGGACTCTCGATTTCACAAGTATGCCTGCAATGACATTTTGTCCAATGGTTATGGTGCATTGTCCATGCTTTCACATTTCACAAGCATGTCTTAGTGATACATTCTATCAAACATTCTATGTGTAATGTATGTCATTTCACAACCTTTAACCTATATTCTTGATATGATATATCTTTGGATCTTTCTGTCAAATGTTTCATATGTCAGGATTATACTTCCATTATATGTTTTGCTAAATAGTTTGAAGTCCTTTAAATTTGATCTTATGGAACCCCTTTTAATGTGCATATCTTGCAACCGTTTCGAACCACAAGATGCAA
The DNA here is from genome assembly GCA_027943335.1 of Chamaecyparis obtusa. Lineage (NCBI taxonomy): Eukaryota > Viridiplantae > Streptophyta > Pinopsida > Cupressales > Cupressaceae > Chamaecyparis > Chamaecyparis obtusa. Next base: position 195,518 of record BSBK01008260.1, on the reverse strand, counting down.
TCCAATTCTGAGAAAATACGTGAAAGTTTTTCAATGCCTTGTTTGCAACTCAACCCACATACCTCATTCATTTGATGCCAATACCCCTTCTCAAGGTTCTACAATAGAGAAGGTTGTGGTAATTTCATTATACTTGCTAATTACTTCACTACATGTTTCTTATCCCTTTGCCGAATCGTCTATACATAGATTTGTAACCCTGATAATACTCCATGAAGGAGCATTTTCATCAGAAACTTTCCTTCTTGCCCCGTGAAACTTACACAATCAGTTCATATGCTTTGTCGATATCTCTGTACTTGGTCTGCACATTTACCATGAAGTTTTTGGCAATTTTAAAATCATTTCACCATACATCTTATCAAGACACTCCATTAAATGTCTCCTGTGCATTTTGTTCACGATTCTCTATGCAAACTCTTTGTGCATTTTTACTCTGCAAATATCTCCTCCCAAGTGCATTTGACATGTTGTGATGGATGCATATATCTTATATTCACCATTTCACAACTGGGTATAATGGTACCTTGCAAAATGGTGATGCTTTAAATCGTTATTTCACAAATAACATTTTTTAGCCTTGCGATATAGCGACTTCCTCAAAAAATTGCCTTGTATAAATTCCACATTTGGAGTAGAGGGGCACACAATTTTCCTTCTCTTAAATAAATGAAAACCATTTTATCATAGAAAGAAACACGAGCATGTAACCATGATGTTGATGCATACAGTAATTTAAGGTTATCTTAAATTATTATTAAATGAATACTGTGAAAAATTTATTGCAGTCACTGATTATTAATCTCTTATCTTATAAAGATTATTTAACTACTGAAAATTAATTCATAGCTAATATTGAAAAATAACACAACTGCAATTTCACCAAAAACACGGAAAGAAATATGCAACACAATGACATGATATTTTCGGACCCCGAAGGGAAAACCAATACTGCATATGAGAAATATATTAATCTTCAGCAAATTAAGAGACAAAAACTTCTTGCCTCTTACTGGAAGAGATCTGACAATCTCCCAATTTCTCTCGCTGATATTTCCCCACTGTTATCTCCCAACGCTATCACTGCGCCCTTGCTAACATTGCAAGACTATTTTCTATTACTGCAAATTCATTTTCTAACATTGCAAATGCTTCTTCAACTTGTGATTATCCAAATACCCTTAGACCCCCTTTTATACTACCTTGGCTGGAAAACCAATGGCCGAGATCAATTCTCAATCAATGGCTGAGATAAAAAAAATAACCCAACAACCAATAAAAAAAATTGCTTGCAAGGTGTCACTAAGGAAATCAAATAATTTATTAAATAATTATCTCTACACTAACTTTTAGAAAACAATTATTTAATATTATTTAACAAGTGGATAAACAGTTGTCCAAGCTAACTAACTAACACTCCCTCTTAGCGAGGAAGTTGTTCTGCACGACACCCAACTTGTCTCTGAAGAAGATTAATTTTGCCTTCCCCAATGCCTTTGTCAGAATGTTTTCTACCTCCTGCTCTGTATGTATGTATCGTAGTTGAACAATCCCCCATTGTACACAATCTCTGATGAAGTATTTATTGATGCTACCATCTGCACCATTCTTGATCTTGTAGATCCAATGTTATCCAACCACTTCCCTATCTGTTGGTCTAGGCACTACCTCCCACACATAGTTTTGCATTATTGAGGTATATTCCTCAACCATTGCATCTCATCATGCCTGATGTTGTGCGGCCTCTTGATAATGGGAAGGCTCACTATCTACCAACTGACTGACTAAAGGCACATAGTCATTGAACTTGGCTGGTTGTTTCCTTAGTCTTGTACTCCTCCTAGGAGTTCCCACAAACTCTTAAGTATCCCTTTGTTGAACCTCTCGGTTCCTGCTACCAACTATAGTGGATGAGATATCGACCTCTATGTCTTCTTAATGCATTTCTTGATGTGCCAGTTGCTCCATACTCTGTGAACTCTCACCACCTGATCCTATGCTTGTAATAGTAACTCTACTCGAGCTTTGTTTCCCTTGATTCGGTTGATCTACCCTTGGAGCTTTTGTTTGTTTCTCACTCTGATCTTCTACTGGAAAATCTTTGGACCTCCTGAAAGCCTTGTCCTCCATGAACTTAACAACGCGTCTAACTATAATCCTCTTGGTCCCTAAAATAAATATTCGATATGCCTTTGACATTTCATTGTACCCCACAAAGTACCCCCTCTCTTCAGTCTGATCTAACTTGGTACATGTATAACCTAGAATATGACAATATACCAAACTTCCAAATATCCTGAAGTGACTAACTTCTAGCTTCTTCCCTGTGAAAGCTTCCTTTGGTGTCATCTTCCCTAGTACCTTATGTGGAACCATGTTTTGTATGTATACAAATGTACTACATGTCTCTTCCCATAAATAGAAGGGCATATCCTAATCATGTAGCATAGCCTTTGTTGCCTCTGATATAGAATGGTTCTTTCTCCCAGCAACTCCATTCTACTATGGATTGTAAGGAACAAACCACTCTCTCTTGATTCCTTCCCTGGTATAGAACTCCTGGAATTCATTTCCTTTGTACTCCCCTCCATTATCTGACCAAAGAACCTTTATCTTCCTTCCTGTCGAGTTCTCCACAAGAGCCTTGAACTCATGGAAGCGACTGAAAACCTCAAGCTTGGTCTTAAAGAAAAATCATCAACAAATGTAACATAGTACTCATATCCTCTGAGAGACTTTGTGGACATTGGTCCACCTACATCTGAATGTACAGGATCAAGAACACCCTCAGATATGGTGTCACTCCTTGGAAAAGATGCTTTCACAAACTTCCCCAATACACATCCCATAATACATCATCATTCTTTGTGCTCACCTCAGGAACACCTATCACTATCTCACGGAGCAATTTAAGTGCTACATGATGTATATGGCCCATCCTCCTATACCATAGCTCTCAATGATCTCTAAGATTATTGTTGCTCATGAGTACCTTAGGAGTATCAAACTTTAGCCTATAAAGGTGACCACTCCTAACTCCAATAGATATGGGTGATTTCCAATCCTTGTCCTTGATCAACACATGTGTCCCTCTAAAAAGTACATTATACCCTTTATCCTAAAAAATAGATCCACAAATCAGATTCATACCTAATCCTGGCACATGCAACACATCATGAAGGGGAATAATCTTTCTATTCTCCCTCTGAAACTGAATAGTCCCTTTTCCCAACAGTGTTAATCTTGGACAAGTTCCCCATATAAATCTGGATACTAGTGTCCTCCTCCTTATAACTGGAGATGTACTCTCAAACTCATGTCATATGAAATGACACCCCACTTTCTATATACCAAACACTCTGTGAGGTTGAGCTAACCATACAAGCTATGAGTGAAAACTCATCCTCCATCCTACTAGAGAGCTCATCTAGACTTGCTAAAGCTACCACCTACTTCTTGCCCTTATTTTCATTCTTCTTGCTTTGTGGGAAATCACTAACATAGTGGCCAAACTTGTGACAACCAAAGCACTTGACCTTAGATAGGTCCATCTTCTTCTTCTTCTCACTTTGTGAATTTGATCTTTTTCTAAACCCCTTCTTTTCTTTCCCCGGTCCTACTAAGGCAATGTTTTCCTGTTCCACCTCACTTTTATGACTCTTTTTGTTAGCTCCATTTACAAGACTTAGTCTAAACTCCTCCTAAGTGAAATCACTCCATAGTCGACCCCAACTTAGTAAGGTGTCTCATCCACTAACAACTTGAACAAAGACATCCCACTGCTTAGTAAACCTATTTAGGGCTATTCTAGCTAGCTCATCATCATTGGGGCTATCTCCAACAATTGATAACTCATCCTTGAAAAGTCTAAGCTTGGTAAGGTAACTTGTGACGTCTTCTCCCTCGTTCATTTGAGTATTCTTCAACTTTTCTCTGAGAATCAGCTTCCAGTTGGTGGTAGCATTTTGGTACAGATTCAAAATGGCATCCCACATCTTCTTCACAGTATCTAACTCTGCGATATGTGGAACAATATGGTCCTTGACACCACCAAGTATTATCCTCCTCGCCTTAGCATCGTCCTTGTTGTATGTTTCAATTTGTGTTGTATGTTGCAAGTTGTGTAGGTACAGATACAACACTGGTCACATATTCCTTGATACCATTCTCTTCCAGCAATAAAGAAATTATGGCTTTCCAAACACCAAAATTTGAGGCACCATACACTTTTTCCTGATCTCTCAAATGAGCTGAGGCCATCTCAAAGAAATAAAAGAAATAATAACTTGAAAGAGGTCAAACTAGGTTTTATAAACCCTCAATTTTCTTTCCTTTGCCCAGGGTAAACCTTTTCTACCCTCAACACTGCTCTGATACCATGTGAAAAATCTATTCCAATCACTAATTATTAATCTCCTATCTTATAAAGATTATTTAATTGCTAAAAATTAATTTACAACTAATATTGAAAAATAACACAACTGCAATTTCACCAAAAACACAGAAAGAAATATGCAACACAATGACACAATATTTTCAGACAATTATCCCTGGAAAAATCCTAAAGGGAAAACCAGTACTACATATGAGAAATATATTAATCTTGAGCAAATTAAGAGATACCAAAATTACTTGCCTCTTACTGGCAGAGCTCCAACAATCTCCCAATTTCTCCTATTGATATTTCCCCACTGTTATCTCCCAACGCTATTATTGTGCCCTTCCTAACACTGAAAGACAATTTTCTATCACTGCAAATTCATTTGCTAACACTACAAATGCTTCTTCAACTTGTGCTTGTCTAAATGCCCCTAGACCCCCTTTTATACTACCCTCATTGGAAAACCAACAGTCGAGATCAATTCTCAATCAACGGCTAAGATAAAAACAACCCCTAACAACCAATCACAAAATTGGTTGTAAGATGTCACTAGGGAAATCAAACAATTTATTAAATAATTGTCTCTACACTAACTTTTAGAAAATTATTATTTAATATTGTTTACCAAGTGGACAAACAGCTATCCAAGCTAACTAACTAACAAGTACTTCATTTTAGCAACTGTTTTGATTTGGGGTAAAAAATCCCCACTACTACTGCGGCATCACTTCGTCTAGAGAATAATCTTGACTCAAATTAATGAGAGGGGCTATACCAACGAGTACACATGCTCAAAACATTTATCTACAATCCTTTCAGAGATTATTTCAAAATGTCATGGTGCCTCCCTTTGCATCATCCATTTAAATCACATTAATATAAACTATAAAATCAACCTTAGTTTTCAAGATATTAGTTGGGTCCCTTGTGCACTTGGCCATAGAAATTTTTATTTTCAAATAACAATTTAAGTCCTCTAGATATTGGCTTGGTATGAGTAAATTCTACCAATAAGACTTTTATTAATAGTAGTTTTCCAGAGTGTCCCTCATATTATTATTATGCATCTCTCATTAACGAACTTGTAACAATAATAGCTTATTCTGATGATTAAATAAACCATTCTTCTCAAACTAGTGTCCTCTCAAAATGAGATATGACATCATTACATTCTATATTGTGTGCTTCTGTTGGATGTGATCAAATTGAGTAAAATATCCTCAAACTAAAAAGTTACCTTCCAACTATTTTTAAAAAATTTGAACTGACAAAATTCTAAAAAATGTTTTGCTTTCCATCTTTGGTGATCTTCAGATTTTGTAGTAGAGTCCTCTTGAAATCATCTCATAAATACACATATTCTACATGGTATAATCAATCTTTTCTTATCAATGGTACTTCAAATTTTACAAAAAATTGAAGTCCCAACAGTGGCTATGTCTAGGGGACGTATGCCCCCTGTGGGCATAGCAAGAATCTAGATGTCTCTAGTAGATGTAGATTGAGTGTCGATCAGCATTCACTACATACATTGATTCAAAAATCATACCTCAACTTTATTTGGTAACCCTCCAAACCGCCAGAAACTTAAACTTTCCCCTATCAAAAATCTTATTCTCATCACATTGTGATGTCATCAATCTGAAAATGATATTAAGATATGTTTGATAAAACCTGTCAATGTCTTCCCTCAAATCATTGTGCCCAATGATATTAAACATCTCAAAACTAGTTCCAAAAATACCTTTGCATCTCTCATTACCATATATGATTCGCTCTTGCATTTGTAGACAGTTTACTCTGTTGTACAAATCTCCATCCACATTTTCTTCTGAATCTTTAGCAAGAGGTTCATCCAGATTTGATAATGCGTCCACAAAATCATCCACACTTATATCTTCTTGACTGGGAGTACTACTGCACAAACATAAATATAATTTGAAACCAATACATTCTGCCCATTTTTTATAAAATACAAATCTGCTCAAATAAGAAACAACAATTTTTTTCTTGAAACACAATGCTTCCATAAAACTTTTCCCTATACAAATATAATCAATTTTAAATCAAACTTTTACAATAAACATATTGCAATGCATCTCTTTTTTTTCTAATATCTTACAATGCAAATTTACAATAATACTACTCTATTTTACAAATGAAATTTACATAATGGAAGTATAGACAAAAATTTCTCTCTTTTCTAATGATATCCTAGATCTTCAATGAACCCTTGCAACACCCACATAAAAATTCACTTCTTGAAAATGCCTTCAAACTTTGATCCAAGCAACCTGCAAATTTAAAATGGGTTGACCATGGGAGCTCACCTCCCAACCTAGGTCTTTACAAAGCCACCCCCGAGCTTGGGTAACCAACAATTGATGGGTAACAATCATTTCCAAAAACACACATACAACAAAACAACCACAATGAACTCCCAAACCCTTGGTTTGCACAATGGATCACCTTTGACCCATAAAGAGGGGTGAAGGTGGAAAATGAACCCAAATAGGAGAAGCCATAATCACAATATACATAAGACAATAATGCCTTCACAAGACTCAAAGAACAACTAGCAATTCCTTCACAAAGCCAAATAATACAACTCCATTTTCCCATTTCACAAATACTACTTCTCCCCTTATGGCCCCCAAATGTGTAGAACAAAAAATGGAAACATGGAGCCCATACTCCATGTCATATTCCTCTCCTCCATGAGGAGAGACTCTACACTATTTGAGAATTCTCAACCCTTCACCCTCAATGCTCTCTTCCCTCCCAAGGGTGAGTATAACCTTGCACACCCAAAAACATACATGAAAACAAACAAGAAGAACAAGAGATTTCATGAAAAAAACTTGAAAACAACACAACTAACATGTTACATGAATTACAAAACCACACACACAACATAAAAACATAGTCTTGCATGATAGGAGCACCAACCTTGCTCCAAACTATGGCAAGAATGAAGTTGGGGATGAACTTTTCCTTCCTTATATTTTTCTCACTTGGCCAACTCTCCTAAAATCTCTCTAACTCAACTAGAAGTCTCCAAGGTTGGAGAATCATAAACCAACCCTCAAACTCCTCCAAATTTACACTAAAAGAGAACTCCTAACCAACTTCCTACCCACCCATCTTAATGAGTGAAGACTTGTTTAGTCATTTTCTTCCATCTCGTCTCCTCTCATAAATGAGAGGTAGACCAAAGATGGGGAGAATGTTAGAATAACTAAGAGGGGGGGTGAATCAATTAAATCAGTTATCCTACAGTCCCAAACTCCTAGATGTACCTTACAAAACAATTTCAACAATGTATGCAGCTCGGTAAAATAAAATATCAATATGTCTATTCACTTTACCGAATACCAGTAATTATCCAAACTGTGATTACTAATTAAATCAACTATGCAGTATATAAAGTATGATAGCAAAACAATCATAACAAACAACACATAACACAATGATTTAACGTGGAAACCTTGCTAAGAGAACAACCACATGAGACCGATAACCTAAAATAATTCACTCTTCTGAAGTGAGCTCGGTTAGGAGCCAACCCTATTAAAGGTTACAATGCACACTATTAGGTGTGACTTGGTTAGAGGATTTATCACTAACAATTAAATTTTGACCAACATTCACTATGGGGTCAACAAGATAACAATTTACATTCAATGAATGTCATAGGGTAATACAATAATACTATTAAGTCCACTCGGTTAAGAGATTTTCTAAATCAATGGTTAAACTGATATAGTTCTGATCTGATTCAAATACAACTCAATTGCAAATATTCAGATCTATGCTATGCTCATAAAATCCTCTGATCATTAATCAATTCACTTCCTCAATATTTCTCAACTTACTTCACTCGGTAAATAGTTCTCTAACGTTCGGTAATGTCTACAGCTCAGTTCTTTTTGTAACCAGTTTGATCAAGATGCATCAATAAAATCTTCACGTGAAATCTCTACAGTCTCCTTTTGTCCGACATGTTTCAACAATGAATCTCATATCTCTTAAATAGACAAGTAAACCATTTTCATATCAGCCATCAGATTTTGCCTCTTAATCTCTTTCATCCATTTTGCCACTTAAATCTTCCTCGACAGATGTGTCCTTAACACATTTCAATCTCATCTTTTAGATCATCTCTGAATTATGGCAGTCGTGGATCTCATAACTAACTTCATCTTTTACCTCGAAATCATAGCAATATCCAACTCATCAATTTCAGTCGGTTATTCTTAGCATTTAATGTTTTCATCCATACTCGGTTAATATTGAAATGCGTCAGTTATAACTAACTTGGTTATTACTGTCACTCGGTATACATTGCATTGGCTCAGTGTATACAGAAGTATTCAATTACCGACCACATTGACTTGTTCAATTCAAATCTCTTCTTCATAATAGATTAATGTAACATGCTCAAGTCAACAATATAAAGCCATAGTGATGAAGGGTACTTTTGCAATGGTTCGTCTTCCATAAATCCAAAAATTTCACCTCTGACAATGAAATACGAATGCCTCCGATAGTCCCTATTAATCATTACTCCCCTTAATACCACAAACACATAACAGAAATAGAGAAACAACAACAATATGCAAGAACAGAAAATTGGCTTCTTATTATCTCCACAAATGTGGAATTACAAACTTTCAGAATTACAATATGCAAAGCCACATGGGCATTCCCTTACAATATTCTATTGGACAAAGCCTCGAATCAATACCCAGAACTGTCCCGAACTACCTAAAACAACACTACACACCTTCCTTATATAGGCATTTTCCACCGCCCAAGAAGGTTCTAGAAATTTAGCCCTAAGGGCCAACCAAACTTAGAATTATTTTATTTTTCATTTTATTACATCATAGTCGGCTCAAAATAAATTTTGAAACCCGAACAGAAATTTTGAAGAAAAATTATTTTTCGCCATTTTAGGTGACCCGACTTCCGGAGACCATAAGTCATCACCAGTTGCTCTGATTGACTATTATGACCCCAATTCAAAAAGGGCACGAGGAGCTCTACAACACTTGAATCAAGCAAGTTTCATTCAGCCAAAAATTTGACCTCATCTGGGGCCTCTAAAGCCTTCAAAACTGAGTTCAAAGTTTCTGTACCCTGCTGCCAATACCGAAAATCTTCAATATCTTCAAAACTAGACTTGATCTAGCAATGAAACTTTACTGGCAGGCTGATATGACTAAAATGAACCTCCACACATGAAATTAGAACATTCTGAGATCGTATGAACAACTTACTAAAAATAGCAAGTTTCCATAAACAGCAGCTCTACACAAGATAGCCCTTATTGAAAAGAAACCAGAAATATTTTTGGGTGATGCAAGATTGCTCTTACATCCAGGATGCTCCTACATCAGACACCTGGGGTAATTTGAGAAGTGACCCTGTCACAAGTCAGGTGTGCAGAGGAAAACCAAGACGGTTAACCTCCTCCTTTGTTAGCCATGATGAATCTTCAACAGGTCATCCTTTCCATTTGACCAAATACTCTTCATATGTCATGTTCCTTGTGCTTCTACCAACACAACTATCTAGTATGTCTTCAATCTCCTTGATATCTGAACTGGTTGCTGGAATACTCCACCATGTTGTTGTAACCTCATCTTCAACACCTCCTTCATGATACTCCATCAGATCTGAAACATTAAATACTAGTGAAATATTCATCTTAGTAGGCAACTTGACCTCATATGCATTTCCTAAATCATGCTTCTTTAGTATCTTGCATGGCCCAAACTTCTTCATTTTCAACTTGCTATATGTACCAACTAGAAATCTCTCCTTCCACAAATGAATCATGACTTCATCTCCAACCTAAAATTCCTTATGCCTTCTTTTCTCATCTGCCTTAGCCTTATACTACGCATTCATTTTGGTAATGTGCTTCCTCACCTCCTCATGGATGTTCTTCAAATGTTCTACAAAATCCTTAGCTTCAGCACAACTTATTTCTCCTTTATCTATCTTCCTCAACTCAGATGCATTTCTTGGACTACTTCCATATACAATCTGTGGATGATGTGATGAACCAAACTTCAAATCTGTCTTCAACTCTTCACTTTCTACTAGTGTCATTCTATGTGCTGCCTTATTTGGCAAATTGGCTCTTGGAATCAAGTCCATCTGATGACTGATCTTTCTTACTGGTAGTAGTCCATCAAGCACATTATCGGATACAATATCCTGAAACTCATTCAATAATTCTGCAACTTCTACAGGTACATTTTTTACTTCCTCTTTCCTAGCCTTTGGAATTAAGGTAAAACACATATGCTCATGCCTCATACCATCTGAAAAATTTCCTCTATCAACAAAAGTTACTCTTGCATTACCACATACCTTTTCTTCAGTTTCCTTCAATGGTTTTAGCTTATGTCACACTCCATCCTTTGTTAGGGAATAGGTATTTGCACGACCATCATGTACAACACATCTGTCAAACTGCCACGGTCTACCCAACAACATATGACATGCATCCATAGGTATGATATCACATAGTACCTCATCATGGTACCTTCCAATCTTAAACTTTACTAGGCACTGTTCACTGACCATGACCTTGTGGTCATCCTGCACCCAGGCAACCCAATATGGATGTGGATGTTTCTGTCTCTCGAGCTTCAACTTTGTCACCATCTCTTCTAACACCAAATTATCAGTACTGCCACTATCAATAATCACATCACAACACTTACCCTCACACTTGCACCTGGTGTGAAATAGGCTCCTCCTTTGTTCAGGTTCATTCTCACCACTCAACAGGACTCTTCTGTTAATTAGTGTTTCTCCTCTTTCAGCATCTTTAGAATGTGATGATTTGGCATCTTCATCTACATGTGCAACTCTAGCCTGGCCTTCATTCCTCCTATCCATCCTTCCTTGGTGTTGAGGACATTCAAATGCCCTATGACCTTCTTCTCCACAGTGAAAACTTGTTCCACGGAAGCCTCCTCTTCTTGAACCTTGTCCTCTTCCTCTTCCTCTCTGATCTCTATTGTTTTGATCTTGAAAATGATTAAAATTATCTCCTCTATGATTCTGACTATTACTGGCTTCATCCTGATTTTTTGGATCTTCATTTCGATCTCCATATGACCGTCCACCAGATCTTCCATCATGACCCCTTCCGCCTTGCCTGCTCTCAAACTTCTTGTTTAACTTTTCCTCTACTTTTAGGAAAAACTGGTATGCCTCTTCAATACTGTTCATTCAAACCAGAATCAGCTCCTCCTGAATGCTCAGCCTCAACCCATTAAGGTAATGGGCAACTTTCTCCTTGTCAGCTTCTGCATGGCCTATTCTGATGAGGATTCGATAGAACTCCTCTGTATACTCTTGAACAGATCTTTCTGCTTGCTTCAAACTTTGTATTTTCTTCAATAGGTCAAGCTCATAATCAACAGGGATGAACTGTCACTTGAATTTATCCACCATCTGCTCCCATCTTGTGATTTTATCCTTTCCTCTTTGATTTCACTCCAATTGAATCTCTTGCCACCAGATCTTTGAATGGCCCTTCAGTCTGGCCTTCGCAAACTTGACCCGATCAGGATCCTCAATATCTTCATACTCAAAATATTCTTCACATTCATTGATCCAATCGATCAATTCCTCTGGGTTAAGATTTCCTAAAAATGTAGGAACCTTAATCTTAGGTCTTTTCCCGATCTTGGAAATGGCCTAAAAAAGTCTTTCTTCCTCCTGGTTCAGAACTTCACCTTCTTCTTCTTGATCTTCTTCTTCGGCTTCATCCTCACTTTTGTCTCTGACATTAAGATTCATTCCTCTACAAATCTCCTCTTGCAATGCTCACACTTGTCTTTGCAGTTCCCTAACCTCAAGTGTTACAACACCAACTCTTCTGCCACGTTCCCTTCGTGAAGGCATTTTTGCGCTTCTTGCTAAAACACTAACCATGGTCCTAGTGCAAACTGCCTCATAGTCGGTGATCTATTTACACAAAAACCCTTAACCACGGTCCTAGTGCAAACTGCCTCACAATTGGTGATTTGTTTATGCAAAAATCCTAACCCACAGTCTTGGTGCAAACTACCTCACAATCGACGATCTGTTTACACACTCAGGAACCCCTGCTCTGATACCACTTGATGAAGGGTGCTTTTGCAGTGGTTCATCTTCCATAAATCCAATAATTTCACCTCTAACAATGAAATACGAATACCCCCAACAGTCCCTATTAATCATTACTCCCCTTAATACCACAAACACATAACAAAAATAGAGAAACAACAACAATATGCAAGAACAAAAAATTGGCTTCTTATTATCTCCACAAATGTGGAATTACAAACTTTCAGAATTACAATATGCAAAGCCACATGGGCATTCTCTTACAATATTTTGTAGGACAAAGCCTCGAATCAATACCCAGATCTACTACCCAGAACTGTCCCGAACTGCCTAAGACAACACTACACACCTTCCTTATATAGGCATTTTCCACCGCCCGAGAAGGTTCCAAAAATTTAGCCCTAAGGGCCAACCAAACTTAGAATTATTTTATTTTTCATTTTATTACATCATAGTCGGCTCAAAATAAATTTTGAAACCCGAACAAAAATTTTGAAGAAAAATTATTTTCTGCCATTTCAGGTGACCCGACTTCTGAAGACCATAAGTCATCACAAGTTGCTTTGATTGACTATTATGAACCCAATTTAGAAAGGGCACGAGGAGCTCTACAACGCTTAAATCAAGCAAGCTTCATTCACCTGAAAATTTGACCTCATCCAGGGCCTCTAAGGCCTTCAAAACTGAGTTCAAAGTTTCTGTACCATGGTGTCAATACCGAAAATTTTCAATATCTTCAAAACTAGACTTGATCTAGCAATGAAACTTTACTGGCAGGCTGATATGACTAAGATGAACCTCCACACATGAAATCAGAACATTCTGAGATCATATGAACAACTTACTAAAAATAGCAAGTTTCCATAAACATTAGCTCTACATAAGATAGCCCTTATTGAAAAAAAACCAAAAATATTTTTGGGTGATGCAACATTGCTCTTACACCCAGGATGCTCCTGCATCACATAGACTCATCAATAAGTTACCCAATGTTTCCCTTATCCTTATCTATCATATCCATCTTTTCCTTATGTAGATATCTCATTTCTTCATCTTTTCTTCATTATACAGATGTTTAGATCTTTGTAACTATCATGATAAGTACTGTCAAAACTAGTCAACATCAATGACAACAAATTAATTGATTTAATCATCTTACATATCACTTCAATAGCTCAGTGATCTCTAATCACTATTCCTTCACTTCATCTAGATATTCAATCAGTTGTAGATCATCAATCTCTCCCTTTGGCATTGATGGAAACACAAGCAATATGAAATATGGGATACACATACCAAACATGTATTCTACAACTATGTAAGTAAATGTTGTAACTCGGTAAGCTCTCCCTAGCTTGATATTTAATATGTTTAATCACTACATACAACATTCCATGTAGACTCTCCCTACATATTTGATCTTTTTCAGTTCTCAAATTCTTTCTCCCATATATGTTCTCATAAATTGATGTTTCATATTCAGTCTCTCTCCATTTGACAAAAATTCCAAAAAAATTATAGCAACTCTTCAGCAGCCAAATTAACCTCTGTTGTTCAGTCTAGATCAAGTACCTTCATGTATTGATAAACAATTTCATGTTCCATCTTCTACAATCTTTCACAACCTTAGAAAAACTAAAGTGTGAGCTATGTGAATCAACATGAATGATTTTATGATAAAGTATAGGTTGATGCAACCTCCTGATCACCTTAGTGACTGATAGACAGGGGATGGACCCCTACTCTAGTCCTCAAATACTCAAATGTGTCCTTCGGTAAGGGTTTGGTAAAAATCAGCAAGTTTTTCTTTAGATGTTACAAATTCTAGTTTCACCTACTTCTCTTGAACATGTTCCCTTAAGTAGTGATACTTAATACATATATGCTTTGTTTTTTAATGCATCAGAGGATTCTTGGAAATATTTATAGCACTAGAGTTGTCACAATATATAATCACCAGGTCAGTGATTACCTCATTCATTCCTTCCAACACTTGTTTAATCCAAGCAATATTTGAACAATTTGCCACAGCAGAAAAATACTCTACTTCAGCAGTAGACTGAGAAATGCATGCTTGTTTCTTTCTTATCCAAGTCACAAGCCTTTCTCCTAAAAAGAATGCTCCACCGGTTGTGCTCTTCTGGTCATCAATGTTTCCAACCCAATCTACATCTGTATAAACTCAAAGTTCAAATTTTCTTACCTTTGTGTACCATAAACCATAGTCTTCTATCTTCTTCAAGTATCTCAAAATTCTTTTAACAGCAACCATATGTGAATCTTTAGGATTGGCAAAAAATCTTGTCACAATCCCAACTACATGTGCTATATCAGGCCTACTATGTACCACATACATGAGTTTTCCAATCATTGACCTATACAGTGTCTGATTTACTTTTGTAGATTCATCATCCTTTGTCAACTTACATACTATTACCATCGGTGTTCCTACCGGTTTTGAATCTTCCATGCCAAAATTCTTTAACACTTCTTT
Organism: Chamaecyparis obtusa; assembly: GCA_027943335.1. Lineage (NCBI taxonomy): Eukaryota > Viridiplantae > Streptophyta > Pinopsida > Cupressales > Cupressaceae > Chamaecyparis > Chamaecyparis obtusa. Next base: position 180,507 of record BSBK01008260.1, on the reverse strand, counting down.
AATGTATTTTGATTGAGTGATAAAAATCCCATCATTCTGTTGTATAATTTGCAAACCTAGAAAGAATTTAATCTCTCCAAACATTGACATCTCAAATTCCTTTCTCATTTCATCAGAAAAAGATTTTCAAATCACGTCATGTCCACCAAAGATTATATCATCAACAAAGATTTCAGCAATCAAAATATTATCATCATATTCTTCTTTCATGTACAAATTATTGTTTTCACTAGTCCTTACAAAGCCAATACTGATAAGGTAAGCATGTATTCTTTCATACCATGCTCTCGGTGCTTGCTTCAGTCTGTACAAAGATTTGTGTAGTCTACATACCATGTTCTTCTGATTTGGATCAACAAAACCTTCTGGTTGTTCTGTGTAGACCTCCTACTCAAAAATTTCATTTAGAAAATCTGATTTCACATCCATTTGATATACTTTGAATCCCTTATGTGCACCATATGCAAGTAGCATATGGACTCCTTCAAGTCTAGTAGTAGGTGTAAAGATTTCACCATAATCTATACCTTCTTCTTGTGCACATCCCTTGCATACAAGTCTTGCCTTATTCCTAGTGACCTCACCATTTTCATTTAACTTGTTTCTGAAAATCCACTTGGTACCAATTTCATTTTTATCTTTTGGTATGGGTACTAATCTCCATGTCTTATTCTTCTCAATCTGTTTAATTTCCTCATTCATAGCCTTAATCCATTCCTTATTTTCAAGTGCATCCCTAACATTCTTAGGTTTAAACTCACAAACTAAGCATGTGTTATGTGTTGGAAAAAATGGAGTGGGCGGGTAGAACAGGAAGCGGGAAAAGAGGAATTCAAATTTCAAGCATGTTGAGCAAGGGGAATGGCGGATCTGACATTGGTCCTTTGGAGTGTGGCGGGAAACTGGAGGAAACAGATGCAAACGGGACCCAAGGTAAGATTCCTGATGGGACTTGGGACTGGGGACCCGGGAGGGGGACCCATGAAGGGGGCATGTGATCAGAACAAGACAATTCCTGCTGGTTCTGTTAAAAGCTGGACAAGACTTTTTGGTATGAAACCAATGGGTAAGTCCTCTCTCCCACCTATTGAAATCTTATCCAACACCGAGGAGGGAACTTTTGCTTTATCCATTCTGAATCAAATAATAGATGTAAATATATCTCAAATGGCTAACTCTCTTGTGGGGAGATTCTTGGGATCCCGCCCTAATATTGAGGTGGTTAGGGCATTTGCTAAAAAGAAATGGAGTCTAAAAGGTCAAGTGGAGGTGGTTTCTCTTCCCAAAGGATGTCTAGCTTTTTCCTTCTTGTGTGAGGAGGATTTAAGGTTTATTCTATGTGAAGGACCTTGGATGATAGGAAAGCATTCTATGATCATGCATAAGTGGTGTCCTAACCTGGATATGCAAAAGGATCATAATGTGTAGGCATCGGTCTAGGTTACTCTTCTGGGCTTGCCTCTTGAGTTTTGGATGGAAGACATCTTTAAGGGCATTGCTAATGTCTTTAGGGAGCTCTTGTCTATGGACCCTATCACGGTCTCTAGAAGATGCCTTACGTATGCTAGGATCTATGTTGGAGTGCAACAAGGAGTGGATATGCCAAAATCAATCACTCTTCAGTCCAAACTTGGCTCTTGGGTCTAGAAGATAGAGTTTGAATCTACACCCTTTGCTTGTTTTCATTGCAAGAAAATAGGCCACTGGGTGAAACAATGCCCAAAGACGTTATCCTAAAAGAAAAAATTGAAAAATATTTGGGTAAAGAAGGGTGTGGATGGATCGAACTTGATGGGGAGTAGTATTAATGAGAAGAAAGAAGGAAAGGAAAATGGGAAGGGTGTGCCTATTGAAGGATGTGACACATCTCATTCTGATTCTGAACAGAAATTAGTAGATAGCACTGAAGTCTTAAAAGGAAACCATAACTAAAAGCTCTGATGATTATGTAGTAAGACATATTCAGAGCAGGCCCCTAGGGATAAAAGAGGGTAATAATAACTTTGATGTTGGCATGTTTGAGCAAGAGATGTCAGGAGGTTATGGCCTTTTACCCCCCTCCCAGAGTTTGGTTATATGGCAAGATGCCCAAGTCTGCCTGATTTTGGGCTTTTCAGAGGAGGGGTCTCAGAAGACCTTTGGTACTCTGGGGGGACCAGATAAGGTAGCACCATGCCCTTCTAAAGCTATGTGGAGTGATGTGGTAGTTTCAGCGGGGGCCCTTGGGGGATCAGAAGAACTGAATGAAGAAGGATGGTCCAAAGTGGAGAAGAAAAAGATAACTAAAAATGTTAAGAAACCTACTAATAAAGATGGAGGACAGATGAAGAATGTCTCCTCAATCCTTAGAAGCACTAGAAGCAACAAGATTGGAGATGTGGGGGCTCCCCATGTTTCCCCGGGAAGACCCTCGAATCAAAAGAGGCGAGCACTTGAGACCAGTAAGTGTTTAGCGGATGGTAGTCAAAAGACCATCCTAGAGTCTGGCCCATTCCTTAAGCAATGAAGTTTATATCATGGAATGTAAGAGGATTAAATAATCCTCACAAGCAAGCAATGGTCAAAAACATGATTAGAGACAACAAGCATGATATTGTTCTTCTACAGGAGACTAAGATGTGTAAGGATAAAGTGGAGAAAATTCAATTTTTTTGTAATGGCCGGTCCCATGGTAGTGATGCGGATGGTGCCTCAGGAGGGATTGTGACTAGCTAGAATTGTAATATTATCAAAGGGGAAGTTTTATCTAGTCGCAATAATGTGACTAATATTAGATTTTGGCATATCAAGGATGGCACTTCTTGGGTTTTGACTAACATTTATGCTCTAAACACCAGGTGGGGTAGGAAATCTTTCTAGAGGGAAGTCTCTGGTTTTAGGAGAGATTTTGCTAATGATGGATGGATCATAATGGGGAATTTTAATACTCCTTTAAAGGAAAATGAACAATATGGAGGTGGTCAACCCAATCTGGAAAGCAGAACTGATCTTATGGAATTTATTGATAGTCAAGAGTTGCATGACATTGTTCTGTAGGGTATTAACTATACTTGGACCAACAGGAGAGAGGGTAATGAGCTCATTCAGGTTAGGCTTGATAGAGCTCTTGTTAGCAGCATTTGGTTAAACCATTATTCTTGTGCCTTATCTACCTATGTCAGAGATGGTTCTGACCATTATCCGATAACCATAAGAACTTATTTCAATGGCTTGAAAAGGAACCTCCCTTTTCGATTTGAGAAAATGTGGACAATCCACCCTAACCTTGAAAGGTTGATTGAGGTTTGGTGGAGTATTAGGATTGAAGGAATGACAATGTTCAGAGTTGTTAAGAAAATGAAAAATGTGAAGGACAACATTAAAAAATGGAATAAAGAAACTTTTGGAAATATCTTTACTAATAAAAAGAAAATTGCTGAAGAACTAAAAGAGATCCAGGACAGCATTCAAAAAGATGGCTACAGTGGGCATACCAAAAAGGAGGAAGATAATAAATTAATGGAGTATCATGATATTATCTCAAAAGAATAATGCTTTTGGAGGCAAAGATCGAGAAAGCTTTTCCTAAAAGAAGGGGACAGGAATTCCAAATATTTCTTCATGACCACTATGAAACATAGAATGAGAAATAAAATCTCTAGAATGCAGGTCAATGGAACCATTAGTGAGAAGGAGGAAGATTTCAGAAGTGAGGCCAATAATTTCTTTGGAGAGCTTTTAAAGAAAGCTGAGAACCTAGATTTGGAGTGCCAAGGAGAGTTGTTGGATGGTATACCCCTTATCCTAAATGATGCTCATAAGAGATCTATTGCTGCTATACCTTCTATGGATGAGATTTAGAAGGATGTGTTCTCCTTTGATGGAGATAAAGCCCCTGGTCCCGATGGGTATCCTCATTTTTTCTTTCAAAAGTATTGGAGGATTCTGAAAGATGATGTTTCTAATGTTGTCAAGGAATTTTTTGGGGCTAGAAGGATCCTCAAGGAATTGAATGGTACCTTTATTGCTCTAATTCCAAAGAGAAGTGGGGCTGATAGTATGGACCAATTTAGACCCATTAGCCTATGTAACTCAGTGTATAAGATTATCTCTAAAATCCTTACTTCTAGAATCCTCACCTTTCTTCCTTCTATTGTTTCAGGATAGCAGAATGGGTTTGTCCCTGGGAGGCAGATTCTGGACTCAATCATTTTGGTCTATGAAAATATACATTCTTTAACTATGTCAAAGAAGGAGGGTTTTTTGCTGAAACTTGATTTGTCCAAAGCTTATGATAGGGTTGACTGGGACTTCTTGATGGCTACTCTAGAGGCTTTTGGTTTTAATAAAAGGAGTAGAGACCTTATCCACTGCTTGGTTTCCTCTGCCACCTTCTCTGTTCTCGTGAATGGTTCTCCTACCCCTTTCTTCAAATCTTCTAGAGGTCTTCGTTAGGGGGACCGCCTTTCTCCTATTCTTTTTGTTATTTTGGCTGAATGTTTGGGTAGACACATTGGCAAGCTAGTTAACAAAGGTGAATTCAGGGGTCTAAAACCTTCCTCTAAGGATTTGATGTGTTCACACCAATAGTTCATGGATGATTCCATAATTATGGGTGATGCTTCTATCAAAAATGGAAAAACCATTAAAAAAGCCCTTGACAACTATGCTGGTGCTACTGGTCAGAGTATAAATTGGAATAAGAGCTCTATATTCTTCATCAATGTGCCTGAAAAAAGACAAGAGAGGCTAAAAAGAATTCTTGGTTGTGAGGTGGACTATCTCCCAGGGTCCTATCTTGGTTTACCTCTCTACCTCAATCCTCTGGATTCCTTTTGGAGGGATATGATTGACAAATTTCACAAAAGTCTTGCTAGTTGGAAGGGTGCTCTTCTTAGCTAGGCTGGTAAGATTGTTGTTCTCAAAGCTACCCTTCAAAGTATCCCTCTCTATGCTTTAATCCTTTTCAAAATACCTAAGAATTTTGTTGGTAGTATAGAAAAAATCCAAAAGAACTTCCTTTGGTTTGCAGTTGAGAAAAAGAAAAGGATGGCCCTTATTGTGTGGGAGAAGGTTTGTAAACCGACTAGGAAAGGGGGTATTGGTCTACGCACTATAAGAAGTATAAATGAGTATCTCATGGCTAAACTCCTTTGGAGAATGTTCAAGAACACGGGAGAATGGAGCACTATATGGCACAATAAATATAATAGGGACAGCTCTAACTTATTTAAGTTCTTGAACTCTAATTCTTTGCAAGGTGGATCATTTATTTGGGGCAATGCTCTTAGAAGAAAGGAGATGATTAAGCAGGGGGTGAAATGGAAGGTTGGTAATGGAAAGAAAATTCTTTTTTGGGATGACATATGGATACTTGATAAACCCCTAAAAGAGGTTCCTAGCTAGAATGACTTGTCTACTCTTTGTAAATAGCTCCTGGGCAATCAAGTGGAAAACTATTGGGAGGAGGGTAAATGGACTGACTTGTCTAGGTTTGATCCTTCCCTCAGGGGCTTGAATAACCTTTTGAATGTTGTGGTTCTTATTGATGATGAGGACTCCCTCATTTGGAGATTTAGTACTAATGGCTTGTTTTCAGTTTCTTCCCTGTATATACAGAACTTTGAAGACAACCCTGAACCTTGCTGGGCCAAAGCCTGGCTCAAGGGACTAACTCTTAAAATTAATGTTTTCTTTTGGATCTTATTGCAGGATAAAGTTCTCACAATTGATAATCTCAGAAAAAGAGGCCTAGTTATAACTAATAGATGGTGTCTCTGCAAAAATGATGAGGAGAATATCAACCATATGACAATTCATTGTCCTTTCACTAGTCAAATATGGGGAAAATTCTTTGATCTAATGAATATGGAGTGGGTTTTCCCTCATAACATTCAGGAGTTGTTTATGTGCTGGAAACCACCGACTAACAACAAGTTTTTAATCTCCTTTCAGAATTTCTTCCTACCCTTTTTGTGCTAGGGGGTGTGGAAAGAAAGGAATGAAACAATTTTTAGGGATAAGGAGTCCAATTGGGAGAGTATTTTTCACAAGATTAAGAGTGCTCTGTTGGAGAGCTTGGGGTTGATAAAGAACTATCATGATCTGAAGAATGAGTGGGAGGCCAAAGTTTATAAGAAGTGGAAGCTTGAAGGAAGGAAAGTTCTAATCCAAAGAAATCTGAGGGAAGAGGCTAGGTGGGACTGTCCTCCTAATGGATGGGTCAAAATCAATTTTGACAGTGCCTCTAAAGGAAACCCCGGAATTGCTGGTTGTGGAGTGGTTATCAGAGATGAATTTGGGAATTGCAAAGTGTAATACCCCAAAAATGGGCTATAGGTTCATTAACCTCCTATATTGACATATCGAATGAAATCGACATTGAAGTCCTAACCTAAGGCACATCGGCACATCATCGAATCCTAATTGATTATCATAAATTTTGCATCGAAAAAATATTCCTAATAATATTCCTAATCATCCTAATTATCTTTAATTTAATGATTATTTGGTGATAAATCATATTTATCCTAAAGTTTGATTAATTGAATATTCTAAATATTTAATTAATTAGATTTAATTTGGCCACTTAATTATTTAATTGAATTTAATTCCATTATTCCTAATTATGATATTTAATTTTGACAATAAATCCAAAATCTTACAAATAATTGATTAAATATTTTATTTAATTAATTAAATCATTTTGTCAATTTTTAATATTGTAATTTTGAATAAAAGTTTGAAAAATAATTGATTAACCCATAAATCAATTGTTTTATTTTTCAAAATTAGTTAAGTTGGAAATAAATCACTTTATTATTAAATTAATTCATAAATAAAACATGCACAATCACAAAAATAGACAACTACCAATTATCAATTAAATCTAAACTCTATTTTGACTTGAACTCTGCTTTTGCATGTTTTTGTGAGTTAAATATCCTTTATTTAAAAATAACTCAAAAATCAAGTTGAGTTTATTTGAGTGATTTATGGCTTTTCTCATGCACCTCCAAAGCCCTGGATTTCTATAAATTAAGGCCTCAGCTCTTCACAAATCATCTCATAATTTTGCGAGCTTACTCTGCCAAAATCGTCTACGAATTTCACAACTATTTTGAAGAATTGGAATTTGGAGAATCAAAGCTTATTGTGAATCAAGGCTATTGTGAGATAAATTTGGTTTTTACATTCATTTAGATTCATTTTCATATCATTGTTGGATCAATTTCATATCAGTTCATTCTAGATTAGATTCATATCAGTTTTCATCATATCATTGCATAGAAAATTTAAAAAAATAGATTAATTGCATTCATATTTCATATCAGTTTTGCATTCAAATCTTTCGTTTAGGTGTCATCAAGGTCACTAATCTCATTAACAATCTAAGAACATCATACTCGCACCTATTAGAAGGCAGTAAATCAGCTGGTTAGTTTAGCTTTCAATTCATTGCAGCTTTCATTTTTGCTAACCTCTAATGTTTTACTGAAGTGTTGTGTCTACAGATCAGGTACAAAATTCACACACACATTTTTGGCGCCCACCGTGGGGCCATAAAATGAGTTTCCAATTTAATTCTATCAATTTCTATCTTTTTCTCCTCGATTTCTATGCAAAACTATGATTTTTAATTTTTGTCCGTACAATCTTCATATGATTTTCTGACAAAAGTCATTTCGCACTGTACCCACTGTCGTACGATAGTCTATCAAGTCAAGGATCATGTTTTATTGTACACACTGTCATTTGAAAGTTCAACTATCATTTCACAGAACACCCAGTGTTGTACGAGTTTCTAGACTGTCGTCTGGGAGCATACCCACTGTCGTATGAGTTTCAGACTATCGTCTGGTAACAAACCCACTATCGTACAAGTTTTGGCATCAGATTTCAACTGTCGTTTCATTTTTTAGGGCAGTTTGTCATATTTGGTTTTCAGATTTTAACTAACAGCTAACCCTAACAATTGAAATTCTCTATTTTTTATTGATTTTCACTGGTTTTGGATTGGAAAAAGTGCAAGAATTGCTAAAAATAGGTAAAAATCTACTAAGAGCATTGCGAGGAATTCAGGTAATCTTCTTAGTTGATAAGACTTCAATTTTGGATCTAAAATGAACATCTCATGTGTCTAGCTTGAGTGACTTTTATTTATTTCCTATCACAGACTTCATTTGGGCTATAAAAATGAACATAGTTTGCTTTCAGCATCTTTGTTACACATAGTAATTAGGCCCCATAAACACTATTTGTGGATCTTGAGAGAGTGGGTTTTGAGTGAAACTCTTCTCAATGAAGGATCCCTTGTAGGTGGGGAGGATACTGAGGGAGTCTCACGTTCCACTAGATCTGTGTGTCTTCAACTTTTGATCGAGGCATTCTCTCTCCAGAGAGGTTGATAGATCATAAGGGGTTAACGTCATAGATCTTTGTGAGATAATCTTGGTCTTAGTGTGTCAGATTAATCTATCTACTTTGTTTGGGTTAAAAGTGAAAAGGCTAGGGGATTATGCTCTACTTCCTTTTTGGATAGTACCAGAAACCCAAATCCTTGAATTTGGAACCAGTCTCCATGTGGTATATCTTGTGAGTCACCTTTAGAGAGGGTTAACCATAGTGGACATTCCCTTAATTGGGACAACCATGTTGATGGAACCTCAAGCGATAATAGCCATTTTTGTCATGGTAGTGACAACCGCTATATAAATGTCCTGTTGGAAGAAATCTCCACAGGTGTGGTCTCTTGTTGGGCTGTCAGATCTCCCTAGCAGATCCTGAAGATTAAGTTCTCAGACTGTGTCAAAACCTCGGTGTGCCTGGATTGGAGTTTGTCCTTTTGGATCATAAAAGTTGCAGAGTCAAACCATTACTAAAAACCCTAGCGAGGCCAAATTTTCATTTTCTAGGGTATATGTGCATTATTGCAAAACATTTTTGGAACATACACAATTAGCGCTTCTGAGGATTAGAACAAATAAGTCCCTTGATTGTTCATGTACAAGGTTGTTTTTTCCCTTGTTCATTGTTTTCAGACATGCTTGAAATCACTTACTTGCTATTTTGCGTGCTTGCTTATCTATCTGGTTACTGAAAATGAACAAATTTGTTACAATCCTCAAATCTGGACATTAAAATTTGCAAACAATCCGAATCTGAAAACTCAAAATTTGCAAAATCTAAAGTAAAATTCTTTTCTGGAGTCCACTATCGTCTCAGTCAGTTAGAAATTCATATGAGTTTATATCAAATATCATTTCATTATTGCCCAACTATCGTATGGTAAAGAACCCAGTGTCGTACGAGTCTTTCTGCCAGTCAAATTCAAAAAATTCAAATCCTACTAGCAATTGTCATGCAAGTTTTGCAACTGTCGTACAAACTTTTCAACTGTCATTTCATAGCATACCCATTGTCATACGAGTCTGCAGAATGTCATTTGGGAAATTTTTGAAAGTTGTCAGAAAATTGTCAGAATTGCCAGATACTTATCTTTTTCAGCCTATTTCCAGAATCTGTCAAACAAATCACTGTGTCAGGAATAGAGCAGAAAATATAGAGAATCCAATCATTTTCCTAAAGTGGCCTTTTGAATCCGATCCAGCCTTCTATTTAATCGATTTGATTCTTTATCATCTTGTGTCAAAACCTTGTCATAACTATCAATCTTCAAAAATGACTAAGTGTTGTGATATCTTGTCCGCTATCTTTTGGGCATCTACCCATACATCCAGGGCACAGTATCCCTCATCTAAGTCATATCTATACTTCAATCAATCAAACCTTGACAAGGTTGCATCATCTGATCATCTTGATTCAATTCATTCTTCAGTTGTCTTCATCTTATTCTTTTACTTCACCCAAGGTTAATGGTGGAAACTAGAGCTTCCTCTCACAAGAAATCTGGGGAAATATCTCATACTTTACCTTTGACTCACATAGGTCCAACTTTTGAGCAACTCCATGATTTTGGTCTTTACGAAGATGACAGTTTTGGCAACTTTCGATTGAAATCTAGTTACATTCCTCCTTCATCAACTCACGGAGGTAATCAACAAACTCCACCTTGATCTATCCCAGGGAGTCCTAAAACTCCTAACATGTCTCAAAGAATCAGTACACATGAGGAAGAAATTATAATCACCACTATGATGAAGCAGATGCATGCTATGCAAGTCAAGCTTAACAAACTAGAGAAAGAAAAGGAACCTAAAGAGTTCTCCATGGAAGCTCTATGCCCTTTTCCATTTGATAAAGACTTGTACATGTCACCATGCCCCCGGATAGAATGTGAGCAACGTGACAACCCTCATGATACCTCTTCCATGGAGAGTGACACATCCATCTTCGGAGACTATGATGACTATGATGATGCACAATATAATGATACGTATGACATCTCTGTTCCTAAGAGTCCTCCTTGTCGTGTGTTCCTGCTTAGTACAAATGGGTCGTCACATTGGATAGATCGTGATGGTGATCCATATGATTCTGATTTTGAAAGAGACTTTGATGAGTTTTGTGAACAATACCTAGATGATACATCTACTTCTATTGAGGAAGAGAAAGCTTACCGAGCTGATTATAAACGTGCATACTACAAGGATCTCTCCTCTAAGAACTCTCATGCTGAAGATAAAGATTACACTCTCAAGCAAGATCATGTTAGTGTTGAACCTTTGTCTTGTGATGGTTCTCTTCCATCCCCTACTTCCTCCAATACCCATACATTTCCCAAAGCTTCCAAACCTATCAAATCTTTCACAAGTCTTTCATCCACAAAAGGTCCTAATACTTTTCATGCGGTTTCCTATAGTTATCCTCAAGGGCTACCTCTTAAAGAAACTCAAGCTAACCTTCACTTGGCTGCAAATACTTTCAATAATGTTAAACCCAAAGAGCCTAAGCCTTTATATGCTATAATGCCTACTTCAACTAGTCCTTCGCCATCTCTTCCAAAGTCTTCCATACAATTCCAACATGCTTCTTTGTCCTTAGAAGTGGCTCCATGTCAAGAGGACTCTAAAAATGATGAAGAAAAGAACATAAAGAAAGATCAAGATCAAGAAACCTCCATGTCATCCAATCCCTTTTATGATGTCTCTTATCCGCTTCAGGATTCTTTTGATCCTACACATCCTTTTTCATGCATTCCACCATGTCTTAAGTCTTCTCCTAAGCAAGATCAAGCTACTACTTACACTGTTGAGCTTATTGACAATCAAAATAGCCTTACCCCACTTCCACTTTCCAAAGATGATACTTCCATTAAGGTTGGTAAAAATGGTGTTGTTACTTCCAATGTTAAGCCTATTGAAAATCAAGAGAAAAATTATGAGCTTATGCTATCCAAAGATCCTTGTCAAGATCAAAGTCTTCCATCTTCTTATTCTAGCACTCCATGTTCGTTTCCACTTTCTACTCTTCCCAAGTCTTTGCAAGCTTTTAACAATCCTATCAAAGAAGGTGCTCATATTAAAGATGTCCATGATTCTATTGAAAATTCTAATGCTCACTCTAAAGATGTTGATATCCTTGGTTGTCATATAGATGCTGATGAACTTATTGATTATCCTTTTGTATCTTCCATGTCCATCCTTGGACCTCCTCCACCACTACAAAGGGCTTCACATTTTCCTTCCATCTTAGGTCCTTATGTCCCTTCACTTTCCCCTCCTAACTCTCCTAATTCACCATCCATGTTGGGTCCTTACATCCCTTCATCTCCCATCTTTCCTCAAGATCAACATAGATGCACACCCTTGAATCATTTTCATCCACCCACCCATCTAAACCAGTCATATCCTCCTTCTTCTTCGACAAGTCTCAAGTCTTTTTAAGTAACTTGAATGTTCAATACAAGAAAAAGAAATAATACAAGAATCTATCAAAAAAAGATCATCGTGTCTCCTTTAATCGACACAGAGGCATAAAGTCAAAAGAGATATCTAAGAAAAAAACTAAAAGAAAAGTATGGGTTCCAAAATCCATCATTGAAGATATTCTCTCTAAACCATCAAAAAGAAATGAAAAGCTTACGACTATATGGATTCCAAAGTATCTCTTGAAAGAGTCTAGTATTGAGCAACAAGTGAAGTTGACATTAAATCTTCCAAAGACTTCCACTTCATCTTCTTCCAAAAACATGTTTCCATTCCATGTGCCTAAACCACAACCTCTGCTATCCATTCACCATATTCCTTCATGTATCCCTTCATTCACATTTCCTTCATCCTCTCACCACCCTTCAAGGTGTGTGTTGATGTTGATCTTGCCTTCCTTTCCATCTACCCTTTCACAATCCTTCCATTCATTATCTTTTTACCTTCTATCTTTTTTCCTCATTTGCCTATTCCTCCTATCTTCCAACCTCACTCGCTTTACATAAAACCTTATCCTCCATTTTTCTCTTTCATCTCCCTTTTTTTATCAGCATCTTTGAGTGTATCATTTTGAATCCTTGGCATATCATGGTTTATCCTTTCAAGAAGCATTATCTAAAAATCTTGCCTTCTTCCAAAAAAAAATAGATGAAAAAAAAAAATTTTGAAAATGTGCCTTGGTGAAAACTTGGAAACAGGCACCTTGGTAGCAAAAGTAAAGAGAAATAAATTTGTCCTATGGTGAAAACCACTCCCTTGTGACACATTGGATAAGTACCATGATGAAAACCTGGCAATCAGGCATCATGCGTAGTTCTTCTACATATTTCATCAATTCCATCTTCTCTCTTTGATCTTGACAATGTTGATCTATACATGAACATTTGGCTATTTTGTGAGTTGTCTTATGATGATCTTGCTTTCATTCCTTCCATGTTTAGCCTTCATATCCATCTTTCTCTATTCATTTTATCCTATCACTATCCATTTCCCCTTTGGTCTTGATCTAATAAAAAAAGAAAAAAAGAGTAGAACACAGTGCTATGAAGCCTCTTGACATGTCTACTCCTTTGGACTACATTCTATCCTTCTTTGGCATTACGCTTTTGTGATTTATCTTATGCTGACCTTTTATTGCTTGTCCAAATGTGCTTTACATGACAATTTTCCCTAGCTTGGGTATTCTTGAGGAGTTTTCCCTTGAGGATTTCTTCCCTTCATTCTCTTTCATTCTCTTGTCTTCCATCTCTTCCACCAACTTGCTAATCCCTCTTGTTCTTCACCTTGCTAGACATTGGGACTGCACGATATGATCTTGTTTGGGAGTTTGCAATGGAAAAAAATGCTATCAAGTATACCAAGTATTAGAACAAGTATCAGAACCAGTATCAAAACCAGTATCAGAACAAGTATCAGAACACCTACTGGGGCTACACCTTTCACTTTAGTTTATGGATCTGAAGTGGTACTGCCTATTGAGGTTGAAATCCCATCACTAAGAATTAGAATGCATGGTCTAGTAACTGATGATGACTACAGAGTGTCTAGGATGCAAGAACTTGAATTACTAGATGACCGCAGACAAGCAATGTATGATCATCTCAGAGTATATCAGAAGAGAATGTCTAGAGGCTACAACAAGAAAGTCAGACACAAAGAATTTCAGGTTGGTGATCTAGTCTTGAGAGAGAATCCTAAAAATCAATCGCATCGTGAATGCAAGGGGAAGTTTGAACCCAACTAGTTGGGTCCCTTTGTAATCACTGCTACTTTTGGCTCTAGTGCCTATCAACTCTTAATGACTGAAGGAGAACAGATCTGAGAACCAATCAATGTTCTCCATTTGAAGAGATTCTATGCCTAAGGCATTCAGTGTATGGTAAAATGTCCTAAAAAAATATTTAAAATTGGAAAAAGTCCTGAAAAAATGAACATCTTGGTGAAAACCTAGCAATGGGCACCTTGATGATTCACAAAAAAAAGGGAAAAATTCAAAAATAGCAAAAAATTTGAAAAAATGAAAAATACAAAAAAATGAGAAAAAGAAAAAGTGCCTTGGTGAAAACCTGGAAACAGGCGCCTTGCTAGCAAAAATAGAATCTCTACCAAGATGGTGAAAACCCAGCAAATGGGTGCCACTTGTTTCAAAATGCTCCATCTATCAGTGCACTCTTGGTCTTTCCCAACTTTTAGTTTGCTTTAGTCTATATATATCCTTGTTTCAATAAGTCGGTCTGTACACCAATCGGCTCAAGCGTCTGTATCCTATCAATGTTAAAACTTGGGGGCAATCAATGTCATATCCTATGGCCTCCAGTACATCTTAGATGAGTCATATCTAGTCAGAGTCCTTTGAAGCTTCATTTGAGTCTGTCTATCTATCTCGTCTCTAGAAAGGATTTTGCATCTACAACAATGCAATCAAACATCAAACACAAACTGAAAACAATCTATGCTTTTTACATGCTTTTGTCTCCTTGTATGCTTACTAATTCGCATTGAGATTTCTTGCATATTGTGTCCCTTCGAGCTCTTCGATGATGTCCTTTACAAGATTTAGAGAGTGATGACTGGGGGCATAATCTTTTCTTTGTTTTCTGCTTGTATGTGAAAATCTAACAACTTTGGAAATTCTAGATTGAAATGGTGTCCGACTGTAAGAGCCTCTATCTCAAACTGGATGGTCATGCGTACCTTGACCATTGATACCCAAAAAATTCAAGGAAGTTTGATCTAACTATTGTCTTTTTGAGTAATTTCTTTCTCCTATTGTGAAATGCAACCTTACCTAAGGATGTGAATGATAAAGGGTCACTACGGGTAATTCACATTGCATTTTGAATGACCTCTTGATTGCTTGATGTGTTTGTACCGCAAGGTGTATTTAGGTCATCACAACATTTATGTTTTGATGCTTATACAAATTTCTATATCAAAATGGACATGATATTCAGGTCATCCTGGCGTTTGTGCTTTGATGCTTATATCTAATCTGACATTCGAAAAATAAAATCAATATTCATATATCTATGGTTGATTGACTAGTGGATGTTGTATTGATTCTTGCGCATACAAATCGATGTTCATATGTCTATGGTTTCATCGCTAGTGGGCATTGTATTGATTTATCTAGTTACCTAAAAGTTCAATGATGATAACAAATTGGCACATGATCAGTGACTAGGTCCTAGGTCTTAGGTTGCATGTCTCTTTGCATTTTGCATGTCTGCATGATCTCACAAATTTTTGGAAACATGTCAAAGCTTAAACAATTCTTCATATCAATTCTTCACATCTAACGAGAGTTGAGTCTCACTCAAAGGTCTCTTCACCGAACTGCAAGCAGTAACCCTCCTGGGTTAAACATCATTTTGACATAAGAATGAGTACTTGTCTTCATCAACCTGCAAAAACATATCATGTGTATCGCTGCATTTACATCTCATATCATTACCATTTGTTGCATTACATCCAGTGAATAAGCATAAATCATACATACATCTTTTCATAGTCAATTACATTTGCATAACATCCATACATATGAAAGAAATCATTGCATTCCATTAATCCATACATACATTCTACACTACTCATAGCATACGCATAACATAATATCATCATAAATCCAAACATGACAAGTACAAATGAAGTCACAACCCAAAATATCGATCTTGTATATATCATCAAGTCGAAATGTGTCAGGGGTGCACTATTGGCACAATATACAAAAGAATGAGCTCCAGAGAGCTATCAGAATCAAAACAGTATATCAATGATCAAAAAGAACAGAGTATATCAAAACATAAGAATAGGAATCAACTATTGGCATGCTCCTCGGCATTTGGTGGAGGAGGGGGTGGTGCATCTTGTATCACCTCTACTCTTTGTGCCCTAGCTCCCTCTGAGGCTGCCATGTAATCTAAATAAGTGGGTACTCTCTATGCAGCGGGGACAGCAGCATAATATGCAGACACATAATACGAAGCCCGAGAGGTCTGATGGGTCACCTCTGTTTGTAATCTCTGAACCTCTAAATGAAACTCTGCATGAAGCTCTATGTGCTACCTATCTGCCTCTAGATACATCTCCTCCCACCTAGCACTCTATACCTTCAGGTCCCGGACCTAAGCTCTGAGATGTCTAATAGTCTCTAATGAAGTAAGAGGAACAGTAGGATCTACCTTAGCTGCTGGCATCTCTGTGTCCTATGCTGGCTGCTCTGGCTGCTAGTCAGTGGTATCTGCTCTATGTGCCTTACGGCATCTAACCTCAGCTCCTAGATCAAAAGTGGTATCTTCCTATAAGGGATCTACATCACCACCTACAAACCACTCAGCTGCTAAGACATCATCTGCAGAACCAACATTGCCCAAAGTGCCACTCTCACCCCTAGTCCGTCTCTGTGAACCTGTGGATGTACCTGTTGTAGAAGTAGAAGGATGAGGAGGCCTCATATGTCTAGATGGTCTCTATGGTGGGGCCATCACTCTAGGTCTTGAGGGTGTAGGACGTATCATCAAACCCTGTGGCATAGGAGCTCCTGTCACATCCATCGCCTCCTCCATGGAGGGTATCAACTCAATGGGATCTGAGAATCTATGGACAGGGTGGTCTGCAAGCCAAGAGATGTATCCATCTGTGACCCCTACATCAACTACATGTGGACGGTAGTCCCAGTCTCTACCTATGATCCTACTGTACTCCTCTAAACATAAAGACTAAGTGAGCCTTTGTGTCCATCCGAGCCCAATCTCATGAACAATACGAACATATGCAGTATCCTCCTATGGGGCATCCTATCTGCGTCCATACTGACGCCAGACTCTGGTAATCAAAAATCTCTCCAAAATAGTGGGAGATCAACCAATAAGTACATGACTCTGGAATAGAAAGCTATACTGCTCCCTCATAGTGGGCTAGGCCTCTATCTGCAAGTATGGTCTCCAATGCACAAAAGTCACATCATCCAAGCATCATCTAAAATACTCAGTGTGGCCCATGCGGACCTATGTGACATAACCATCATATGTGTATATCACTAGCTCCTATGGCTGACGTTGTGTCTGAAAAACTGGTCTCAAAACTGGGATGTGCTCCTAGGCCCATATCTATAACACAAGAGCTCTAGAAGTGAAACTCTTGCAATCCTGATATACAACCTCGTGCATCTCTGAAAACATATGTGCCAAAAGACACTAACCCCAAGCAAGCTCAATGGGGGTTTCCATAAGAAGTGCTACCATCGGGGCCCATCCCATCAAGAAATCATTTTGTTGACGGCCCGGTATGATGAGCTCACCAATCATCCCAACAATAATGCACTCTAAGCGGTGTGTCTGACCATATCTCTATACAAGGGTCTCCCATGAAATGGACCCCGTCAACTATGTGTCATCTCCGAACAGACACCTAAATGCATGAAGACCTATCTGCCCAGTACTCACATACTCAAGACGCTGACTGCTATGGAATGGAATGTGTAGTATCCTATAAATATCCTCTGGAGTCACAGTGATCTCTCCATTCAGTAAATAAAATGTCTGTCTCAGAGTGGAATCTCTCGATAAGTGCAGTCAACAGGCCATGGTTTACCCTAATATCGGGTAAATGGATCAAATACTCAAAACCACATGAAGTAAGATGAACCCTCATAGGGTCAAGAAGTGAGACACATAATCTCTGGGTCATCGGGTATGAATGTCGGACATGAACATCTAGATATGTGGCCTATATCATACAAAAATAGGGAATTCTATCAAAAATTGAGTTCAACAACAGGCTAATAATATAGAAATTGGACAGTTTGGTACTTCAGAAGGTAGGTTAAAAGGTTAGCTATCAGCATCAGCAATCAGAAAAGAAAAAATCTTGACCTAAAATAGAGTTTTGAGCTAACTATTATTCATACGACAGTCCAGACTAGCACCGAAAGTCGTATGACACTCTACAGCAGCCCATACGACAATCCATGGTCATACGACACTAGGCACTTCATCATACGAGTTTCGAGGGACCCAATGAAATGTCATACGACTCATGGGTCCCCTTCATATGACACTAGGTGGGTCATGAAATGACAAAGGAAATGAAATTCTAATGTCGTACGAGTCTGGGATGGGACTCGTACGAGTTTTCATTCATGCGAAATTCAAAAAGAAAAACGCGTATGAAAAAATTCTAAAAGGCTATAAAACATGAAAAATTTGAATTTTCAAAGGGGCACAGAGGTCCACATACCAGATGTCCATACTGTCGAGGTCCATCATGTCTCTGGCTGCACTCAAATCGATGTGAACTCACAGGTACCTTTGGTTCTCATTGTTCTACCATTTTCTTGCTCAAAGGGCTCCACAAGATCTCAAAAGTCAAATGGTTGAAATGATTTGAAAATGACCCTTCCGGGCTTTATATAGCTTTTGACCTAATTTTCAAAAGTGCTCCATTTTCCATGAAAATTGCACCCCTGGCTAATTTTGATGTTCTGAATCCATTTTCGGAATTAAAATTCAAATCTGCGATCGTTTATTATGTCAAAATCATGATTTACAATTTTGGGCCCAACACGGTCCACTGCTTGCATATTCGACCTTTGATCATCACAAAAATCTAGCATTCAACTTAACTAATTATCTTCTATCAAACTATCAAAATTTCAACTTGGTCAACCATGGTCAACTCATGGTTTCACCTAGTCAAACTTGGTCTTTTGGACCTCCAAACAATGCAGAACGCATTCTCAAACGTGTTTAACCACTTCTCAAATCAATTAACATGCTTCTAAACCATTTAACGTTGACTTTTCTTATCAGATTTCAATTTTAATCCCAAAGGGAGCATGGTATTGCATATCATTCAAAGTCTGTAATCTAATTTGAAATCATATCTTTGCTAAAATCATATCTTTCCTCAGTAATCAAGACAACAACCACGTCTAGTTACTGATTCATCAAAAGACCTCATCACTTGGGGCAAATCAATCATCGCTCGGGGCATATCAGATTCATCAAGATCCATATCAATCTAGTATTCTCTTAATCTTGTAAATTGTATCAGTTTTTGTAACCATCGGTTCATTAGTGTTATTTCCTTGGTTCTTCAGTAACTGAAGGGTTCAAATGTGATACCTACGTGATTCTTCTAAGGACAATCGAGTCTGGAATCGGTCACTCACTTCTTCGCAATCATAAGGTTCAGAATCAAGCGTTTTGACGCTTTTGTTTCATTGGTTCATCATTGTTATAGTTAACATTATCTTTGGTCATTCAGGACCTATTATCTTCATATCAAATCTTTCAATCAGCTTTTGTCTCATATCAATATCAATTTCAATTTCAAACATCAGTTTCATATCTCTATTGTACATAGACTATCTTTGAACCACTGCGCTTCGCCTAGCAATTCAAAGAGGGGCAAAATGTAATACCCCAAAAATGGGCTATAGGTTCATTAACCTCCTATATCGACATATCAAATGAAATCGACATCGAAGTCCTAACCTAAGGCACATCGGCACATCATCAAATCCTAATTAATTATCATAAATTCTACATCGAGGAAATATTCCTTGTAATATTCCTAATTATCTTTAATTTAATGATTATTTGGCGATAAATCTTATTTATCCTAAAGTTTGATTAATTGAATATTCTAAATATTTAATTAATTAGATTTAATTTGGCCACTTAATTATTTAATTGAATTTAATTCCATTATTCCTAATTATGATATTTAATTTTGACAATAAATCCAAAATCTTACAAATAATTGATTAAATATTTTATTTAATTAATTAAATCATTTTGTCAATTTTTAATATTGTAATTTTGAATAAAAATTTGAAAAATAATTGATTAACCCATAAATCAATTGTTTTATTTTTCAAAATCAGTTAAGTTGGAAATAAATCACTTTATTATTAAATTAATTCATAAATAAAACGTGCACAATCACAAAAACAGACAACTACCAATTATCAATTAAATCTAAACTCTATTTTGACTTGAACTCTACTTTTGCATGTTTTTGTGAGTTAAATATCCTTTATTTAAAAATAACTCAAAAATCAAGTTGAGTTTATTTGAGTGATTTATGGCTTTTCCCATACACCTCCAAAGCCCTGGATTTCTTTAAATTAAGGCCTCAGCTCTTCACAAATCATCTCATAATTTTGCGAGCTTACTCTGCCAAAATCGTCTACGAATTGCACAACTATTTTGAAGAATTGGAATTTGGAGAATCAAAGCTTATTGTGAATCAAGGCTATTGTGAGATCAATTTGGTTTCTACATTCATTTAGATTCATTTTCATATCATTGTTGGATCAATTTCATATCAGTTCATTCTAGATTAGATTCATATCAGTTTTCATCATATCATTGCATAGAAAATCAAAAAAAATAAATTAATTGCATTCATATTTCATATCAGTTTTGCATTCAAATCCTTCATTTAGGAGTCATCAAGGTAACTGATCTTGATAACAATCTGAGAACATCATACTCGCACCTATTAGAAGGTAGTAAATTGCCTGGTTAGTTTAGCTTTCAATTCATTACAGCTTTCATTTTTGCTAACCTCTAATGTTTTACTGAAGTGTTGTGTCTACAGATCAGGTACAAAATTCACACACACACACAAAGGGGCTATGGCTATTCCTATAGGCTTCAACACCAATCAGGTGGCGGAGGCTAATGCTACTCTCTATGGGTTGTTACTTGCCAAAAGGAAGAATTATAACAAAATATGGATTAAAGGGGATTCCCTAAGTATTGTAAATTGTTTGAAGAACACTTTGACCCCTTCGTGGTCCATAGCCAATGTTTTAAGTAAGGCGAAAAAAATTATTGACACCTTTGAAAAATGCATGATATCCCACATTTTCAGGGAGGCAAATTTAGTGGCTGGCTGGGCTGCGAACATGGCTTGTAAAAGCCAGGTGGAAATTGAATGGAATGATGGTTCGGATATCCCCTATGTTGGATCATCATTAATTAGCAAGGAGAGAATGAGGAGTAAGCAACACGTTTTGAATGAAGAGATCATTAATGAATATTGAGTGCAAAAATTTGTGTGACTATCATGAAGGACAATGGCCTAATTTTAACACAATTATTAGGGTCCTTTGGCACGAGTTGTGGGTTGTGAATAACATTAATAATGGTTATTACAGTTTGAACGCAAAGTTGCAGAGAGAGGAAATTCATTTGAACTTCAGCTTTCTGTTATTTCACAAAGCCATGGGAGGCAAAAAGAGGAGATGTGAGCCGGCAAACTGTAGTGACTGGAAATAGAATAAGGAAATTTGGAAAATTATCAAAGAAGGGGGTCTGGCAAAATTTTTGGAGAGATTACATGGAGGGAAAGTGGCGGTGACCAAAAATTTCATCAAAACTTGGAACAAGGGAAGCATTCTGGTGGGCACGCAAAACATGGAGGTGACTAAGGATGTGGTTGATGAAGTGATTAGCTTGATGACTGAGGGCATCAACTTCTACAGGGACAAGAAGATTTCGAACAAACCTTGGAGGCTTTTGCACCCACAAAGTAGGAGAGAGACCGTATGGTTAAAGTGGACAATTCATACTTTAACCCTAAGCTCATTTCCAAGCCCTAGCGCCTTGTTTTATTTGTTATCATAGGCTACATTACCCTTGATGGTTGGTATACTAAAATCTACAACCACCATCTTACTCTTCTGAACCATTTTAGGCACAGGGTTAAGATTAATTTTCCTTTCTATTTATTGAGTTCTTTGAATGCTTCCCTCCACTGGCAAAAGGATCCGGAGGGTGATCATGCCTGCCATGAAGGGCTCATGGTTCTCATATTTGAGGTGTTGAAGTCGAAGAAGGTGGAAAGATCTCGGCTCCATAGAAAAGCCTTGGAGGACTATGATACTGATGGGAAGGAGTCTGAGGAGCCTTTTATGGAGGAAACAGAAGATGAAGAGGGGGATTCTAAGGATTACCAAGAGGATAGCCCTAAGGAGAAAAAAAAGAAAAGGAAGATGGAGGATTCTACTACTGACATGGAATTAGAGGAAGAAGAGAGCAGGGAGGAGAGTCCCAAGAAGCAGGGGAAGAAGAGACTGGAACCTACTGGCAATCGTACTAGAACTAAAACTGGGAAGAAGAAAGTGGCAAAGAGGGTCTTCATATCTTCTGATGAGGGTTCCTCTTCCCAGGGAAAGAATGATCAGGTAAACTATGTGGAAAACAACCCTGCTATGGAAGAGAGTGGGAGTATTGGTAAGGATGTTTGGGTTGAGGAAAAACTCCTGCAAGAAGTTTCACAAGACGTAACTAATATTGAGAAAGAAGGGTATGAGAAGGAAAAGGCCAACCTAGATAAGGAGAAGGTCAAAAATCCTAAGGAGAACATGGAGGAAGAGAACAGGGGTCCTGAGATTAATGAGGGGAGGAACGAGGATTTTGAGAATTTAGGGTGCCTAGCCTTCTTGTCTACCCTTAGCATAATGAAGAATGACATCACTGTGATGAAGTCCAACATCCACCAACTGCAAAAAGAAACAGGGATTCTTAAAAGGATGAACCTAGGGGAGAAAACCTTGGGCCAGACTATTGATGAGCTCACTGACATTGTTGCCAGAGCTGAGGGTGTTTCTACCTTCAATGACAGACTTAATGCCATGGAGGAGAAAATCCAATGCAGTGATGTTTTAACCAGGAAAGTTGAGACTATGGAAAAGAGAATTGACAAGCTGGAGAAGACCATGGGGAATATTGCAAAATAGAGCTTTGCTATCCTCAAGGCTTCAAATGAGCATGTGAAGATCCTGGTTGACAAGTTTGATAATGGGAAAGGGAACCAAGAGATCATAGAGACTAAAGAGGAATAGGGACCTAGTAAGCGTACGAGATCCAGGTCCAGGATGGTGGAAGATGGCAACAAGAACGACATGGAAGAGCTGAAGTTGTCTGCTGCAAACATGCAGATTCTTGTGGATCAGGCTGCAGAACTGATAAAATGTGTTTAGATAGTAGATTGTTGTCTTTCTTTCCTTTTTTGTTGTCCTTTGTCTTTTTGCTGGTCTTTGTGTTTAAGGACTTGTTTGTGTTTCTTTTTTTGGTGCTAATGCACTTGAACTATTGGAGCTTAAATGTCTTATCTATTTTCTCCTTGTAAAAGGTTTCAGGTCCTTTCAAAACCTATTTTTACATAATCAAAACTTACTTCGGGTCATCATGCCAGCTTGCTTATCTCCAATAATTTAATTATGTGGATGGTTTCTTCTAACAAATCTTGCTAGCACTTGTTCTCTTATTTTCTCATCATTTGGTTTAGGTTCATTTTCTTACTCGGTAGCTTCTTTTGGGTTCTCGGTTTGCATTTGCTGATTCTTGGTAGTATTTTCCTGATGCTCAGTAGACTTAGCCTGTGGCTTTGGTAGATAGTCTAGATGCTTAACATATGTAAACCTAAGATAGTCTTCAGGTTCCTTCATGCTTTCTTCATCATTCTTTTCAGCAAACTCATCAACTTTTACATTAGCACTTTCTATCATTTTATTAGTAGCCTTGTTCAAACATTTATAAGCTTTACTCTTGGTAGAATATCCTAAAAATATTCCTTCATCACCTTTAGAGTCAAATTTACCATTCCTATCATCTTTCAGAATATAACACCTACTGTCAAAGATTTTGAAATAACTTACATTCGATGTATAGCCAAACCATAACTCATAAGGTGTCTTGTTCGTGTCTTTCTTTAGTTGAACTCAGTTCATGGTGTATACTACAGTGCTAACTGCTTCTCTCCAATACTTTTGTGTAATATTTTTCTCGATCATCAATGTTTTGGCCCAATCAACAATAGATCAGTTCCTCCTTTCAGCAATCCCATTTTTCTGCGGTGTTCTAAGTGTAGAAACCTATCTTTTGATTCCATGCTCATTA
Organism: Chamaecyparis obtusa; assembly: GCA_027943335.1. Classification (NCBI taxonomy): domain Eukaryota; kingdom Viridiplantae; phylum Streptophyta; class Pinopsida; order Cupressales; family Cupressaceae; genus Chamaecyparis; species Chamaecyparis obtusa. The sequence goes on along the minus strand of BSBK01008260.1, from coordinate 156,725 downwards.
CAGAAATTAGTGAATTCATCAGAAATAAACTCACCTCCTCTATTAGATCTTAAGCATTTCAATTCTTTTTTGATTTCTTTTTCAACTTTAGCTTTATACCATTTAACAATTTGAATGCCTCAGATTTTTCTTATAAGAACATGACTATCATCAACCTAGAGTAGTCATCAACAAATAAAATAAAATATTTGTCACCATGGTAGCTTTCAGTTCTCATAGGACCACATAATTCAGTGTGGACCAACTCCAAAATACCTTTAGATCAATAGTCTTTACTTTTAAAACTAGATTTGGTCCTCTTTTCTTTCTAACATTCATTACACATAACATGATCAAGTTTGGTTAGACTCAGTAATCCTCTAACTTTTCTCTTTCTATTGATCTTAATCATGTTATCAAAGTTTACATGACATAGCCTCTTATGCCATAACCATACATCTTCATTCTTCACCAGTAAACAAGAAGTTTCAGCATTGTCAAGATAGAATAAATTACCTTTTGATTGTCTTCCAGTACCGACAAGCTTTCCATTTTCATCATAGATTTTCACTTTCTTGCTTTCAAATGCAACTAGGTGACCTAATTTATTCAGTTGTGCTACACTCAACAAATTGTAGTTAAGTCCTTTTACCCAGTATGCATTATCACATCTAATTCTATCGTTCAATAAGATAGACCCTTTTCCTTTTACTTGACAAGGTGTATCATTTCCCATTTTCACTAATCCTCCATTATAATGCTCAGGATGTTCAAACTTATCTTCATCACCAATCATGTGATGTGTACAGCCACTATCAATGATCCAAGTATCATTCTTACTAACTTTAGAAATAAGGGTTGTTTCTACATACCTTTCCTCTTCTTTTGAATCATCTTTCATTACAACAAATACCACTTCAATTTCATCACCAGTGTCAATGTCGGTGTCGTCTTCATTTTCTCCAACAAGGTAACATGCCCTTTTTTCCTTTGTCTTTTTAATCTTGGTTGTCTCTATTGTAGTGTTAGATTCCTCTGTTATTCCTTCTACCAAACTTTCCATCACCAGATTGGTCATTGTCTTTATCTTCCTCTTTCATGTTAGGACATCTAGCAGCAATATGGTCAATCTCTTTACGATTAAAACAAGCTAAAGGTAACTTTCCCTTATACCTTCCTTTACCTTTTTGAAGTCTCTGGGCCATAAGTGCTTCAAGTTCATCAAGCTCATCTTCATTGGGACTGTCACTTTCATTCTTTATATTATGTTTACTGCTAGATTTACCAATCTTAAGAGATGACATAAAAGCATACTCAACACTTGATACAACAATATTGTCGTAATTATTCAGCTCAAAAGTAGTTAACTTTCCACTTAGACTATTAAGGGTAAGAGTGTTATTAGGTGCAGACCTCATTTCATGAATAGCATATATTCTAATTGTATAGATAGGCAACAAGGTTATCAATATCTTACTTACCACAGTATCTTTAGAAATAGTACCTCCTGCTCCTCTAATAGCATTGACTACCTCTTTGATTCAGTTTGAGTATTGTGTGATGTTCTCACCTTCCTTTATCTTCATGTCATCAAATCCACCTGTCAGGCTTTCAGCTTTGGCTCTCATTACATTCACATCACCATCATAAACTAGAGCAATTTTATCCCACATTTTCTTCATTGTAGTGCAATCCTTGACATCTTCAAACTCAACATCAGATAGAGCAGCAACAATCTCTATCATACTAATGTTATGTTCATGTCTGTCTCTCAATTGATCAAGTGTCAACAGTCCAACATTTGGTTGTAAGTAGCCATTGTCTAGTAAATGTATGGCAGATTCTCCAATTTTGGATATGTGAAGCCTCATCCTACTTTTCCATGTGGAGAAGTTATCTTTGTTCAGCTTAGGCACTTCCCTCTTATACATCTTGTGATCTTTTTGCTCAAGTTCTTAAAACTTTACTCCAAGCAACCAATATGCTCTGATAACAATTGTTATAATAACTAAGAGGGGGGGTGAATCAGTTAAATCAGTTATCCTATAGTCCCAAACTCCCAAATGTACCTTACAAAATAATTTCAATAATTTATGCAGCTCGGTAACATAAAATATCAATCTGTCGGTTCACTTTACTGAATACCAGTAATTATCCAAACTGTGATTACCGATTAAATCAACTATGCAGTATGTAAAGTATGATAGCAAAATAATCATAACAAACAACACGTAACATAATGATTTAACATGGAAACCCTGCTAAGGGAAAAACCACTTGGGACCGGTAATCCAAAATAATTCACTCTTCTGAAGTGAGCTCGATTAGGAGCCAACCCTGTTAAAGGTTACAATGCACACTGATAGGTGTGACCTGGTTAGAGGATTTATCACTAATAGCTAACTTTTGACCAGCATTCACTATGGGGTCAACAAGATAACAATTTACATTCAATGAATGTCATAGGGTAATACAATAAGACTATTAAGTCCACTCGGTTAAGAGATTTTTTGAATCAATGGTTAAACTGATACAATTCTGATCTGATTCAAATACAACTTAACTACAAATATTCAGATCTATGTTATGCTCATAAAATCCTTTGATCATTAATCAATTCACTTCCTCAATATTTCTCAACTTGCTTCACTTGGTAAATAGTTCTCTGACGCTTGGTAATGTCTACAGCTTGGTTCTTTCTGTAACTAGTTTGATCAAGAATGCATGAATAAAATCTCCACGTGAAATCTCTGCAGTCTCCTTTTGTCCAGCATGTTTCAAAAATGAAACTCATATCTCTTAAATAAACAAGTAAACTATTTTCATATCATCCATCGGATTTTGCCTCTTAATCTCCTTCGTCCATTTTGCTGCTTAAACCTTCCTCAGCAGATGTGTCCTTAACATGTTTCAATCTCATCCTTTAGATCATCTCTGAATTATGTCAGCTGTTGATCTCATAACTAACTTCATCCTTTACCTCGAAATCATAACAATATCCAGCTCATCAATTTCAATTGGTTATTCTTAGCATTTAATGTTTTCATCCATACTCAGTTAATACTAAAATGCGTAGGTGATAACTAACTCGGTTATTACTGTCACTCAGTATACACTGCACTGGCTCAGTGTATACAGAAGTCTTCAATTACCGACCACATTGACTTGTTCAATTCAAATCTCTTCTTCATAATAGATTAATGTAACATGCTCAAGTCAACAATATAAAGCCATAGACTCATCAATAAGTTACCCAATGTTTACCTTATCCTTATTTTTCATATCCATATTTTCCTTATGTAGATATCTCATTTCTTCATCTGTTCTTCCTTCTACAAATGTTCAGATGTTTGTAACTACCATGATAAGTAGTGTCAAAACTAGTTGACATCAATGATAGCATATTGACTAATTTAATCATCTTACATATCACTTTAGTAGCTCGGTGATCTCTAATCATTATTCCTTCAGTTCATCTAGATATTCAATCAATTGTAGATCATCAGAGAAAGGGATGGACTTCCATTCCTATCAATTTTGCCACTCTCTAAAATGGTACTTTTTGGAAGGTCATTATTGAGTTTTGGACACATTTTTTGTCAAAAATTAACCCCTAACCCATAGTACACCTATTGGGCCAGCTAAATTTAACCCTAACCAACCCCTAAGGATCCATTTAACCCCTCAAAAACCCTCCAAGATTTAACCTATGGGTTTGCATGATGGGACTCCTATCTTGACTCCTCAAATAAGCAACCCTACATGGGAACACTACAAGGTGACCCTTGGGTAAGTGTCGAATCCAATCTAACTCACTTGGTCATGCCAACTCACATGTACAAGTGTCAATTGGCACAACATAAACACATCACATTACATTACACATGGCATGCCAAATGGATAATAAATATTTAAAATTTACAAAATACAATACATCCATACATCACGTTTACTAAATAAAATACGTAACAATGAGGTTATATCTCTTCATAGAGTTAACCTTGGCTTTTCACATTTTTCACATTGGTCCATCCTTGATTCCCCACATTTAAAACCATGGTCAATTTCCACACTTGATCAAAATATCATTAGCTCAAGAATAAACCATTTATATAACAATGCAAAATCCATGATAATATTTAAACACATATTCATTAGCAACTTGAATTTCACAACTTTGTCATAATTCGAAACATTTGTAATTTCATTTCCTTATGCAATATATATATATTATAAATTCTACTATCTCAAGTAACCCTAAAGCATATGCAAAATCAAGTTAGTACATATATAAAACAAATTGACATCCCAATCATTTTGAATCATATTTCACAAGTCAATGTATATCAAAACATTAGATTAAGAATTCAGTTTTCCATCTATATCATAAGCATATAAAAGTATATCTAACATCATCATCAACATAATATAGAAGTCGTCACCTAATGTCTAATAATATGAAATCATAGTCCCATAAGTCTAATCTACCAAAATAGTGTATCATCATGATAATCAAAGTATGAAAATGCATGCTATACAATGATGGGTCAGGGTGGGACCTCACATTTTCCCTTTACTTCTCTCAAAACTAAAAGACTTCTTCATCTTCCTAGATGGGGCTAAGTACAATCCTTTCAAGTTATCCTTCTCTATAAGTCTTGATGACTTCCTTCTGTTTGGATTTAATCTTTGAGCTAAGATTTTGCTTCTACTGCTTGACTCTTCTTTTGCTTTTTAGTCTTCAAAGGTCTACACCTTTTAGGTTTGAGAAAAGTAGAGGGAAGGTCTCAATTTTTGTCCTATTGGGAAACATGAGAACAAGCCTCCACATATATATCTTCCCTCAAAACTTCATTTGTCAACTCCTCTATCTATCCATCTTGTGCTCTTTGATAGAAAATTTGAACAATAGTCTCCATTTATTTTAACGATAATCTATTTCAGATAGGTGTTATGTGCACGTCTTCACTTCTCTTAAATTAATCAATTCTTTGTCTTCATTTCCTTCCTTATAAGGTAATAGTTTTTTATTCTCACCTCTAGAGGGGTATGGAGCGCTTCAAAATCCCATTGTTTTTGAAATCTACTAGAAAAGTTTCTACTTATCCCTCTAACAATTCTCATAATCTTAGAAATGACATTTACATACACCCCTATTTCTTTACACATTGGAATCTATTTTGGTGACCTAGGAGACTCATAACATATTCTTGGGGCATCTGCTATACTATTATTTTCCAACAATAGTTTGACCCTTATTACGGATACAACTCAAGACTAGAGATTGATTCCCTTTAGATACTTATATTCTTGAACTCTCTCCTTCAAATGAAGTCTTTTTAATCTTAAATGGAAATGATAATTCTTTTACTAGCAATCTTGCATGATTTTCACTAAAGTTTATCCAAAAACTAGTTCCCCTATTTTGTCCAACTTGGACTGCCAATCTAGAATCCCTCAAAATATCTGAAAGAATGAGGTCAAAGGGGAAGTTTATGGATAGATCAAATGATCAATTTGCTTTCTCTATCCATTGTGTCTATTGAAAATAATGGGGAGTATTTTCTTAATAACAATAGAGAGTGTGTTTTGATTGTATTCTTCTGAATTTGATCTATCCTTTGCATTTACCTTAGAAGAATACACCACTTCTGATAATTCCAAAAAGAGATCAAACACACTCTTCTCAATTTGAGAGATAATGTGCTCCATATCTATGGGCATAAAATAGTCCTGAGTATTAGGTTTTCTTTGGATATCAAAATGAAAGTCTTGGCAATTAGAGCCAAAATGGTTTGATAAATGACAAAGGTTACATACAGAATCAAGTCCCTCAAAAAATATTTTGACTCCAACTGCCTTGTTTTGATTGAATGTTCTAGTTGTGTCCATGATCATAGATTTTGATTGGAAGACTTAGACTCACAAAGATCCCTATATTCCAAAGGAGGGAGTGAAGTTGTATCCATACATGACTAAAATATTATAGATGCAATGTCAAGGTTAAAATTCAGAGACAAAGCTTGCATATGCAAGAAAAAACTGGTGCAAAACTAGGATTTCTTTTTGAACACTGAATCTTTGAACTCTTTATTAGAAAAAAATTCTCTGAAAATGTCTTTACTTGGATCAATGAAGAAAACCTCTTCAAATCCTACCAAATTTTTCTCAACCCAATTAAAGAGAGATGTTTTATCTAGGGTTCAATTCTGGAACTTACATAGAAGAGAACGAGTCTGTAGTTCCCAAGACTATTGATGTAATGCTTCTTCTGAGAAGATGATGCTTAGCTCAATATCTTGTATTTTCTCCCCCTCCTTGAATTCTTTTTAGCAAACCTTCTTTCCCATGTGCTTGTCGGTCTTTAGGGATCCATATTTTTCTCCTTCTCGAGAGAGAGCTACTTCTCATTCTTAGATTATCATTTATTCTTCTAGTATAAAAGGCCTCTCTTTCCTTGAAACCAAATTACTCTTTAGAAAACAAACAAGGGAATTAACAAGTCCTTTACGCCCATCCCTACCACCCATTCTCCACAAGGGAAAGGGGTATAAGTTTTTCATAACAATGACCTCCTTTATGTGGCTCGAAGGATCCAGTGATAAATTTGTGCCTCTTTACACTCACATAATTTGCACTTGCAATTTGAAGCTTGAGGGTATCTAAACTCTTTGATCATATATCCTTTATGTTGAATATAGCTTCGTTCGTGTTTAAGTATGCAAATTGAATATAAGTATATATATATATATATATATATATATATATATATATATATATATATATATATATATATATATATATATATATATATATATATATATATTGTTAAATGGTTGGCATACTAACTGATCAAATGAAGAGCATACTGCAGTCACAATAAAACATCGTATACTACAATGTATACATTGCAGTGCACGATAAGTATGTTGCACTGCAATGTATTGCACACACAATACATATCATGTATTACAATGCATTGCAGTCATGGTATATATCATGCACTGCAATACATTGCAGGCATGATAGTATCGTGTGCTGCAATGTATTTGCAGTCATGGTATATATCATGCATTGCAATACATTGCAGGCACGATAGTATCGTGTGCTGCAATGTAATTGCAGTCAAACGATAATTATCATGTGGCTGCAATTACATTGCAACATATGATAATCCTCATCAAACACATTGTTATTAAATGATACAAGTCAATTGGGTTATTATGTGATCTGCAATTAGTGATTGAATTAATATTAACGTAGGGTCATGACCCTACATGACAACTGCCATGTACGGTCATGACTTTACATACTAATATATATAATAAAATAAAAATGTAGAATCAATCAATCACAATAGGCAATTGCATTCTACTCAATATCTACTAATACAAATAATATATTAAATCTTCTAATCTAATATTCCTTAACATGGTATCAAAGCAAGGTTATTAAAGAAGATATATTATTTTATTTTTGATATTTCATATAAACATAATAAAATTTATATTTGTGTTTATTATAATATCAAAAGGAAATGGCTCACAGTATGAGAATGGAAGATAGACTTGATGTCATGCCCCGCAAGGGAACCAGGAAGAGAACAAAGATTCTCTTTGTAAAGAAAACCTAAGCAAAAATTTATTTATTTTTTTTTAATTTTCAAAACAATAATATGAACAAAACCTAAACTTAGTTTCCTCCAAGGTTCCCTTTTATTTAATGCATGATTCATTTAAGGCCATTAAGTAAACTAAGAACAAGATAAAGTTCTCAAAACAAATTACATCATATCTTTAAGAAATACAAAATATTTTCATTTCAACTTTCCATTTAAACATCTATATTCCTAAGTATCCTTTATGAACAATATAACTTTTTAAAATCAAATAAAACTCATCTAAATACATTGCACATATACTACATAACTTGGAATGTTACAAAATCCTTTTTCTTTTCCAACATACATCTTAAACATAAAGTTCACATTTCCCTTTTCCCTTTTTCCTAAGTCTACCCATACATCATTTTGAATCACATCAATGATTACATTACATTCATCTCCTCATGGGAGGTAACAATAATTTTACAAAATGAAATATAATTACAAAGCCTTCATTCTTCAAAACTGGTACATAAGCAAGCATGAATCTCCAAACACTGCATCCGCCAAAAGATACCTCGATAAAAGATTTACCACCCAACCATGTGGATACCTAAAAGGCCCACTCCCCCGTGCTAGGAGATAAACACCAAGCCCACAAAGAAGTAACTTACTGGGTTTTTACAAAGGGTTGAATAACAATTCCACAAATGAGGTTCACTTCACAAGGGTTCTAAGGTTTGGGTAGAAAATCCTAAGCAACAACCTAAGTGAGTGTCATCGCATAGCCCTCACCCCTTGGGTTGTCCTGGTACTAGCCACACTAGGCCCCGGCCCCCAAGTAGGCACATGTGGAATCGAATGCCTTTCATACAGACAAGCTCCATTCGATCATACCTACGCATAGGTACCTTCTCCCACTCCCATCCATAGCCTTTACTAGCACTAATGGCATGGGCGAGGCACATTTAATCTTTTTAATGTTTTAACCCATTCCCATAAGTTTAATTAAGTTTTCACTTGTTAAATAACTCTTCAGTCGGTTATCCTGGTCTAGCCACTTTAGGGCCCCGGCCCCGCACTGAGAGCCACTCACTTAGGGGTTCTTAGGTTTCCTACCCTTAACCCACATGTCACAATCACATCACAAACATAGTAAAACATATCATAAACACATTTGTAAGACTGCATCAAAGAGTAGAAACTAATAAGATAGTTTATGAACATTTAGGGAAATTAGGAACGTTTAAGGATATTTAGAATGTCGTGATCCTTTAGACAACCCTAACCCTAAACTACTTCCTAAACACATCCTAACCCTATTAAGGCATCTAAATGCACTGGATATAACCTCTGCCAAACACATTTAAGATTTTCACAAATTTCCATACGCCAAAATAACGCTTCTTAGATTTCAGTCTAGGCCTGACATTTGACTAATCTTGAAATTTGGCTAAGTCTGGTTTTATGAAAATCTAAAATCTAAAAATCACAAATTTATAAACTAAACTATACTATGAAATTCCTACTAAATAATAACTAAATTTAATAGAAATTTCAATATTCCAAATTTAATATTCACTAAAAACAAACTACCACAAAATAATAAAAGAAAACAAAATAGATTTAAAGTCATTTTTAAATAGGCTATTTAGTATTTCATTATTTTATTTTCCTCCTACAATCTCTCCTTATTTTTCTCCTATATTTCCTCCTTATTATTTTCCTATAATTTCTCCTATATTTCCTCCTTATTATTCTCCTATAATTTCTCCTATATTTTACTAAAAGTTTAAATGATTTTACTAAATGTTATTGACATTTTATTTTATTATATTTTTTTTTTTAAATAAAAATAAAACATAACTCAAATGTTTTATTGAAACATATATATTTCAGAAACCAAAATAATATTTATATTGTATAAACGTCACCAAATGAATTCATATTAAAATGTTAAAATGTTTGTATTGATAGAATATTAAATGACGGAATAATATAATAATATAGCATTTGTTTTATTTTTACATATATATTTCAGAAACCAAAATAATATTTATATTGTATAAACGTCACCAAATGAATTCATATTAAAATGTTAAAATGTTTGTATTGATAGAATATTAAATGACGGAATAATATAATAATATAGCATTTGTATTACACTAATACAACATTTGTATAATGTACAGACGATTGACAAAATAATATCATACTACACACTATTACCAATAATGCAATGATGTTTCACATATTATAATAATACATTTAATACTTCAACATTCTGTAATAATACGTTATTGCAGAATACATTAATCTATCAACCATCTGCAATAATATACTATTACAGAACACATTAATATATTCACCCTACACCATACAATAATAATACGACATTACACCTATGTTTTGCAATAATAACACACATACAAAAACTTTCAACCAATCTAAAAATCACATTCATACTATTAAATTAAACCTATTTCTCAGGATGGAATCCAACCTAGAGTCCTGCGGAGTCCGGTTGATGAAGATGAATCCTTCCTCTCTGTCTCTTTCCAGCAAGCCTCAAACTCTTCCTGGATGAACTCTCCAGCCTCTATTTGCCAAAATCCAAATGCCAAACTTTTCTGAATCTCCCCAAATTTTTCTCTGGCAATCATAATATATATCTCTATATATATATATATATTTTTTCCTCCCCTCCCTTACACAAGAAATCTTCCGGTAAATAAAATGGAGGTGGTGGTTGCACAGGTAAACCAATTGTGCAACCATCCCAACCTCTCACCCGTTAATAATATAGTTAATAATATGGTTAATAATATGGTTTGTAAAACCATTCCCGTGAAGGGGTAATCATATTTTATTTAATAAGGTTTTAATTTTATTTTTTTTGTCTCCTAAATTTAAGGATGACAAAATAGAGAATATATTCTTAAATATTAATTTCCTAACTTACTTAGCCATGGTAATAGAATTTACCAATCCTATTTACCACTAATAAGAATAACATAAGAATAATTTCCTTCACACAAATAATTAATTTATTATATAATAATATATATTAATATATGTATTCATAGGCATATGTGTGCACCCATATGCTTATGGTACATATACCATAAATCATACACATTATTATTAATATTAAATATTAAAATAACATTATTATAAAATATATTATTTATTATTAATGATATTAAATCTCACGATTTAAATCACATACCAACTCGTTCACACTAGTATGCATATACGTAACTTTTAATAATGATAAATTACTAAGTCATACCTATCAAAAATCTACTTACAACTTTGAACATGCCATGAAGACAAGAACTAGCTACCAGATCCACAAATCAACCAACTACAAGATCGCATAATGCCTCCACACAAGGGACTAACTCGACACCTCCCACCTAAGGGTAAAAGGATCAAAGGTGAGGTTTCTTCCTGTGGAACCTGGTGATATCTCCGTAACAACAACAACGATCGAGGATTTTGAGAGATCGCTCAGACCTGTGAAGCCAGGTGGAGACGATACCCGGTACCTGCAATCCTGCATCACCAAGAAGAGATACATACATATACATATGGATATACAAATCAAATATATGCAAGCAGATGACTAGGATCGATACATCGTGTGGACCTCAACTGAGTGAGTAACTACGACTTCGTCCTGAGTCATAAAAACACATCAGTCACATATCCATGCAACATAGAAGATCATGATAATGGTTAGTATTTAAATCATTGGGTTAGATCCATAAGACATATAAAAATAGATGATTTTCAAATCTCATAAACATATAAATGATATAACCATAAATGAGCATATTAATCATCTGATAAACATAACATCATCCATAAAGCATAAACGTAAATGTATAGTCCTAACCATCACAATAGAATGTCCAAATCAGAAAGTCCAAGTATCAGCATAGGAGAGGTATTACACTTGAGGGTGCATCCAACTTTCTATCTTGGAAAACTAGGATTACTTCTCTACTTTTAGAGCTCGAATTAGAGGATTACATGGAGAAAGAACCTACAATACCTGAAGATGAAGTAGAGAAATCCACTTGGAAAAGGCGAAATAACAAATCCAGAAAATTGATTATTGACTCTGTCAAAGGTTCTATACTTCCAAGTATTTCAAGATTAAACATACATTTGAAATATTCAAAACCATTCCAGACACATTTGAAATCAATAATGCTAGTAGATTATTGACCCTAAAACAACTTATGAATATGAAAATGAACAAGAGTGAAACAATCACCTCCTATTTTCTGAGAATATCAGAATTAAGGGATCAACTCTTTACCATTGGAAATAATATGGATGATCTAAAACTATCCTTAATTTCTCTAAGAGGATTACCTATCTCCTGGGAATCATTCATTCAGTGCATAACTGCAAGACCTCCATTACCAAAATTTGAACAACTAAAAAATGATTGCACTCAAGAAGAATCAAGATTAATCTCAAGAGGGATAGGACCTAGAAAAGAAAAGGAAGTTCTGGCACTCCACACATCAAACAAAAAGAAAAAAATTTCAAAAAGGAAAAGAAGTACTAAAACCATCAATGAAATGGATCTTTCAAAAGTATAGTGCTACAAATGTGAGAAATATGGACATATTCACAAATATTGTCCAGAAAGAAAGAAAATACAAGCAGCACTAGTTGAAGTCAAAGAAGTGGAAAATCCTCTCTTGTTCTTAGCTTTGTTGTAATGTCCCCATTTCTTTGCAGGCCATTGATCTGATGGTGCCAGGTCATTATTGTGATCCTTGTGGTTTGGCGAGGTGTTTAGAGGGTCTTTGGTGTGAACTTACTATTTAAAGTAAGTTAATGGATAGTTCTGATGAGCTCAGATGAGTTAGAGGAGTTGAATGATGCTCTCGATTTTCATTTCTGGCTTCCAGTTTGGGCTCCAAGAATCTTGGAGAGAGCATCTATTTTTAGTAAGTCACCCCGTCAAGTTCATTCATCATCTTTCATCATTTGGATCAATCCTATGCAGACAGATTTTGATTTGGACGCTTCTTCAGTTGTTTTCGCAAGACGGGTGGTTTATTATTATTATTTAATTAAATTTGCTAAGGTTGCCATTTTTGTTGGTATTATATGTTGGATACCTTAGTTTTATAGCTCGTTGGAACTAGGATGAAAAGTTTTAAATCTTGGGCACAAGAAATAGGGACCTTGCGTGTCATAATTTCATGATATTGGTGAAAAGACTTTTTTTGGAGCCAAATGAATTAATAAATTATATTATTCAATATGTGCCTAAGTATAAAAAGTGTTTTAAGTGAAAACTATGTGAGAGAAGACACTTTTGAATTATAAAAGCAATGCTTTGTGAAAGGAAAATCATCTATTGTTGATTTGATAAAAATTTATGAAGTCTCTTGGCTGTGAGAAATGGCTAGGGTTTTGAGAACTGATTCCTCTTCTGGCAATTTGAGCCATTACAGATTGATGGTGAATTTTGCAACTGTATCTGAGATCATAGTCCAATGCTGAAGTATACTGGATGTGTGTGAAGATTTAATTCTACAGGCAATCTAATTCTGAATTAAATCCAGTGCTGATGTATACTAGAATTCTAAGAAGTTTTAATCTGCAAGCAAATTGGTTAATTATCCCGGGGTTCGATTTGTTTGTTTGCAGAGGATATTTTGCTAACATTGTGAACATTGGTAAATCTGACTATTAAAAAATCTAGTTATTAATTGTTGTTGTACGGAATTATTGTTGTAGCCGTACAATTTTCTTTCAGAGCTATACCTGTACGGAATTACTGGTAGGGCTGTGTTGGTGTACGGAATTGGTATGTGTGCTCATATCCTTACACAGGATTAGCATAGAAGAGACTTCTATTGTCTCACATCAAGGAAGAAGCAATGTGTGAAGTGTTGCGTGTACTTTCAGTGGGCTGTTGTAAGACATTTGGAGCTGTGTCTATTGTTTGGAAAGCATTAAAAGCTGCAAGCACGTGGAATTATCAGGTCCTCATCTATTTGAGGAATGAACTGTAATTGTAATGTGTTATTTATTTTGGAACAAAGAAATAAAGATAGAGTTTATGCAGAGATTTGTATTGTTTTAGTTTAATATCTGAATTTGGAGGAAGTTATTTAAATTTGCTATTAAATTGGAGCTAGAAGTCAGTTTGCATTATAAGAGCCAGCCAAGGCTCTTTACAGTGGTATCAAAGCTTTTTTCCTACCATCCTATGGGGTATGGATTCATTTTTATTCAGAAGTTTTTAAAAGTGATCAACACTTCTATTTTCTCTAGCCATGGATAAATACAGGAGATCCAGTTCTGGAAATCGTCATCACAGTAAGGGAAATAGAGCGGAATTAAATGCTTTAGTAGAAAGCATGGAGAGACTTAGACTGCATCAGCAAAGATTGCCAGAGAGTTTTTCGGATCCATTTATAGTAGATAGGGCAGCGAGATATATGGTCTTTGCCTTTAGAAGGCCGACATTGAGTTTGCAGAGGAGAAGGCTAGAGTTTTCTCTAACAATTGTCTGTGATGCTGATGTTCCTACATCTAGTTCAACACCTACTATTCCCATTCGCAGTGCTGATGATGGATTTATTACACTAGAACCAGTGGATGTTTCAGTGCCATTGGATGACAACAGTGTTGAGCATCACCGGGTTGAGGCTCCCAGAGCAGTCACTACGGATTGTACAGAGGCAACTGATGTTGTAGTTATCACTGAGTGTTTAGACTCTTTCATGGAGGGAGTTATTATTGGAGATGTTTATGTCAGCTGTAGTAGTGTTGCTCCAGTTTAGGAGGCAGTTGCTTCCTTAGATAGGACCAAAGCATGTACGAAGTCTCCCAGTGGTGAGGTTGGTGATCTGGGCATTACAGCGAGGTCAGTTGATGACAGTTCATGCTCTAGCATTATTGGTGCATAGCCTAATGTTCAGTCATGTGTGCAGAGTCAGGCGTCAGCACTTGAGATTTCAGCAGGAGATGTGGAAGCTGATAGTATAGACACTTCTGATGACACTTTCGAGGATGTTGTGAGCTGCATTGGAGATGACACCCCCTGTGAGATGTTGGGTGATGACTGCGAGGAGCATATGAGCTTTGACAGCTCAAAGGTTTATGATAACAGTCGCAGTGTGGGATTAGTACAAGAGACAGTGGTTTTTTCTTGTGTTGAGGATGTGAGCATGGAGCTATCTAGTGATGACACTCAAGATGGGAGTGTTACAGGTGATTTGGGCAATGTAGTTTCATGCCACAATATAGTTGATTCACATGACGACATTGAGTCATGTATGCAGCTGAGGTTAGTGGAGGAGTTGCGAATAGATGATATGGACACTAGCATCATAGATATTGCCGATGTTGAGAGTGAAGATGATGAGTGTTGTAGTGTTTCTGGTTTCCTATATCTAACTTTGGGTGTGGACTCAACATTGTCCTATGGTGGTGGTGGGTTCCAGGATTCTTCGTTACAGGGACTCACGGATGAGGACGCGGAAGCATATGAGTGGCAGGAGTTTGTTACAGCCAGGGCTTCCACTTTTACAGACGGGGTTACTTCTTCGGTAACTCATGAGGATGTGTCTCAAGATCTGGACTGTCAGATGCTTGCAAAGGACAAGGTAGATAGAGATTGTGTTGAGTCAGATTCAGCAGCAGCTTCCTCACGGTTAGATGACATGTCTAATGCTTGTACTCAGTTTGTTGATGTGTACTCGGATGAAAGTACATAGAGAGACAGTGATCTTGAGGGGAGTTTGTTGGATATAGCTTCCTCTCATAGTGTAGATAGTGTGCTTGAGGTTGTTCGTAGGAGGCCTGTTGTGTAGAGTCATCATGTGACTAGCTAGTTGCGAGTTGATGAGAGAGATATTACTTCTAATCTCGAGCATTTTGATGCCGCTCGTCAGTTGTTAGTTGTTTATGGTTGGGGTGCTCCTATGACAGATGAGGCCAGTGGTGGTTACCTCTCATTGACAGAGATTCATACTTTGCATGAGGCTGTCAAGATTTTGAGATATAACTACTTACAGATAGTAGCCGACCGAGATCACCTGGTGGAGTGGGGGAGTACAGCTTATGAGGCATTGATGGAGAGAAAGGAGGAGGTGAGTGAGCTTATCCAGGAGCTCACAGTGACTACTAAGGTTTTAGAGGACACTCAGCGGACCCTTCAGGAGTCGTAGATATAGTTAGAGGAGGTGACCGTGGAGTTGGAGCATTTGCGGTCCACACCAGCCCCAAACCCAGTTCGATTGCACATTGAGGTGGTTGGTGGTGAGTTTTCTCTTACGGGTGGTGATGAGGAACGTGATGATGTGGCAGACACACATGTTCAGGATATGGGAGCTCTTGGTTTGGATGAGGTAGGAGTACTAGTGGAGTCGAGCTCTTAGGTTGATTTGCTTCCCTTAGCTAGGAGTGAATCTATTTCATCATCTCACATAGCTGATAGCATGGGATAGTTGACTATGCCACATTTTCAGAGGGATCGACTGTGGATTATGGGGGAGCAAGTTGATGCTTCCACATATAATTTCTACTACACCGAGTCATTTACAGAGCATTTACTTGAGTGCAGATGTGCGACAGGATTCTTATAGAGTGTCTGAGGGTACTCTCATCCGAGGCTCTTGTGCTATCCAGAGGTTGGTAGGGAAGATTGTGGAGACTCTATCTTCAATGCTTCCCCATAAAGATTTTGAGGTAGGGTTTTTTGAGAGAGTTTCTCAGGGGCCTACCCAGCTACAGTTATGCGGAGTCAGAGATTGGAGCCATCTCATGACCCCCAGTTTGGTAATGATGAGCTATTGACAGAGATTGGGGTTTTCGACCGGCTGTATACGGTGGGGAATGTTCATCATTTGTTTTTTGACCCACAGGTAGAAGATTTCATCTCTCGCAAGGGTAGTTTGGCTCCTAGTCCTTATCATCCATTATGGGATGGGTTCTCGCCATCAATAGTTGATGGGAGTTTTGGCTACAAGTCAGTAGCAGGTGACTTGCAGAGTTATGGTGACTACAAAGATTATGCAGTGTGTGCATATCAGGGTCCTAGTACAGCTTTGTTTAGGGGTATTCATCACTGTTGTGCAAATGGTCTACATGCTCAGTACAGGTCAGTTGGGAGCACAGGGGGAGTTCAGTGTGTATGGGATCTGAGTCTCCCATACATCTTGGTTTTTGATGATCCTGAAGTTCACTTCTTTTAGGATCCGGGCAGAGACAGATTCAGTATAGGAGTTTGGGTGAGTGGTTGTTTTGGGTCTCTTTACAGAGTTATTCAATTTGTATTTTGGGTGATGTTACAGGAGCCTACAGTTGATGTCAATGGCATGGTATACTCTTTTCTGTGGGATCCAGGTGGATTGTGATGTTTCTTGTTCTGGTGATTGCTTGGGGACAAGCAATCTTGGGGAGGGAGGACTGTAATGTCCCCATTTTTTTCAGGCCATTGATCTGATGGTACCAGGTCATTATTGTGATCCTCGTGGTCTGGCGAGGTGTTTAGAGGGTCTTTGGTGTGAACTTACTATTTATAGTAAGTCAATGGATAGTTCTGATGAGCTCAGATGAGTTAGAGGAGTTGAATGATGCTCTCAGTTTTCATTTTTGGCTTCCCGTTTGGGCTCCAAGAATCTTGGAGAGAGCGTCTATTTTTAGTAAGTCACCCCGTCAAGTTCATTCATCATCTTTCATCATCTGGATCAATCCTGTGTAGACAGATTTCAATTCGAACGCTTCTTCAGTTGTTTTCGCAAGACAGGTGGTTCATTATTATTATTTAATTAAATTTGCTAAGGTTGCCATTTTTGTTGGTATTATATGCTAATACCTTAGTGTTATAGCTCATTGGAACCAGGATGAAAAGTTTTAAATCTTGGGCACAAGAAACAGGGACCTTGCGTGTCATAATTTCATGATATTGGTGAAAAGACTTTTTTTGGAGCCAAATGAATTAATAAATTATATTATTCAATATGTGCCTAAGTATAAAAAGTGTTTTAAGTGAAAAGTGTGTGAGAGAAGCCACTTTTGAATTATAAAAGCAATGCTTTGTGAAAGGAAAATCATCTATTGTTGATTTGATAAAATTTATGAAGTCTCTTGGCTATGAGAAATGGCTAGGGTTTTGAGGACTGATTCCTCTTCTGGCAATTTGAGCCATTATAGATTGATGGTGAATTTTGCAATTGTATCTGAGATCATAGTCCAATGCTGAAGTATACTGGATGTGTGTGAAGATTTAATTCTACAGCAATCTGATTCTGAATTAAAATCAGTACTGATGTATACTGGAATTTTGAGAAGTTTTAATCTGCAGGCAAATTGGTTAATTATCCTGGGGTTCGATTTGTTTGCTTGCAGAGGATATTTTGCTAACATTGTGAACATTGGTAAATCTGACTATTACAAAATCTGGTTATTAATTGCTATTGTACAGAATTATTGATGGAGCCGTACAATTTTCTTTCAGAGCCGTACCTGTACAGAATTACTGCTAGGGTTGTGTTGGTGTACGGAATTGGTATGTGTGCTCATTTCCTTGCACACGATTAGCATAGAAGAGACTTCTATTGTCTCACATCAAGGAAGAAGCAATGTGTGAAGTGTTGTGTGTACTTTCAGTGGGCTTTTGTAAGACATTTGGAGTTGTGTCTATTGTTTGGAAAGCATCAAAAGTTGCAAGCACGTAGAATTATCATGTGCTCATCTATTTGAGGAATGAATTGTAATTGTAATGTGTTATTTATTTTGGAACAAAGAAATAAATATAGAGTTTATGCAGAGATTTGTATTGTTTTAGTTTAATATCTGAATTTGGAGGAAGTTATTTAAATTTGCTATTAAATTGGAGTTAGAAGTCAGTTTGCATTATAAGAGCCAGCCAAGGCTCTTTACATTTGTCTAGTGAACTAAACTCAAATAAGAGTACATGGATAATTGATAGTGGAGCTTCAAGACATATCACTAGATTCAAGGATCAGTTTGAAACATTCAAAAGAGACTCCTCAGAAGAAGTCACTATTGGTGACAACTCTACTTATCCTGTGAAAGAAATTGGGACCTATTCAATCAAGATCAGATGAGTAACCTTACAGTTAAAAGAAGTACTATACGTACCTGGAATAAAAAGAAACTTAATCTCCATTTTTGGACTACTTGATCAAGGATATAGAGTCACATTTAATGAGGATAAAGTTCTTCTCTGGACTAAAAATTCAAATATCAAGAATGCCATCACTATAGGGTCTAGGGAAGGCAATCTATATAAATTATGTGGTGAACAAAAAATTTCCTTAAGTCATGAAGTTCAAAACAATAATGAGATATGGCATAAAAGGTTAGGCCATATTAGATATAGTGCTCTTCTAACTCTAAATAGAATCACCCTAGGGATACCTCATCTTAAATCTGAACATTCAGGTATATGCAAAGGATGTGCCTTAGGAAAGCATACAAAAGGGTCTTTTCCGACAAGTGAACACAAATCAAAAAATGTATTAGAACTTATACACACAGATCTATGTGGTCCTATGTCCACACACTCCCTGTCAGGTTCTTTATACTATGTAATCTTTGTTGATGACTACTCTAGAAGAACATGGATATACT